>VZTZ01029518.1:101647-116817 GCA_013400955.1 Drymodes brunneopygia | reverse complement strand
GGCCCCGCCGCCCCGGCACCCCAGGGCCGCTCCCCGGCTCCCCTTCCCCCGGAGATCAGGGATGGCTGCTTCAGAACCGTCCTTCGGCCTCTGCCTCCCTCAGAGAATCAGGACCATCGGCCCGCAGCCGCCCCTCGGCCCTCACGTCCCCGGGACCTCGGCCCAGCGCTGCCCCTCAGTCCCCAGTTCCCCGGGGGACACCGGGACAGGCCCCCACTTCCCCCAGACCCTCGGCCCGGGTACCCCACGGCCACGCTTGCTTCCCACCTCACCCGCAGCAGAAATGAGTACCAAACCTCTATTTCCACCACCAACTGCAACTGGAAGAATCCCTTTGGGAGAGCTAAAATCCACCCCCAACCCGAACACCAGGAGCCAGAGCTGGAACTCCCTCACCCCTGCACCCCCCAGCCCCTTCCTGGCTGTCTGGTGCTCGGTGTGGGTCTGTTACACCAAGAGAAAAGCACCTGCAAGCCATGAGCTCTCCCTGGTTGCCAGCCCAGAGGCAAGCAGCTCTTCCATCCTGCCTGTTTCCCTCACTGGCTGCAACCCGCTGTCACCGAAGCGTGGAATCATTGAATGAATATCCTGAGTTAGAGGTGACAAGGATTGAATCTAGCTCCTGGCCCCGTGCAGGACAGCCCCAAGGATCCCACCCTGTGCCTGAGAGCATTGTCCGAAAGCTTCTGGAGCTCTGTGGCTGGTGTTGTGGTGGCCCCAAGGCCCAGCAAACACCAAGCCAGACTGAGGCTCGTTGCCCCTTCGGAGGAGAAAGACATGTCTTTATTGAACTGAAGACAAGTGCCAGACAGCAATGAAACTTCAGACAAAAAAAAGTCCGTTGAGAGTATAAAAGAAACCGGTTTAGTCTACATTAACCACCTCATGATATGCAAATGTCAAACTCTTCCATGCTACAACAACCAAAACAGCTCCGTGGTTCTCACTGCGATGGCGTGGCCAGAGGATCCTCGATGGAGGCTCTGGCCTGAGGGGGAACCAGGCAGCCCCTTCCCATTGGACACCACCCCTAACACCTGCACCAGGTGCTCCTCCCCAACTAGGAAAACAAAAAATCCCTGTAAACTAAAGAAGCTGGGATTGCACACCTCAGTCCCAACGGCACCTCGCCGTCGTCGGTCAGCGTGACACAGCACAGCCACCCTACAGCTCAGTTAAGCCCAAATGCTATGTTTATTGAGGACTTCTAATATCGTGATACCTTGGTTCAGTAATTTGTGAAATACCTAAATACCGTTAAATATATTTTTAAAAAACCCTAAACCAGACTCTGGACTAAACAAGATGAACGTTAAACTAAAAAGTTAGAAGGGACGCCGTTTACATTAACACTTTCTTTAAAAAATATAATTGCTTTTTCCTTTTCTTTTCTTGCTTTTTTGTTTGTTTGTTTTTTGAAGTCAATTAACCACAGTGGTGAGACGTGCTCTCTTTTTCAGCTGTTACACTGCAGCGTGCAGAGTTTTGACTTCCCAGCCTGGAGCAGCCCCGCTGTCACCGAGCTGGCAGGGACAACTCCGGAACGGCGCCGCCTCCCCGCCGCGTGGAAAAGAGCGGTGTCACCACTGTGCCATAAGGGCAGCCGGAAAACCAGGAGTCTCTTGGGCAACGCCAGGACGCGCTTGGAAAAGCCTTCCATGTTCTAATAGAAAAGTCCATAGGAAGCTGTGAACGGGATCAGTCCAGAGGAGTAAAACTCTCGTGTCCGTGCCAGTATCAGTCAATGTACTGCGATAGCCAGCGGAAGCCCTCACCGTAGCCTTGCCTCTTGAGCACGCTGCACATGAACACCTCCATGGGGCGCGCGTTCAGGTCCTTCAGTGGCACATTCCCCTGGGGAAATCCAAACAGGAGTCACATCCGCACCCCCGGTGCCCTCAGGGAAGCGCCCAGTGAGCCATGGCCATCCAGGGGAGCTCCTCTCGCGGGCCCCTTTGTGTGTGTGCTGCATTTGGACAATCCCAGCAGCCCCAAAACTAATCCAAGGGCATCATCAGAGGTTTGAGTTGGAAGGGACCTTAAAGATCACCTCATTCTACCCCACTGCCTGGTCCCACTATCCCAGGCTGCTTCATGCCCCATCCAACCTGGCCTTGGATACTTCCAGGGATGAGGCAGCCACAGCTCCTCTGTGCCAGGGCCTCCCCACCTTCACAGGGAAGAATTTCTTCCCAATTTTCCATCTGAACCTGCCCTCTGGCAGTGGGAAGCCAGTCCCTCTTGTCCCATCACTCCATGGCTTTTAAACAGTGTCTCTCTTGTAGGCTCCCTTCAGGCACATCATCATTATTATGATTATTGATTCACCTTGGCCAGTTAGTGGAGAAATTCCCAGTAACAACTCGATTGAGCCTCAGTCTCCAAGCTCTCCCCTGCCCATGACAATCCAATGTTTGGCTGCCTCCCTACCTTTCCTGTGGTCTGTCCGTAGAGCCCAAAGATCTCCCGCAGTTTCTCCTCGCTGATGGCCTCTGGTCTGTCGATTTTGTTTCCCAGGATGAGGATTGGCACATTGGATATCGTCTCGTCTGTCATTAACGCCTGCGTGCGAGAGCCAACAGGAGTTGAGCAGAGAGGCAGAAAAAGGAATCGTTGCCCAAAGAAAATGGTTTTGTTTAACCTCTGTGACCAGCAAGGGCTCGTTTTCAGGGCTTCCATTCTCCTGTGGAAGACTCACAGAATCCCTGAGGTTGGAAAAGCCCTCTCAGCCCATGGAGTCCAAGCTGTGACTGATCCCCACCCTTGTCACCCAGCCCAGAGCACCGAGTGCCACAGCCAGGCCTTCCTTGGACACCTCCAGGGATGGGGACTCCAAAGCTCCCTGGGCAGCCCCTGCCAAGGCCTGAGCAGCCTTTCCATGGAGAAATTCCTGCTGCTGTCCAAGCTGAGCCTGCCCTGAACTCAAGCGCCTGTGATGAACCCAGAGTAAGGACATCCTCCAGCTCTGGGAGAGATGGCTGTTATTTATAATTTAGCTAATCAGAGGTCTTGGAGATGGGAAAAAAGAGAAGTGTGTTTACATTGAGCTCAACTTTGGATTCCATAAGCCGTGAGTGATCTGCACAGTCCACCAGGAAGACAATCCCGTTGATGGCAGGCAGGTAGTTTTTCCAGACCCGGCGAGCTGGAAAACACAAGGGACAAATACAGCCCTGTGAAATCTCCACACAGGGAAAACTCCACCAAACCTCAGCAACCATGGCTGCCTTTCCTTCCAATAGTTTTGTGTATAAAAGGGCAAAAAAACCTGTGTTTAAAACTTCTAGAAAGTGCAGAAAATTCACCAATTATTCAAACTAAATTATATCAGAGTCTTTCACAGCTAAAAATACTTCAGGCAGCAGAGCACGAACTGGCAGCACTTCCTTCCAAGCAATCCTGCAGCCAGGAGGTTGCTTCCACGTGTTGTTCCATAAATAAATCCAGGCAAACACATAATTAGGCACTGCTAATTGCTGGTGCTCATCAGGATCAATTTTTGGGAATTTTTTCCTTACCTTGTTCATGTCCACCCAGATCAAAAGTCGTGAAGGTCATTCCAGCAATCGTCAGCTCCTCTGATGCTGAAATGGAAAACACAGGCTGGGATTCAGGAAAACAAGGAAGTTGTCATGGACAGAATTTCTCGGGGAATTTCTCCTCCAACAAGGAATTCCCTGAACTTCCTGCAGAATTCAGTGGCTGAAATGGAGCTGTTTCACTAAATCATGAGAAGCACAAAATAATTTCTCCTGCTTCCCACTGAAGCTTTTTGACCTGCAATTATCCTTCATTACACTTTTCATTAGGAAAATCTTCCCTTTCCGTTAATTGAGCCACACCAGTCCTTGGGCATTTCTAGAGAGGAAAACACAGATCAACCTCAGCTTGGGGAACCACGTTGCAGCTGCAACCTCAGCTCAAGTTTTAAGACTCTAAAATCCCCCAGGCAGAGCTGCCACCAAGGTGTCTTCCTACACCCCAAAATTCCAGAGAGACTTACTGGGATGTAGCGTGGGGACATGCTGGCCCAGCCTGTCATCCTTGAGCATGTGCAGCAGAGTGGTTTTCCCTGCGTTATCCAAGCCCAGGAACACCAGTTTTCCAGACTTCTTGTACAAACCTGCGAGGAGAAGGAGCAGAGCAAGAGGGAAACTCCAGCGGGCTCACCCGGAGCCCGGAACGCCACCACTGGTTTTTTTGGTTTTTTGGGGAAGCCCTTTCCCAGAGCTCTGCTGCCACCTGTGCACACTTCCAGCATGGACACGGGGCAGCAGGGAAAACACACACAGCTCAAATAGGCTTTTTCAAGGCATGTTTATGGACATTTCCTAAGCTCATGCTCCCACGAGGATCCCATTCTTCCCCCTGCTCCATCCTAGCAGCAGAGGACAGAGAGCAGCACAGTACTGGGGATCAATCTGTCTCCTCAAAAGAGGTGAAAAATGAATAAACTCATAAAAGACAGCAGTGAGTCACCCATGAAAAAGTGCAAAGCAGGAAACAGCGTGTCATTTTCTTCAGATAAACTGGTTTTTGCCCACTCCCAGGCACATGCCTGCCAAGGGTTTCCAACGGGACTTTTTCTCACCCTGTGTCCCTCATCCTCCCTCCAAGAGGTGATCAAGAGAATGGGCCATCCTCCAGCAAGGAGTTCCACTGGAATCCAGGACTCTGGAAGGAGGAGGATGAGGTTCCCTCCCTGGCAAGGCAGCATCTCTTAATTCCTGACTTCTAAGGGATCCTGGCAATGGGAGAGGCAAAACCGACCNGGCCCCGCTGGCTCCGCGCGCCGGGGGCTGCGGCGGGAGGCACCGGGGAACCGCGGGTTCGAGACCCGCCCGCGCCCCGCGGGGACACGGGTTCGAGACCGCCCCCCGCCTCGGAGGGACACAGTCCTGAGCTACCCCGTAAACCCCCACTAAAAACAAACCCCAGCACTGACACTGAGGGCAGCGGGAGAGGACATAGTCTCAGGCTGCTCCAGGGGAGGTTCAGGTTGGACATGAGGAGGAATTTCTTCACATTAAGGGTGATTAGACACTGAGTGGGCTGCCCAGGGAGCTGGCAGAGTCACCAGCCCCGGAGGTGTTTAAGGAAAGACTGGACGTGGCACTCAGTACAAAGGTGGGGAACCGGCCACANAGGGGGCTGCCGGGGGCTGCTGAGGCACGGAGGGAGCCGCGGCATTACCTAGGAACTGCAAGACGCTGCTGAAGCCATTGTAGAGCCATTCGAAGATGAAAGACATCGCTGGAAATAAAATGCCTGCGGGGGACGAAACCCAAACCCCGAGTTACAGACCGTCGGTGCTTAAAGGGAGCCGCGGTCGGGGGGATCGTAGGTCNGACGTGGCACTCAGTACAAAGGTGGGGAACCGGCCACAGGCTGGACTTGATGATCTCTGAGGTATTTTCCATCCCCAATGATTCCGGGATTCTGTGACCCCTCAGCTCCAGGGAGGGAAAGGAGAGGCAGCCCTACAGCACTGGATTTCAGTAGTTTTTATTTCTAGCATCCGTACACGTCCCAGGTGAGTGATCCCCTGTCACAACTTAGAGCACACCACGTGACCATGCACAAGCAGGGTGTTTAGGTTTTATAAATTATTTCTTCCGGCCTCCACCAGGCTCAGCAGACACGTCACTGCTAGGTATGGAATTCTAATCAGCAAAGTTACAGGCAAGGTCTTCTTGCTGACACTGAAGCTATTTTTCTGCTCTATTCCTGCGTGTGGCAGCTCCTCGGTGAGAAGGACGCAGCTGTCTCACCACCATCCTCGGGACTTAGTTCTTCTGGTAGTAGAACCATTTGTCAACTGTGTGGGGCAGAAAAAAGGAGGGGGTTATTTCCCTGTGAGCCACCCAGTTATGAGGTAGCCATGTGGCAGTGTGTGTGTGTCACCTTCAGCTCAGGGTCCTCCTCTGCTCCTGGCAGCAGCTCCTCAGCACAGCAAACAGGTTCTGGCACAACCTTGTTTGTGTGGATTTGTTTTCCCAAAGCTGTCACCCTTGCTCAGGGTGCCATTAGGAGCATCCATGGCTTGGTGCAGGCAACAACAGCAAGCCAGGCTTCCCTCTGGTTCAGCTGACTCAGAGAGGCAAAGCCATTTGATCTTCACCTCCCATGCCCACATGGAAGACACACATTTCTCCACATGTTTATTCCCCCTGAAGGGATTGGAGGTGGCAGCCCAGCTCCTCTTTCTGCTCCCAACAATGCCCTCAGCTCACCCTTGGGCCTTGCCCTGGCTACAGCAACACCCAGGTTTAGTTCAGACCTCATTTTCCTAATGACAATTCCCCTGAGGAAGCCCCCGCCCTGTACTGGGATGTCAGGGTGGGTTTTGAGACTCACCTTCAGCTGGGATGGGGTTGGCAGCTTTACACGGTGGTGCCTGGAACAAGAAGGGTGTTATCAGAGACCTGAGGTGTCCTCACACTCTCTACACATCATCCAGGGCTGCACAAGCCTTTCCTGAGCACCATTTAAGGTCCCCTGGCAGCTGGTCAGCTCTGGGGGAACAACTGAGCTCGTGTGCAGGGTCCTGTCCAGAACTACACCAGGAATGTCAAACTCCTCATTCTGAAGCATGCAAAATCCCTGGGGAATCAGGATCTCTTTTCTCAAAGGGAGACCTGCACTGTGAAGCTCTTGGAAGCCCAAATATTAAAACCCTCTCAGAACAGCTGACAGTCAAGCTACAGCTCAGAAGTTTAGCCCTCCACGCAAACCCTGTTTGGGATTCCATCTCTGGGATGACTAAGGGCAGGGAGAAGCCTCTGGAGGAATGTCTGGTTTGCTCCACATCCACCCTGTTTAACCAGAAGCAGGTGTTCAGTCACCCAAAGCATTCTGAGCATGCCATGTGCCATTTACACTGAGGGGACCCAAACTGCACCATTTTTCCCGATAACAACACTGGGATTTGGCCACTCCAGCTGGTACTTACTGCATCCACAGTAGCTTTTGCACAGTCTTGACCACAGCAGAAAGGGCTGTCAGACACCGTCAGGTTGGTGCTGGAAGACATTGGGCACTTGTGAGAACGTGCAAGCCCAGCCTCTCCCCCCCACCAGGAGCATTAAATAATGGAATATTAAGGATTGCAATTAACAGCTGCCAAGCGGAAGGGGAAGGCCTGGGGAGACAGCCAGCAGCACACAGCAAGCATGGCACCACTCAGGAAGGGAAGTTCCAGGGGGTTTTTTGTTTAGGGAAGAGGAAGGTGCACATTACCACAAGCATTAACTTACCAGTTGATCTCCCCTCCATCAGTTTTCTTTGTTATTAGAGCTTTCCAGTGCTCGTGGGTGCCTTTGATAACGTCCAGGGCAAAGTCCTAAAGTTGGAGATGAGAACAAACATCATTACATGGAAACACCAGACCACCTTCTCCAGACTATCTTTTATAAGGAGCTGGTTTTAGACAGCTCTGGAAGGGGCTGGAGGAAACCCCTTCCGCTCCGGTGCCGTTCAGGAAGAGCAGAAACTCCCAGAGCCCAACAGCTGAAACAACCAGGACTGTACAGGAGAATTGTTTTGCTTTCAAGATGGGAGGATCTGCCAAGGTCACCGAGTGAGCTTGGGGCCAAAAGAAACTGAACACAGTCTCGGGCCAGTGCTCCACTATGAAAGCACCTCCACCCTGCTGCTCCTCCCACTCGGTTTGTCTCCAGCAGCTTGCTGATCCAGGCCTATCCAGGAGCTCTCTTCCACTCCAGGCTAATAATTCAGCAGGAAGAGACATGTAGCTGATCTGGCTTTGCAACTACTTAAAAATGAATTTGTTTCCAGGCATATCAACCTTTATTTCTTAAAAATGAGCAGTGTATGTTCAAGCATTAACCTGCCTGCTGGACAAGGAAGCACACACAGTTCTTTGTTGGTGTGAACACTGGCACAAAATGTCCTGGTTTGATACCAAACCAAGCCAAAGAAAATACTGCAGAGCACGTGTGAGGTTCTTTATCCTGATTTTCCAGTTTCCTTGACGGGTTTCACCCATCCTGAGGGGCAGCAAGGTGCTCCAGCCCAACCAGCCTAGTGCTGTGCTACAGCCAAAGAGGACAAGTCCTTCAAGACTTTCATTTTTTTTCCCAGTTGGGGCTTTTGGAAGAACTCTCCTCCTCTGCACCACCTCTGGAGCTCTGGGAGTTGAGTCACCTCACTAAACCCCTCCTGGCACTCCAGGAAGGGCATAAGTGAGGACAGCAAAACAGGATTTCACCTGCTCAGGAGCAGTAACCTATCTGATCCAACCCAGAGAAGAGGCAGAGCAACAGTGCTGCCAAGGCAGAGCCTTACTCACAGGGTGTGAGGGAACACTTCATGCCCGAAGGAAGAAGTGTTTTAACTCCTCAGTTAAGTTTAACTTGCACCAGGTTGCAGTGGAACAAAGCCAATGGGTAAGGGAGGCAAAGGGTGATGTCAAGCTGCCTTTGCTCCAGAGCTGGAGCAAATAAACCTGGTGCTTTCCACCTGGGTCTGACACGGAGGCTCCCAGCCCTGAAGTGATCCCACATGAAGAAAATATTCAACAACACCAGGGTGATAACCCCAGGCATTTTTTTGCTGGTATTCCTGCACTCACTAGGCTAGAAAACAGCAGGATGGACTGAAATCAACTATCAGCAGCCCCATAAAAATCCATTTTCTCAGCAACTCCCTCGTGTCCCCTCACACCCTGAGCTCAGTTTTTGGACAAGGTGCCTTTGTGCAAAGGAAGGTGATCCTACCTTGCCTTTAAACTCGCCATTAAAAGCAAACTGGTTTTCTGGCTTTCCATCAGGTACTTTGTATCTTCTGAACCAGTCCACTGTAGCTTCTAAGTATCCAGGCTTCATCCTTCTGACATCCTCGATGTCTGGCAGGGGACACGGGGTTTGTTAGCCAGACACAGTAACAATTCACTGAATTACAGAATTTATGTGGCTCTGCTGAGCTGCTCTGAGCAGTGCCTCTTTCAGCCCCTTCTCAAGCAACATTTCAGACAGGTTCCTTGAAGACACATCGAGAATCTCCTCAGGGAAGTCAGTGTTTCATCCTCAGGGTGTATCCCCAGGAGCATGGACACATTTAAACAGCTTTGATTAGAGGCTTGGGGGACAATCCCTTTCCTTCCACTGGACAGCCACCCTCTGTTTGGAATGCCAGGCAGAGGATTGGCCACATGTGACAAACAGCAGTGAAATGTTCTGCTCTAGGACTGTCCTTCCAGCATCACACCTGATTAACAGCATTGCACAGAAGGAGCAAGCCCTGTCCCCATCTCCTGCAGGCTCTCATGGCAGAAAGGGAAGCACTGAGCCATCTCCTCCCTCCCGTAACTCACCATTATAGCTGCCTGCCTCGGGGTCTTCAACATTGATAGCAATTATCTTCCAGTCTGTCTCTCCCTCATCAATCAGAGCCAGCGTGCCCAGCACCTTCACTTTGATGACTTCTCCCCTAGAGCAGACCTGCAAGGACAAAGGCCTTGCTGTCCATACTGATGCATCCAAGGAGTGCACAACAGGAGGCTGTGCAGGAGCTCAGCAAGCAGCCAGGTACCATGAAATTAACTCTCGCTGTCAGCAGCTCATCAGCCCTGGCTCATCTCAGCAACAATCTCCAGAGGCAGCAGAGGGAAACATCACATTGTTAAGGGAGAGGAGGTAGGAAATGAATGATGTCCCTGGATAATTGGCTTTGGAGACATTAATTACACGTTTCAGGAGCCGTTTAGGATGCATTACCTTGCTTCCAATTTCGCACACATCGATCGGATCGTTATCTCCACAGCAACCAGTATTTTCATCCTTGTGACCTGGGTCTTCCCAAGTCTGAAAAAAAAACCACAAACCAACACCAAAATCAACAGTACATAAGAATAAGAACTCTCAGGTTTAAAGAGGTAGTCAAGAGCAGGTTTATTTCGGGCATGCAGTTGCCTGGAACAAACAGAGGACGCCCCACTTCACACCTGCTGTCAGGTCAGCTGTTTGGGCTGTTTCCCAAACTTGGAAGTTTGGATCAAGTTAAAAGGTCTCATCTTCCAAAAGGTGAGCAGCTCCCTCCTACCCACAAACCCCCTTTCAACAACTTTCCAGATTTCCTCCTCCATCCCATAGCTGCCTAAAGGTGAAGTTCACATCTATAAAGGGCACTTTGTTGATTTGGCTTCCTGCCTATTCCTCTCCCTATTCATTCCTTAGCAGAAGTTTCCTGAACTCCAGATAGCAGTCCAGCAGAGATGGAAGACAGACAGGGTGTATTGTTTCCCTTTAATTAAACAATTAAAGACACTGTTAACCCCAGAGAAGTGATAAGAATGTGGAGTCCCACTATGCTCCCCAGTGCATCTCACTCACAGTGGTGAATGCAAATTAAAGGACACAATTCCAGAAGCCAATTAATTGACTTAAAACACAAGAGCTGTTTAAAATGTGCTCCTGATCAGGAGTGAAAAGAACTCCATGCCCACTTGCATCATGAGGAATTGTACCCCTAAGGGGGCTGAGATACAAAAAGGAATGTTCTTCCCAAACCTCTGCGTGCCAGGACAAGACCAGAACACTCGTGATGGATCCAGAGTGTTCAGGAAGATGTTTTGACACCTGGGTGGTGCTGTAGGGCCGTTCACAAACACTATCACATTTCTCTACCAGGAAGTGTTAAGCTCTTGGAGCATAAACACCTTTGATCCACAAACACATGACAGAGCAAAGGCCTCAAAAGACACGACTGTGCACAAAGAAACAGGCTCCAGAATCCATTCGAGGAGGAAACAACTCAACTTTGAGGCCCTGTGTTAAGCCATGTGGGGGAAACACTCAACATGTGCTACTGTCAAGAGCAGAAATACCAAATTGAGTGTGTTTGCCTGTGATCTGTCACTGACAGCTTATTTCTCTGAAGGAAACTCCAGCCTCAGAGAACATCAGAGGCAAACAGCCTTGTTTGAAGTCCCTCTTTATCTAGCAGTATACAGCCATTTAAGAGCAGTGTCCAGATGTCACTATCACAGTCCCACCTTGCCAGCTGCTTCTGGGAAAGCTCATCTGTGCAGGGGTGGGCGTTGGCAAGAAGAGTCTTCCATAAAGATTCAGCCTAAATCCTGCACCATTAGGATAAAACTTTGTGCTTCACCAGGCAGGAACTGAGGGCACTGCACTGCCTGATGCATGATGACAGCTCCCTTCAGCCACAGAGAAGGACCTGCCAGCTCCAGCTCCTGCCCAACCAACCTCTGAGCAGCTCAGGATGAGCAGCAGCTGCTCATCCTCAGGGAGCTTGTTTATAATATCAGACAGAAGCCTAAACCTTGGGATTTCTGCTTTAAAATATCCTTGTTTTCCCGACAGATTCTCTCCCTCAGTGGGATGATACATCCAGCTGCAAACACCACGCTCCAGATCAGACTCCCTGCTGACCTTTTTGCTCATCAATACAATGGCAATCACAGGCACCCTCCCTCCTCCCCACAAGGATGGAGGAGCCACTGGGATAAAGCCCAGTACCTGTGGGATGGCACCATAATTCCAGATGTAGCCCTTGTGGGGAAACACATTCGCCACGAAGCGCAGTTTCCCCTTCTTCACATCTTGCTTAATTGGGTTTAAGGGTTCCTTTGTTGAAATCTGAAAGAAAAGTGAAATAAATCCTTCTGCTTTAGCCCCTATGAAAAAAAAATCTGTAATTTTTAAAATGGAACTGGCAAGCCAAGAGACCAGATGATGCTGATGCCAGTGGCAGGTACTGGACAACTCCTGTTACACTGCCATCCCTTAGGATATGGTTTCCAGCAGGCTTACAAGCCTTGGAATCACATGGGGTTAAGGGCCATAAAATATCGCTTTTATCAGAAGCCACCTTGGGAGAACACCAAGGCATTGCAGCTTCTGCAATCTCAGCCTCCACACCAGCATTAGGCAAGTACTGACAGAAGTTAGAAATCACTCCAGTTCTGGAGAACTGAGGAGGAATTGGCAAAGCCAAGGATTAAGACTGGAACTGCAATGAAGTTACCTCCATTTTTGCATTGGTCCATCGAGGTACCTCCACGACCATGTTGAACACATTCTGAAGAAAGCAAAAGAGCAGTGAGTGGGAAGGAATCTTGAAGCCATGCTTTAAACTAGGGAACACATACAAGTGAGCACAAAAACCAGCTAGTTCACCTGAAACAATAAGTTTTTTTTCTGTTGGGTTTTTCTTCCAGAGCTAATTTTGAGACTGCTGATAAAAATCTTGTAGCTCAGTCAGTCAAGGTTATCACTCCAAGCTGAATCCCACAAAAGACTCCAAAGGCCAGATTGAGGTTCCCACACGTTCTCCATCAGTTGCCACCTACAAACATCCCCATCACATTCCTAGGCTACAGGAACAGGTTGAATCAATGGCAAACAGCTGCATGCAAACTACCCTGGACATAACAAAATGGGGTTTGAGCCATCTTTATTAAACACAAAGTGTTCAATGCTCCAGGAAGAGCCACTCTGGCCATTCAGAAAAGACAAGACCAACAGGACAAGCCATTTATTTAATAGTGTGGGTATCTATGTACCGCCCTGAATGACAGAGAGCATCATTCCCAAATATTCCAGTCATGATGTAGGGAAGGATGCCCTTTCTCCCAGCTGACATCCCTGTAAAAGCAGACCTTGCTAGCAGCATGGTGTGAGGACAAAAATGTGGGGGAGGAATGTAAAACCACATCTCATAGTATCTCATTTACAGGTGACACTTGAAAACATCTCCTGTTAATTCAGCTGGGCTGAGGGTTCGATGTCAGCCTCCTCTCCATGAAAAAGCTTTTCCACACCTGAACCTTAACATCTGCTGTTTGAAGAGATTATGGCTTTTTAACAAAAAGTCAAACCTTGCTCCCTGGCCTGGGCAGGGTTTCTAATCCCAACCTTAAGCAGTATTAGCATGGCAAAGTCCCTCGAACCTGTATTGCACCATAATTGGATTGATATTGTGCAACAAGTGCTGTTACGTCACTGACTTTGCCCACACCCTTCCCCAGCAGAGCTTTATTACACCCCCTTTAATTGCAGGGGGTCAGTGCTCATTTGCATTTTGTGTGCAGAAAGGCACAGAACTATTTTTATTCCTAACTGGAGGGAAGGAAGGAGGCAACTGGAACAGGCTGGGCTGGGCGCTTTCGGCTTTGCAGGCAGGGAAAGATGACTTGGGGCTGCATCTTTGTAAGGATTGAAGCTTCCCCATGGTCCAGCTTGGCCTAAGAGACACAAAAAGCAGCCCAAGGTCATCCCTTCGCAATGACAGGTCCAGGTAAAGCCAACATACTCCAGCCTGAGACTGAAAAAAACACCCTGCAATCCTCTCAGCGTCTTAGGAGTCTGAGGATAAAGATCAAGGAGCCCAGACAGAGTGGAAGAACCTTTTGCTCTGAGCTGGGCTCTGTAGCTGGCAGCCCACCTGCTAAATGATGAGTAAAACCTCAGTGTTGAGGCACTCCAGCCACAGACAGAGCCCCATGGGACCAGCACTGTTGTGTAACTTTGGGGACTGTGACCTTCAGCTATCCTGACTTTTTTCTCTGAATGACTCGGCACAGAGGTGCTGGCAGCAGCACTGCCTGAGGGCACAGCAGTAGCCCAGCTTCCCCTGTTAAGCATTACCAGCTCAAGGAAATCCTCCTCACCCCTGTGCTCAGTCCCCTGCCCCTTCCTCCCCTGTTCTGCAGGCGTCTGCATTATCTGGATTTTCCTTGTCTGGGTTACCTGCCAGGCACCTGCCCTGGGAACAGCTTCCCTACTCAACCACTGCTTCCCCACTGTCCCTGATGACCACAATCCATCTTTTCCCTTCTGAGAAGGCAAAAGCCACCTCAGACTTCCCAGAGCACCTCAGGTAGCTCCATCACCTTCACCTCAGCAGCTCAATCAGCTGCTTTTCAGAGGTTCATCTCTCAGCTCTGCATATTATTTTTTCCTTTCCCAGAAGCACTCCCCACCTCTGAATTTCTGCTGTCTTTAACAAGCAGTAGTTAGTCCATCACATTTCTCAAGCTGCACAGCTTTTTAGTACATTTCAGAGAAAGAAACAAGCTACAACAGCAAAGGACACAGTCACAGAGCCTGAGGTACCACTGAAAAAAACCACTAAATGAAAACTGAAACACAACCATCTTGATTTCCTGAAGCTGGGGCATTTTTTACTCAGAACAGCCTAATTTGACTAACCACCGGCTGCCAGAAGGATGTGAAAGCCCTGCAGCACTGCAAGGGGCAGGTTCTGCCAGGTAAGAGGTCCCAGGAGATGCTACAGCAGGAATTTAACATCCTCACCCTCTGTTCAGTGCTGGATTATACTGCAGGCACAAAGTGGCTGTGCTGCAGCCAAAACCCAAGCCTGAAATATCACGCAGCACCCATAGGAATGGATGCAGATATTACCAAAAAAAGCAGCTTTCTGCTCAGCTAACCCAAAACGCCTGCATGGCTAAGCTCAAGCCAACCACTCGCACCTCTGACGCAAAAAACAAGAATGAGATCATCCATCCTCTTCTCCTGGGCTGCTCCACCCGAGGCCAGGATGGTGGGAAACCCATTCCTTGCAGGGTGAAGCAACGACCCCATAAGGTGCTCCTGCAGTGCGGGGAGCTGGGAGCCTCCCCCGGGTGTCTCAGGCTGCAGGACCCCCTGGTACCCGGGTTGTTTCAGGACTCCCTGACCTCCTGGATGTTCCCAGATCCCCTGGTACCCTGGATGTTCCCAGATCCCTTGGTCCCCTGGTTGTTTCAGGACTCCCTGATCTCCTGGATGTTCCCAGATCCCCTGGTACCCTGGATGTTCCCAGATCCCTTGGTCCCCTGGTTAAGGACTCCCTGATCTCCTGGATGTTCCCAGACCCCCTGGTGCCCTGGATGTACCCAGATCCCCTGGTCCCCTGGATATTTCAGGACTCCCCCATCCCCTGTGCATTCCCAGATCCCCTGGTCCCTTGGATGTTNAGGGGGGAGCGGGGAGCGGGGACACTGCGCAGGCGCCGCGCGCGCGCCCGGCCCGCCCCGCGCCACGCGGCGCCTCAGGGAACGGCCCGGACCGGCTGGGAATGGCTCTTCCCGCCTGGGAATGGTTATTCCCGGCTTGGCATAGACCTGCCCGGCTTGGAATGGCTCTTCCCGCCTGGGGATGGGTATTTCCGGCTTTGCATAG
>VZTZ01029518.1:85532-101400 GCA_013400955.1 Drymodes brunneopygia | reverse complement strand
CCCTGGTACCCTGGATGTTCCCAGATCCCTTGGTCCCCGGGTTGTTTCAGGACTCCCTGACCTCCTGGATGTTCCCAGATCCCCTGGTACCCTGGATGTTCCCAGATCCCTTGGTCCCCTGGTTGTTTCAGGACTCCCTGATCTCCTGGATGTTCCCAGATCCCCTGGTACCCTGGATGTTCCCAGATCCCTTGGTCCCCTGGTTAAGGACTCCCTGATCTCCTGGATGTTCCCAGACCCCCTGGTGCCCTGGATGTACCCAGATCCCCTGGTCCCCTGGATATTTCAGGACTCCCCCATCCCCTGTGCATTCCCAGATCCCCTGGTCCCTTGGATGTTTCCAGATCCCCTGGTCCCTTGGATGTTTCAGGACTCTCTGGTTCCCTGTGCATTCCCAGATCCCCCGGTCCCTTGGACGTTTCAGGATCCCGGGTCTCCCAGATGTTTCAGGATCCCCTGCGTGTCCCAGGACCCTCTCTTACCTTCCCGGCGTCCGCGTAGATGGGGATATCGTGGAACGGGGAGATGTACCGCCCGGCGGCATCCTCTGCAAGGCAAGCGGAGGGGGCCGACAGTCAGACGCTGTGGGGGGGGACACCGCGACAGCTCGCACCCGAGCGGGCTCAGGCGAGCCCCGGNGGCTTGGCATAGCCCTGCCCGGCTGGGAATGGTTCTGCCCGGTTTGGAATGGTTCTGCCCGGCTTGGAGCGGTCCTTCCTGGCTGGGAATGGCTCTTCCCAGCTGGGAATGGTTCTGCCCGGCTGGGAATGGTTATTCCCAGTTGGGAATGGCTCTTTCCAGCTGGGAATGGTTCTACTCGGCCTGGAATAGTTCTGCCCAGCTGGGAATGGTCTTTCCTGGTTGGGAATGGCTCTTCCCGGCTTGGAATGGCCCGGCCCAGCTTGGAATGGGCCTGCCCAGCTTGGAATGGTTCTTCCCAGCAGGTAATGGTTCTTTCCAGTATATAATGGTCCTGCTCGCCATGGCCACAGCAGTGTGGGCTGGCATGGACCGGCACAGCATGGTGCTAGCCCAGCACTGGTCATCGAGGCTGCGATAGCAAGGAGTGGCATGGTCCAGCACAGTGTGGTTCTGCCCGGCATGGCCACAGAAAGGTGGGATGGGATGGTCCGGCATGGCAGGATTCTGCCCAGCATAGGTGTGACAGCGTGGGGTGGCATGGACTGGCATGGCACGGCTTGGTCCTGCCTGGCATGGCTACTGCAGTATGGTGGGATGTGGTCCAGCATGGCCACAACAGCCAGGGTTGGCATTGTCCTGCACGTCATGGTTTGGTCTAACAGGGTCACAGTAGCGTGGTGTGGCATGGTCCAGCCCTGCATGGCTCGGTCCAGCATGGCCACAGCATGGGATGCCTTGGTACCACACGGCCACAGCATCGCCCATCCATGGAATAGCCATGGAATGATCCATCCCCCATGGCCATGACAGCATGGGGTAGCATGGTCCGGCACAATACGGCTTGGTCCTGCCTGGCATGGCCATGGCAGCCTGGTTTGGCACAGTCCCGCATGGCATGGCTTGGTCCAGAACATGGTACTGTGGCATGGCCAAGCATGGCACAGGACAGCCCATTCTCCCTCACTTCTCCTGGATCCCTGCATAACCTGGGGCTGCGTAAAGGGGGGTTCTGGCAGGGCCCAGGGCCCCGTGGTGCCAGGGGGCTCAGCTGGGAACCCTCTGGATGGTGCCATGGGGGCAGTGGAGGAGACAAGCCAGGAACAAGGCAGCAGCAGGACACACCTTTATTTCTATGCCTCTTGGCCATAACATGGCAAATCCCCACTCCCCACCCCGCAAGCCCTTGGTCCAGAGTGGTTTGGTGTCTGCGGCTGCTCAGCCGTCCCACGCAGGGACACCAGCGCGGCGCGGGGCCAGCGGGCCCGACTCGGACACGGCCGGCGAGTCGCTGGTGCGCGCCTGCGTGAAGACACGGTTGCGGGTGCCAAAGAGGGTCCCGCGGCCGTGGCTCCGGGGTGTGTAGGGCCTGCGGCGGCAGCGGAGCGAGCAGAGCGGGGCCCTGAAGACCTCCTGGAAGCCGCGGCGGAAGTTCTCGTTGAAGTAGCCGTAGATGATGGGGTTGGCGCTGCTGTTGAAGAAGGCCAGCCAGTGTGCGAAAGGGTAGACATAGACGGCGAGCAGGCGGAGCTGGCCCTCGCTCAGCCGCCCGTAGTCCGTCAGCAGCATCAGCGTCCAGAGAGGCAGCCAGGAGATGGTGAAGAAGAGGGCAACGATGATGAGCATGTTGATGACCTTGGCCTTCCTCCGGGAGATCCTCCTCCCCTCCGTCTCCTCTCCACCATGGGTGGGTGCCACCGACTTGAAAAGCTTGAAGGCGATGCGGGCGTACATGATGACGATGAGGGCCAGGGGAGCCACATAGATGTGGGAGAAAAGGACGGTGGTGTAGATCCTCCTCATCCCCGTCTCGGGCCAGGCCTCCCAACAGGAGTAGAGAGGGTAGGAGTTGTTGTAGGTGTCCACCATAAAGTGGTGCTCCTCCCTGGTGACGGTCAGGGTGACGGCAGCGGGACACATGATGAGCAGGGCCAGCACCCAGATGATGGCAATCGTTAGCAGGGCCTTCCTCAGCGTCAGCTTCTGCCGGAAGGGATGGACGATGCAGCGAAACCTGTGGGAGAGCAGATGGCCGTGGCTTTGGGCACCTGGTGGGACATCCCTGGGGAAGGAGGGTGGCCAGGACCCAGGGGTGGGAATGGAGGGTGAGGTGGGTTGCTCTTTACACTTGTCTTTTGGTGGCAGACATAGGTTGGGGTGTTTTTGGTGGGGAAGGACACCTTGCTGGAACACCCCATGGGCAGCTTTGTGGTCCTCCTGGAGAGCTGTGACAGGCTCCTGACATTCCCAGCAATGGGAACCACACAGGGCACCTGGACCTGCTGGAGATTGCTCTGTCCCCACCTCCCCATGTTCCCATGCCAACATACCTCTCCACGGCAATGGCCACCAGCGTGAAAACAGAGGCGGAGACCGACATGCCCTGCACCAGGCCGCTCATTTTGCACATGGTGTTGTCAAAGGGCCAACCTGTGAGGGGACACCATGGAGGCTGTAGCTGCCTCTGGCTCACTGAGCTCCCTTTAGGTGTCCCCATCCGCTGTGTTGTTGCTGGGGCATGCTAAATCCTGCTCCTGACAGGGGGATTGTGTGGAGACAGCCTTTAGCAGCATGGATCCTTGGAGAAGAACCCAAAAATTGGTAAAAAAGATGCACATTACACTTAGAAACTCAGGGAACGTGGTGACTGTCATTTTTCCTACCGACTTTGAGACCCTTCGTCAGAAGGAGTTTCATCTTGTTTCTTGACTCCTATACCAAGGCAATAAATAAATCACACCCCATAATCAATAAATGCAAACCCTGCCCTATGGCCTGGCTGCTGCTGCATTGGAACCCTGCCATCTCCCTTATCTTTGGAAAGGTCAACAGGCAGAGCTGAGCCAGCACAGGAGAAGGTGGGTGCAGGAAGGAGTTTTTTTCAGCGTTGATGGTGAAGAATGGCTGAACTTCAAACAAATATTATTATATTATTAGCATTAGGGTCAAACTTGTTTTGCCACAAATACCCAAAACCTCAAAAAGAAAAAAAACACCATGTTTCCCACTCATGCTTGGGGGACACTTTCTCTCCATTCCTCACGTTCCACCCCTTCCTCTGCCCTGCTCACCTGTGATGAGGTTGTCCACCAGGGTGGTGGGCATGCAGAAGATGCCCACCAGCAGGTCGCTGATGGCCAGGTTGAGCAGGAACATGTTGGTGACCGTGCGCATCTGGCGGTTCTTCACCACCACGAAGCACACCAGGATGTTCCCAATAACGCACATGAGGAAGATGAAGGTGTAGGCCAGGATGAACATGAGGGCCACTGGGGAGGAGTGCTGGTAGTACGCCAGGAAGGTGTAGTTCTCCCTCAGCAGGTGGCTGGCGCTGGAGTTGGGCCACCAGGTGCCATTGGAAGGGCCTGGGGAAGGGAAGGCAGGAAAATGGAGCCGGGAGAGGATAAAGCAATTATTCCCTTCATTTCTTAATGCCTCTGGAGGTGGGTTTTCATTTTTATTCCAGTGCCCAGACTGGCTGGGAATGTGCTGCTGGACTCATCTCAGTGCCCCAACAAGTCTCCTTCTCCTCCTTGGGTTACACAGCTCGAGGTTCTGCAGCACCTCGGCTGAATTATTAATTTACATCATTATTATTTGATACCACTGATGCCATTATTATTTGATATCATTATTATTTGATATCGTTATTATTTCATATAGTCATTACTCGATATCACTATTATTTGCATCATTCTTTTGATGAGGAATTAGAGCAGCCCAGAAGACATCCAGCTTTCATGGGCCTTTTTTTAGGGATGATGCAAGGAAGACAAACCCACATCCTGACACTCCAATGCTCCGTCCTTTTGGGAGCTGCATCGGTGTGGTCCCAGTCACGGCTGGCCTGGGAGCATCCCTGCCCCCGGGCGGCTGCTGCTGCTTCTCCTTGTGCTTCCAAGGTTTACAATTCGATATTCCGCAAAATCTTATTCTCCCCAACAAAGCCGCAATAACCAAGGCAAAGGGGCTGGGGCAGAGAACACCCTCCCCTCACATCTAAAATATTATAATTCTGATCATTATCTGGGAGCTTCTGATGGAGGCGCGGGGGTGGCATTTTGTCACTCCGGCTTGAACGGGGAGCGGGTCCCGGCGGCTGCCACCCTCGGGCTTCCCCAGCCGCACGCAGGCAGGGATGCGGGAGGATGCCGGGCGTGGGCAGGAGCTGCCTGCAGCGGTGACGGGACTGGCACCGGGGGAATCCAGGCTGCAGTGCTAAGGCGAGGAAAGGCACGTTTCAGCTTTAAGGCTCAGCCTAAGCGCCTGCAGGTCAGCCCTGCGCTGAGACAGCCCCTCCAAAGCCGCTGCGTGATGGGCAGCTGGAGCATCCCCTGCCCCTGTGCCGATGCCGGTGCTCAGCTCGCCAGCCCAGATGCTGCTCTCAGCCACCCGGACCACCGGCTTCCTCAGGGTTCCAGCTGGCAGGGGGGCCCTATCCAACCCCTAATACCCCAGATCTGGATGCAGGATTCGGGCAACACATTTCCAGCGGGGTTTCAGAAAGGCGCTGGGGGATTTGCAGCTGCCACAGGAGAAGGAGCTACGTGGAGAGGCAAGGGAGTAGCGGGATCGAGGAGGCAAGATTCTCCAGATAGTCGGCATCAGATGCAGGAACCAGCTTTGTAAGCAGGAGCAATAACAAAGACTGTAATGACATTGCCCCAAACCTGTGATATTAAGCCTAAAACTTTGCTGGACTTTATCTCTTGGGGCTGCAGTGCAGAATGAGCAGGAGGTTGGTGTCCTGTGGAATTGAAGGTGGTTTTAAAAGCAAGGTGGAAGACGGGGAAAGGAAAATAAGGGGCTGCTGAGCACCCGGGTTGGTGCTGGATGGATGAATGAGTGGATAGATGGATGAATGGGTGGAGGAATGGATAGATGGATGCAGACGTGCTCAGTTCAGCGCTGTCATCTCGGACGTGGTGACAAGGGGATGGGGGGACCGGCCGGGGGGCAAGGGAACACCTGCCTCCCTGCCCGGCTGTGGGAAACCACCGCAGGGAGAGGCAGGTCTGATGGAATAGGGGGCTGGGATGAGGCGTGAATAGCTTTTATGGGGGATGAAATAAATCAAGTCTTGTCACTCACCTCCGCCGGACCGACCCGGCTCCGGGGACTGCATCGCTGCCATGCGGGAGGTACCGCCGGAGGCTGCCCGGGGAGGGGGGCGCAGGTCCCCCCGGTCCCTCTCTCCGTCCCTCCCGCCCGGTCCGGAGCCCCGGTGCCGCCGCCGCGGTGCCGCCGCGCCGGTTGCGGCTGCTCGCCGGCTGCAGCGGAGAAGGGGAGGGGGCGCGGGGGGAAACAGCCTCCTATCGCCATGGATACCGGGGGACCCGCACGCAGCCCCCCGCGCATGAGGCAGCGCGGGGGCGGGCAGCCCGCGGCGGGCAAGGAGAGGGAGGGAGCAGGGAGCAGGTTCGCTCACTGGGGAGGGTCAGGGTCTGTGTCCCCTCGCTGCCGCCGAGGTCCCCACACTGATACTGGCAGCGGTGTCCCCAGCAGCGCTCCTGTCCATTCCGGGGGGGAAAATATGCCAGGAGCCTCAAGACGAGTGGGGAGATCCCCCATCCATCAACCCACACACAGGGAAAAGCAACACGATGTTCAGGGATGCTGGTCCTGGCTCCAGGCTGCTCAACTCAACCCCAGCTTCTCCAGCATGCCCAGCATCTCTTACCATAATCTTTTACCAAAGTTTGGCAAGTCTGAAAATCAAATATTTATAGGATTAACCATTCCTGGCTGTCCCCAGCCCGCACACACCATTGGGGAGTGTTTGTCCCTTAAAATACCCAAAGGAACAAACAAGGGAGATGTTTGTACAAGGCATTTTGAGATAACACCTGGGGTTTCTCCCAGGAGTTGGTTTTGGTTTTTTTTGCAGGCAGCCAGGTAAGGGACATGGGTGTGCAGAGGCATGGCAGTGGCCTCCCTGCCACCGAGAAGCCACTCTCTCCAGGACATTTCCTCCTGGGAAGGGAATCAGCACAACTTGAGGACCCACAGCACCCGAGAGGTGGGTGCATACTTCTGGGGACACCCACGGGGTGAGCAGCATTGGGCATTGGGCTGCCTTGGTTTCCACGGTGAAAAAACAGAAGGGGAGACAAATTCCTTGGGTAACAAGGATTTTTCCAGGGAAATACTGCTTGGGTCTGCAGCTGGAGGCTGCAGTGAGCAGCTGTGCAAAGGGGCTTCTTTAAGGACAAGACTGGTAACCCGAATTTAATCAGATACGAACCCCCTGATGTGACAGGAAAGCATTTAATCAGGCTCTTGGCACACCACCACATCAGCAATTCCAGGGAGAACCCTTCCAGCCTCAGGGATGTCCTCCACCATCCCAGCTGCTCCCCATCACTGCCTGGCTGGGAGGGTGAACATCCACTTCCCCCCAGACTTCACCCAAACCTCCCATCCCACGTGTTGCAGCTCCTCTGCATCCCCAAAACACATAAGCAAGAGATTGATTGCCTGGCTCAGGATTTGGCAGAGCCATCCCTTCATGGGGGAACCCTGCTGCTTGCTTTTAATTTAGGAAAAACGAGGCACTCACTCGAGTTTGGGACAGAAACGGGGGCGTAGCAGGGACTGACCTAAGCCAAACCACTCTGGTGAGCAGCCACCCCTCGGGACAGCTCGGGCACCCTGGGATCCTGTCAGGCTTTGGGGATGGGCTCCTCTGGAGACAGCAGCAGGTCGAAGGGCACGAGGGGCCGGACCAGCAGCCGCACCTCGGGGCCCACGGGGTTGGCCCGCAGGTTGAGGCTCCGCAGCGCTGCCATGGAGGCCAATTTATCCGTCGGCACCTCTGGAAAGAGAGCACAGAGGTGAGAATCCATCCCGGAGGGGAGGAAGGGATGGAAGCTCCTCTTGATGGACTTTTGCCCGCAGCAAACCCTGCTCCTGCTGCTCTGCAGGCTTTGATCAGAACAGAAACACCGTGAAATATTAATTTATCCAACTGCTCAGGCAAACGGTTATGGATGATCTTAGAGGTCTTTTCCAGCCTGAATGATCCTGTGATGCTACAGAATGTAAGGTGCAAACAGCAAGATATCCAATGTGGGCACGGCCCTCCAGTTCTCCCAGTCCCGATAAAACCCCTGCTGGGGCACTAAACTGGGATTCAAAGACTTAGTCCCTGATTTTATCCCCGGTGTTGCAATGCCCAGGAGGCCTCTCCAAGCTAACAGGAGGGCACGTGGTCTTTGCCCTTGTTGGACAGGCTGCAAAATGGCTCTCAGCCATCAACAGGCACCCTTCTATTTTGCAATTTCCATGAATTTGGGTGTTGTTGTCCTTTAGAAAGCATTACATTTACAAACTCTGCATTAAAGAAAAAGTGCAGCTCTCCTGGATTGTCCCAGTGTGAATCCACTGAGAGCAGAGGAATGAGGCCGATATGAAAACCTAATCATTAAGCACATTAAAAGGTGATAGATTTAGCTTTTTGCTACAATTCACAATATTTTGGGCTTGCAAAGCCCACCTGTCTGATTTATCAAAACCAATTTCTTTTTAATTTGGCCACCAAAATGACGAGAGCCTTTTAAATCCCAGCTCCTGTTTCTTCTCCCAGCCCCTGGAGCAGAATTGCAGGGTTGTAATTATATCTGGTAGATGATTACGATTTTTAAACCATGAAACTTATTTTATGCTGGAAAAATATTCAAATGCTTCAATGCCTTTGTTTTTTTCCCTCTTTCTCCTCCAGAAAATGGTGCTCTTTTCCATACAGAAATTCCCTAGGAGTGCATATCTCATCAGGCAGAGCTTCACATGAATTTTTTTAATAACTCTTCTTCATGGTGGATTTGTTCACTGCCATTCTCCCGTATCATTTTGCTTTTTTCTTTTTTCCCTTGATGCACAGAAGTAATAATTTTTTTCATTGATCTTCCTATTTAATCATCATCTAATGCAGTGGAGAATAAGAAGTTTAATCATCCTCTAACACAGTATGATAAAGCTAAAAGTGCTTTCACCCGTTTTCCTTAAATTAAGGAGTTAAGGAAAGTATTTTGGGGACCAAGACCTTCCCAGGCTGGGAACAGCTCAGCTCTGCACCTTAATTCCAGGTAAGGAGCAGTGACTCAGCCCTGGCATGAAGGGACAGGCAGGGCACACAGAGCAGCCTGGAGCTGTAGGGTTGTGCCACGAGAGCCACAAATTCCTCTGAAAACCACCCAAAGCATCACTTGCTGCCTTCCCAATGGATGAGGCACTTTCATTTGAGCCTGAATGATTCATGCTGCCTTCACCAGTTAAGCAAAAAACAGGGAGGGGAAAAAGGCTTTTACATAATTAAAGCAGAGTGTGACAATAAGTGAGTGACACCATCATGGACTGGTCTGGGTTGGAAGGGACCTTAAAGATCATCCAGTCCCATACCCTGGATGGAGGCAGGGACACTTTCCCCTGTCCCAGGTTGCTCCCAGCCCCATCCATCCTGGCCTTGGACACTTCCAGGAATCCACAGCTTCTCTGTGCCAGTGCCTCATCACCCTCACGGGGGAGAATTTCTTCCCAATATCCCACCTAACCCTGCTCTCCGTTTGAAACCAACCCCCTTTGTCCCATCCCAACATTTTCAGGAGGACAGAATTAACCACAGTTGCCCCCAGCAGTGACCTCCCCAGCCTTGGCAGCAGCCTCAACACCATCCCTATTAAACCATTAATCAAGGAATGGAGGAAAGAGAAGCTGAAGCTCCAGGCACCAAAACATCCCCATGGATTTGAGAGTTTAAAACCCTGATTTGATATAACTCTAATTATCGGGGAAAGAGTTAAAAGCACTGACAGTAATACATACGTAATTACAGTCCAGGGTTAAGAGCTTATTGAGATGAAAAGGGTGGCTGGTGGCACTAAACGTCTCCTTTCACAGAGCCAACAGGCTCCAGGCAGGCATTAATTAATCTCCTCTCACTCCTGTTTCCCTTTGGAAAACATTACCTGCCACCTCCAGCTCGATATGTCTTAGGAGGTCACTCAGCCCTGTTCCAGCAGCAGCTTTTAAATCGAGTTTGCAGCTCTCGAGCATCCCTGGGATGGCAGAGGAGGACAGGCCGCACCAGCACAGGCACAGCACTACAAATTAGGGGATCTGCAACCTCACAAACACAAGCTCAGATGCAGGGCAGCCTGGAATCTATTTGGGAAGGGCTGGCAGGAGCAATGTGATTGCCCAGCTTTTTGTTTCCTTGGAAAAAAATGGGCTGAAACCCCCTGGCTTTCTGGTCTCTACCTCTTCCCTTTCCAGAAAATGTGTAAAATAAGCTCACGTCACCTATTTCTGCAGCCAGGCAGCATCGTGGGCACTGCTCAAACATATCCCTACGTTTTGGCTTGAAATTGTTACATTTTACTCTGTTTTTATTTTCCCCACATCTGGAGGACACCTCTGAGCCGAGGGGAGCCTGGTGGGAGGTGACCAAGCCTGGCAGCCTGGTCCTTGAGCCACCCCCTCCCAATCCAGGATCAATCCAGCTGGGAGCAACCCTGAGTGCAGCCTTTCTTCCCTGCATTTTAGCAGGGAAAAAGGCACCAAAAAGCTGCATTCCCTTCTTGCAGCATCCTGCTTGCACAAAACAAGCAGGGGAAATGCTGTTTGGAGACCAGGTGGGATTGAAATCAGCCAATTAAACTCAGAAAGTGATGGAGGGAACTAAAAGTGAGAGAGCTCTCTCCGGGAGGTGGGAGGGAAAAAGAGGAAAAGCCGTATCTTTCTCTGGCTCCCGTGGAAGCAGTTTTAAATTCCAGTGTTTCTACAGGCACAGCTGGGGAGCAGCTGATGTGAAGCTGTTAAGAAAATTCGTGTTGCAGGGAGCAGCTTCCCCAGCAGCAGCTGAAGCAACCCCAGATAAAACAGCAAAACTGAGTGGACTCTGATATTCCCCTCCCTGGGGATCCGTGGGGGCTGTGGGATGCTCCAGCCCGGGCTCTTTGAAAGCTGCCTCCTAAATAAATCCCTTTTTATCTGTGTACAACAGCTGCCCCTTTTGCCCAGCTTTTGGAGACTCCAAAGCCTTCAGCTCTTGCACATGAAAGATTTTCCTGCTGCTGCAGGGCTGAGGGATGAGCTTCTCTTACTGCTCCTTTAATTTAATTTTTAGGGGATTTTGTAGTGTTAAACAGCTCCTGTTTGCTCTGGGAAATGTTCAGGTGAGCTCATGTCCTTGCTTAGCCTGGCAGCAAACATCCCAGCATTCCTGAGACTGGATTCTGCGATCAGCTCTGGTTTTTTAACGAAATCTGGGGATTTTGGGCCAGCCCAGCTAGAGGTGCCTTGAAGAGCTGCGTCCCAGCGTGGTGAATAAGGCAGCTTGAATGGGGCTTGATTCCCATTATGCCTGCAGGGCTTTAACCTGGGAGGAGGTGAAAACACCGGGAAAGGCAAATGGCTAACCAGGCTCTGATTATTTAACATCACACCCCTCTGGTGATGCTAAATCACCTTTTTTCCACAGTGGGAAAAAGTCCTCTTTACCTGCGATCTCGTTCTCTTCCAGGTCGATGGTCTCCAGGGCGGGGACGGTGGCCAGGGGCTCCGGGAAGCGCCGGAATCTGTTTCGGGAGAGGTCGATGGCCCGGAGATGCAGCAGGGAGGTGATTTCCTCGGGCAGGCGGTGCAGGTAATTGCCTGCCAGGTTGAGCTCTGGGAAGAGAGAAGGGAGGTGGTGGGATGCAGGGGGAAAAAGTGGGAGAATAACTAATGCACAGCTTGATTTACAGCCTGTGTCCCCAGTGGACTGCCAGGACAGTCAGTGGGATTCCAGCTCCAAAAATTTGGCTTTTTTTTTTTCCTCTTTTCCGTGGTTGCCATTGTAGTTTTGCCTGCTGGGAATACCACATTTAGGACTGATGTTTCTGTTGGTTTCCTCAGACTCTGCTAATTAAATTGGGCAGCCTTTTGCAAGCAGGGTCTGTAAAAAATAAGGAATATTTCCTCATAAAGTCAGTGCAATTACCTCCTCAATGGACATTTGTCATGGCTTAAGGCTAGCTCTCTGTATTCATGTGCCTGAACCCCTTCTGAGGAATAAACAGAATGGTGGAAGAAAGGTCTTTAGATGTGAAAAACATCTATTTTTCACAGTTTGCCCATCTGTGATGCTTTCCTGCCCCAGAAATGAGCTCCTGTGGGGCCAGGAGCAGCACTCCTGGGAACAGAGCCTCAATCCCGCTGTCCCAGCGCCCTTCTCCAGTGACACAGGGCTTTCTGCACTATACATACCCACACAAGCTGCCCTGCCCCTGCTAATACCTGGTATTTATAGGTCCTGCCTTATTCAGCCTGTCCCCAGCCCCGGGGTGTCTGTCCCTGCTGAGACTCAGAGTGATTGGTTCACTGGGGGAGCAAAGCCCCTGCTGGGAAACAAGGCCAGTTGTCTCCTCGTTCAGGGCTTGTTGTGCTGTCTAGAAAATGAAAATGGATTTTTTCCTTTGCTCCATGTGTTTCCTTTCCCCAGCCTAGGGGTGTTCTCACAAATGATGCTCTGGCTCCAGAGCAGGGGAAGCCTCCCCAGGCACCCACCACAGTGGCATTTGTTGGTACATTGTAGGAACTGAATTGATTTTAAAAGCTGTCAGAGCATCCCCCGGGGCTGTCCTTAGGGTTCAATGCCATGGTACTGGATGCTCTGGATGCTTGCATGGCCATTTTTGAGCGGATTAGCCCCTGACTGCTTCCTCTGGGCTCTGCAGGGAGGTGTCCCCGCGGTGCTGATGATCGCTCTCATATCCTGCCGTGATTAACTCTCACTGATGTCTCACGATGAGGACTAATTAGCCGGCACAGCCCCGTCTCTGCCATGCCCCGTTATCCCCCAGCTGCCTTTTCTGCCCTCCTCCATCCCCAGCCCCATCGTTGGAGGGAGCTGGAGGGTGATGAGTGACCCTACAGCAGCCTGATACCAGTTTGGAAGGGTGGCTGAGAGCAGAACCGGTGTTCTTTTCCTTCAAGGGGCAGAAGGTGTAAGGAAAAATGGATATTTTGGGGTCTGAACTAATGCTTGCAAGGAGGTGTGAGCTCAGGGGAGACTCTTGGGTGTTTTGTCCCCTCTGCAGCCACCTGGGGGCTCCTGGAGTGTCTCAGAGGCCTGGAAGTGGCTGTCCCTCACCTGTCAGCTGGCTGAAGGTGGTGACAAACCGGCTGGTGATGGACTTGAGCTCGTTGTTGGCCAGGGAGATGCGATGGATGCCCTCGGTGACGCTCCTCATGGCTTTGTAGATTCCAACGGGGAAGCTCATCAGTTTGCAGTTGGCCAGATCTGCGCACAGAGAGACCCAGGCACCTCATAGTGCATCCAGCTGGGATGGAGCCAAGCTTTCCACCTGGTTTTCTACCCCTTCATCCTCAATTTTGAGTGCTGTCCCCTGCCTACTCCTCTCCATTGCAGGGATCTGTGCAGTCACCCCCACAAACTTTGAGTTTAATCCCATCAGGAATGCCAAGGCTGCTCTGACCCGAGTGTTCAACCCTAAGTCACACTGCCACTACTTCCAGGCTGCACTGTCCTTTTGGAAGCCCTCAGCCACCCTGTCCATTTCTGATAACTTCAGTCATCCTGCTCCTGTGCCCCTAATTCCCTGGGAGTAGCTGAGCAGTGCAGGGATGCTTACTCCACTCCTGATGGGGATGCAGCAGGGATTTCCCTGGGCTGGATTTCTCATTATCATGAGTGGTTGTCCCATGGCAAGCAGTGGGGAGGGGAAAAATATTTGGTTGTGCTTCTCACCTTGTGGCCTTCTTGTTTTGTGCTGAGTTGCTTCTGTTTCCCCTCCCACGAGATGCCAGGGATGGAAATCCTGTATCCCAGCCCCGGGATGGGCTCTGTTTCCTGCCCCCTCCCCAAAGCCACAGTGGGGGCTGATGGAGCAAGCTCCATCCTCCCACGTTTCTCTCAGGAGGATGTGGAGAGCCTGAGCGATGAAGCTTCAGCTCCTGGTTTATATCCCAGGGCTGAGAATCCAGCAGGAATAAAAATGAGTGGCTTTCATCTCTCTCCTTTGATGAACTGCACCCTGCTCTCGGATATTAACGGGAAATTGCAGGAAAACACAAATCTGACAAGGCAACACGGGGGAAAATCTGCTCCTGCCACTGCTTGCGAGGAGGGACGCATCCCATGGGATTATGTGAACCTGCTCTAACTTTGGGGGGGCTGAGGGCCCTTTGGGGGAGCCTTTCCCTTCCCCAGAGCCGCGGGGAGGGAACGCCGACAGCTTTTTTTAGACCGTGGCAGTGAAAAACAGAGCCCTGCTCCCGGATACCCGATCCTTGTCCGGGCCCCGAGCGGGAGCCGGGCCGGAGCGCCGGGCTTACCCAGGGAATCCGCTTTGTTCTCCACCGTGTCGTTCACCTTCCTGGCCACCCGGGCGACCGCCTCGCCCATCCTCTTGTGCATGCGGGCGGCCGGGCCGGCCGGGAATGCGCTGCGGACCGGGGGATCCAGGGCTGGAGGGAGAAACCAGCCACTCCGGCCTCTGGGAGAGGGATACTAAAAATAACCGGCAGGATCAGTGTTCCCAGGGGAGGGAGGGAGGCTGTGCTGGGGCTGGCATGTCCCTCAGTGCTGAGACTCCCAGCTTCCCAGGATGGTACTTTTGGGGTATGTAGATGCATCCTATTCCCTGGCTTGGGATATGGGGATGTATCCCCTTTCCTGGTATGGGGTATAGGGTTGCATCTCTTTTCCCGGTCTGAGATATTTGGATGTAATCCCCTTCCTGGCATTGGATAAGCCATTGTCCTGGTTTGGGTTATGGGGATGAATCCCATTCCCTGGTTTAGGATATGGGAACGTGTCTCTTTTCCTTATGTGGGATATAGGGATCCATGCCCTTTTCCGGGCTTGGCATGAGGGGATACAACCCTTTCCTTATTTGGGATATAGGGATCCATGCCCTTTTCCTGGTTTGGGATATGGAGATGAATGCTATTCCCTGGTGTGGGATGTGGGGATAAATGCTATTCCCTGGTATGGGATACGGGGGTACATCCCCTTTCCTGATACGGGACATGGGGATGCATCCCCTCTCCTGATAAAGGATATGGGGATGCATCCATTTCCTTGTTTGGGATTTGGGAATCTATGCCCTTTCCTGGTGGGGGATATGGGATGTGCCCACTTTCCTGATATGGGTATCTGTGCCCTGTCCTAGTTTGGGACATGGGGATACAACCCCTTTCTCGGTTTGGTGTATGTGGACACATTCCTTTTCCCGGTGACTTTATTCAGCCCCGTCTAGCCAAAACATTTTGCCCCAAGGAATCATGGGCAAGATCGAATGGCAAGACACCACCACCTCCCCAATTCCCCACCCCCAAAAGAAAGCTCTTCCCACGNGGGCCAGCCCGCCGCCCCGAGCGCCGCGTGTCGCGGGCGGACCGTGCCTATACCGTGCCTGCCGCGCCTCTATCCCCTCTGTATGCCGCTGCTATGTAGCGCCTGCCGCCCGTTCTCCTCGGCGCACACGCGTGGAGACGGGTTTGTTGTTTTTCCGGGAGCGCGGAGGGTCCCGGCGGGGCGGCAGCTGGATCCCGGGACGGGCTAGCAGGAAGCTCCCGGTGGGACGCGGGCACCGGGTGCTCGGTGACTCGGCCCTACCCCGCCCCGGCACCGCGGGGTGGTGGCATGCCGCGTTCCTGTGCAGGGGAGAGGGACACGTGGTGTTTCGGGGTGCCGCTTCCATCGACATCCCGAGGTCGGGTTCCCACCCCTGCCACGAGTTTGCCAAGGCTCTGCGCCGGGACAGCCGGGACCCAGTTGCCGCCGGCGTGTTTGGCCAGCGCCGAATTATCGCCTGTCGTGCCCAGATAAGAGCGGGCAGAGCGGCGGCGGGCACCCCCCAGCCCTCCCCGGCGATCTTTGGCGGAGAACCTTGGCCGGGGCGCCCGTCCCGCCGGGAAACTCCTTCGGCAAACAAGCTCTGCCGAACCGGATTCCCCCACTCTCCCTCCCGTCCTCCCCCCAGGCACCCGGATCATCTACGACCGCAAGTTCCTGCTGGACCGCCGTAACTCCCCCATGGCCAAGACCCCGCCTTGTCACCTCCCCAATATCCCCGGCGTCACCAGCCCCGGCGAGGCCGGCGAGGAGCCCAAAGCGGACACCAACAACTTGAACCACCAGGAGGGCAAGCCATCCATGGGTAAGGGACGCCCGGGGCGGGGCAGGGGGGGGTTGGGGCGGAGGATGAGCCCCCTAACACTGCTC
>VZTZ01029518.1:62790-85379 GCA_013400955.1 Drymodes brunneopygia | reverse complement strand
AACACTGCTCTCCTTGCCTCTTGTCAGGGGACGATGCTCAGTTCGAGATGGATATCTGAGCGGGAACCACGGAGAGGCAGCGACTCCCCAGACCTGTGCACCCCCCATTCGGCTTAGCAGGATCCGTCCCGGTGAGGCGGAGGTGGCAGCGGTCCCCACCAGCGTCCCCTCCCTGCCCGCCTCCTCCCCCTCTTTTTTGGGGGAGTGCAGCTCTGTCTTCTCCCCCTTTGTGGGTGACTGGTCCAAGCATGTGCTGGACAGAGCATCCCTTCTGGATCCGGCCCTGTTCCTCCTCTTCCACCTGCCAGTAGCCTGATCTCCACCAGGCTTCTTTTTAAAACATCCCTTTGCCTCTTCTGCTGCCTCGTGCCCCCCCAAAATTCCCCTCTTGTTACCCAAACCTCCCATTGCCAGCAGCTTGGTGTTCTGGAGCTGTGTCACCCCCTTTGCCTCCTTCTCCGGGAAAATTTGGGCAACCTGTTGAGAGGAGGGAGAAATATCACTCCTAAAACCATGTACCTGCTCGCACCCCAGGGAGGGTGTTTTCTGAGTTCCCCTGGGATGTGATGGCATTCAGCAAAGGACAGCATTGGGAGCCTGTTCCAGGGGTCCAATGTAGTTCCCAAAGGCATCAGCCGGCGTGCCCACATCTCTCCTACCTGGATTTCTTCCATCTTGGCCCTGCAGCCAGGGGCTGTGTCCCCAACCCACCAGCCAGGACTCACAGCAATGTAGCCATATGTTATAAAACCTTGCTTTTATTTTTGGTACTAAAAAGGGGCACTTTATCCCCAACGACTTTTTCTGGGCTGGGGCCGAGTGCCTCTGGGAAAATGCTTTGTAGTGCTCGGGATTTTTTTATCCCCCAGCCCTTTAAAATGTGAATCCTACAGGGGGGAGATCCCTCTGGCACCGTTGGATGTCTCAGGAATCACTGGGTGTCCCTGGGGGCTGTGGGGACTCGCCAGACACTGCAGGGATGGGGTGCTCTCCCTGCAGGGTGCTGCCATCAATGCCATCCTCTGCTCAGTTTTCAGGATGGGATTTCTCCCACCCAAATCATGCTGTTGTGGAAAAAACATTTCCACGTTAACCTCCTCTTTGCCAGCCTGGCATGGCGTGGCCATCTTGAACCTCCCGTGGAGATGGGATTTATTTTTCCCCCTCTCTCTGTGCAACTCTTGCCCTGACAGGCATTGCTGGGCAAGGCTGCAGCAGTGCCAGGCTGCACCCCCTAATCCCACCAACCCCCCAGTTTTGGTTTTTTACTACCTGTTGGGAGCCATCACCAGCTCCACAACCTCCTCAAGTGCCGTTTTATCAGCCCCCACCTGAGTGCCTGCTCCATCCATCCTCCCTCCCTCACCGGGGTCGCCCCCCCACCTTGGTACCCACAGGGGAGGGGGACATCCCACAGGCTTTGTGCACTTTTCCATCCCGTAATTTATTTCTCTAGGTGTGTTTGGCACAGGGCGGCGCTGGTGGCGAGCTCCCATCTTCCAGCTGCTTCTCTCACGAGGAGGGGGCTGCCCCTCGTTTTTGGGAGGGGGTGGGAGAGGGAGAGGCAAAAGCACTACCCCGGGGCATGGGTTGTGTTTCCCATCCCTTCCCTCGCGTGGGAGGAGAGGTGAACGCGTGGCCCGGCCGCCGCAGGCGCACGAGTGAGTGAGTGCGAGTAGCAATATGTATATGCGTGTGGGTGGGTGGTGATAAGACACACACAAATATATATATTATATATAGATAAATATATTTTCCTTGAAGATCCTAGGAGGTCGGTTAGGCCCTCGGATCGAGGGAGGGGCAGGGGGCGAGGACATCCTTTGGCAGAGCGGGAACGGCCACCGTGGATGCGGGGACCTGGTGCCCTCAGCACAGCTGCTCGTTTTGGGAAACCTGCTCTGCTAGCCAAAAATAATTAGACAATATCCAAGGACAACATGACTTAAAGGACAGGAGCCGGAGGGAAACCCTTTTTTTTTTCTCGTTTATTTTTTTTCTCTAAATGCCCCCTTTCCCAACCTCCTTTTGTCTACATTCCCCATCCCAGCGACTTTCTCCCGGTTCTCTTTTGTCAGCAGGCTTGGGGCTGAGCAGGGAGGGAGTGCCTGGCCTTGCCGGGGTGTTCCTCTGCTAGTCAGGGGATCCATTTGGGATTTCTGTTGTTTTTTACCGTCTCTTCAAGCAGGTGTTTGGGAGGAGAAAAGCTCTCGCCAGTGGTTGCTGTTACAGTGAGATCAATAAAGATCTTGGTTCTACTAAATCGAGGTGGTTTGGACTGTGATTCAGGGGGTGGGGAGGACTTTCCCTTCCCTTTGGAGCAAACTCCCCTCATGGGCTGTCCCCCAGTCATGCCTAGAGAGCAGGGAAGGGTCAAACCCAGAACCAGCAGCTGAGGGTTAAATTGCAAAATGTCACACACAGAGAAACCTGATTTTCCCATCGGGCTCCCATGGGCAAAACTGCCCCAAACTGATCATTTGTCCTGTCTCCAGTGGCTGTCTCACCCCTGGGAGTGTTCAAGGCCAGGTTGGAGGGGACTTGGAGCAACCTGGTCTAGTGGAAGGTGTCCACTAACCTGGCCTTGAACCCTTCAGGAAGAGGACACCATTAATATATGTTAATGTATTACATTGTAATATATTTTAAAAAATTTTAAACCAGGTCAGTCTCTTTTATACCATCCACTGTAACTGGGGACGGGTCTGAGCAGCAAAAGCCTTTTCCCCACTGGAGTGCTGAGGGATGGGCAGCAATGAGAGGGTTGGCTACAGAGGGTGCCCCCAAATTTTTGCGGGTGCCTCAGCACACCACCGGCATCACTCGGGGCTGCATCCCTCGAGGGGACCTCAGCTCAGTGTGTGAAATACCACAGCGGGACACCACATTCCCAAAGCCTGCAGATCGCAGGGCTGGGTGAAGCCGGGAGGGCGTCTCCAAGGGTTTGGAGCACCCTGGTTGGGCTGCACTCGGAGTGGTCCTGCCATGACCTCCCGTGGATTCTGCTCACATTGCAGCAGTTTAATTCTGCAGCGTCAGGGAAATTCGGAGCGTGCGTGCGGAGAGGAACACGACAGGAAAATTGCTGACCAGGCATTCGGGAGCTTCTTTTCCCTGGGTCTGGTTTTGCCTGTGCAATGCCTGTGACAACTGGTTCCCTCCCAAATTTTGGGGTGTTATTTGTTAATCCCAGCTCCTAAAGCCCCCCCAAAGTAGTGAGTGTGTGTGTATCCCTGGATTTTGGTGCGCTCCTCCCTAAGGAGCTTCTGGATACTCATTTGGGATCTTAAAACAGAGAATTAAAATCAATTTTTAGAGTTGTAAAATTTCACTCTAGGACTGTAGAAGCGGCAGAGCAGCTGAGGGCAGGGTATTTTGGCTGAGCTGGATGCTGGGAGCCTGGCTAGGATCTCGGATCCCGATGAACAAACTTTCCAGTCCTGCTTTCCAGCTGTTACCATTTTCGGACTAGCTCTGGGCTGCGTTTACATTCCTGGCCCTCCTTCCCTGTGCCGGTGAACGTGTTAATGCCATTTTTCTCCTTTCTCCTCGCCCTGTTGGTGTCCTAAAAACACTGATTTAAGAGCAGCACGGCAGCCGAGGATGGTGCTGGGTGTGGGCAAGGCTGGGGCAGCTCAGGGGCAGGTGGGGTTGGGGTCCTGCCTGGGGGCTCCAAGAGAGCTGGAGAAGGATTTTGGACAAGGGCATGGAGGGACAGGACAAGGGGGAATGTTTTTGAACTGCCAGAGGGCAGGGTTAGATGGGATATTGAGGAGGAATTCTTCCCTGTAAGGGAGGTGAGGCCCTGGCACAGGGTGCCCAGAGAAGCTGTGGCTGTCTCTGGATCCCTGAAATGTCCAAGGCCAGGTTGGACGGGGCTTGGAGCAGCCTGGGACAGTGGAAATTGTCCCTGCCCACGGCAGGAAGGTGGAATTGGTTGAACTTTCAGGTTTCTTCCAACCTAAAGCAGTCTGTGGCTCTGAAAGCCGAGGGGCAGCAGCCCCCTGCATGTCACCTCACAGCAGTCCCAGTCCCTGCGTGTCACCTCTCACCAGATCCAGTAGCATCCCTTGCCCAGGCTTCCACCACACAAATCCCTGCCTCCCATTTCTGGGAAGGAAAAGCACTTTTTGGCTTTGAGAGGTGCCGGCAGTGCCTTGATGCACCCTGCAAACCTGGCTGGGGTGGTGGCATCTGACAGTCCCCTCTCTGTCCCAAACCCTCTCTGGTTTGTCACCAGGAGATGATGGAAGGATCAGCGTGTTGAGGCGTGCTGCGTGCTGGGGGTCCCCGAGACGATGGGGACTGCGTGTCGGGAGGGTCCCTAAGGGGACAGGGCTGTGTTCGGGGGGTGCTGCAGGTGGGGGATGCTGCGTGCTGGGTGTCCCCGCGGTGCCGGTGGCCCGGGGGCGTCCCGGCCGTGCCGGGGGTGCAGGGGGCGNATTCCCCCGCAACCCCGGGGCCGAGCTTTACTCGATCCCCGGACCGCGCATCCGCCCCCCCCCGGGACCTGGTGCCTCTGTCCTCCCCTCCCCAGGGGTGGTGGGGGTTCTTTTCCCGGCCCGGCGCGGTGGGAAGGGGATGGAGGGGCCAGGAGCAGCCGTCGAGGGTGTCCCCCCACCTCCCAGCCCCCCAAACCTCCGGGGGCGTTTGTGATGGGCACTCGGGGCACTTCTTGGGCGGGGGTGTGTCCCCCTCAGCCAAGGGAGGCGGGACAATGGGGGGAAGGTTTGTTTTGCCCCTGGAGCACAAACCCCGCAGCGTGGCCACGCGGTGCCCCGGCCGTGGCGAGGAGGGTTTATCCGGAGCCGACGCCGGGCTTCAAACCTCTAGAAAATAGATGGATCGCTAGTTTTGAGGCCCAGCATCCGCCCCGCGGATGGCATCCTCCCACCCCTCCTGCCTTTGCAGTTGTGTTTCCTATTTAAAAGGGGCTTTTTTGTCCCTCTTTTGGCCTGGAAGCCAGCCCCAGCGGGCCGGGAGCCCAGCACGGCTCTGCCTGCTGCGGCTCCAGTCCCCCAGAGACAGTTTTGGGATTTGCATCTCTTGTCTTGTGCCTCGCTTGCACCCCCAAAAAGCCGCCTGGCGAGGAGGCTCTGAAGCGGGGAGGCTAGGGGATGGAGGAGGAAGAGGAGCAGAAGGAGCCGGGGTCCGGGGTTTGCCTGTGCCGCCTCCCGTTTCGGGAGCCCGGGAGGAGCGGGAAGCCTGGGATGGGTTTCCCGCTGGCACGTGCGGGGGATGGCGCGGATCCCGGTGGGCTCCCACAGCCCGTGGGGGACCGAGCCACCCTCCATGACCCAGGGGCAGGGCTTCCTGCTCCCGCTGAGCTCCTGCCCAGCTCCTCCGGGCTGAAAACTTCCAGAAACCTCATCCAGGCTGCGTTTCCGATGGCTGCCGGACTTTTCCGGACCTGCTTCCCTACCCTTTCCCCGGTTCATCCTCTCAGTGCTGGGGGAGCGAACACCCCCTGATCTTCCCGCAGCGCTCCTGGCCGTGGCACCCCTCACATCCCGAGGCTGTTTTCCTCCCCTGGGTGGGAGAATACAGCGGGTTTTGGGGTGGCTGGGCTGGGAGCAGGCAGGCATTGCCTGAGGAGGAGGCAGACAGGCAGCGGTGGTGGGACATTTCCTTCCTGGAAGGCAGGAAGTGATTATGTCTCTGCACGGAGCCTAAAAATAACGGGCAGGTCTCTGTTGTGAGCAAAACACCCCTGGGATCTGCTTGATCTTTGCTTTATTTATTAAGAGAGCGAGGTGGGGGAGAGAAGGTCTGGGAGCTGCGTGTCCTGCAGCATCCCAAACCACGCTGCTGGCGTGCATAAGGTGCTGCTTGTCCTGGGCAAGGTGTGGTCTGCAGGCGTGGAAAAGCGGCCCCGTGTAAAAGGAGCCGTCCCGTTGCTCCGGCAGCCTTGCCCGAGTTGGGAGGGGAGCCGTGGTTTGCTATGAATAGCACAAAATCATAGCCCTTGCCTGCCCAAAACGCCAGCTCCGCGTGGCGCTGGCCATCCCGGCATTGCGAGCACGGGGTTGTGCTGGGGGGGCCAGCCTGAGTCCCCCACCCTTGGGGACACCCTGGTCCCCTCTGCCAGCCCGAGTGGGGTCACCCCGCAGAACCTACGGCAGGGAAAGGCTTGGCAGGTCTGGTTTGGGTGTGGGGCTGTGGTGCTTCCTGGCAAGCTGGGGACTGTTTGGTGTTGGACAAAAGCTTTGCCCACAGGTCGCTGGTCTCTTTGGAGATGCCCCCAGCCTTTTTCTTCGTGTTTTATGGCTTTTTATTTTGCTTTTTTCTTTGTGCTGATGAAAGGAAACCCTTCAGCAGAGAGTGCTCACAGGCCTTGAAACCGCTGGCAGGGAGCTGACGGCACAACTGGCGACGCTGGTGCTTCCGAGGCAGGGCTTTGTTCCTCTTTCCACTTCTGCTCATTGATAAAACCCCTCACCTCAACAGCCAGCAGCCCAAGCACCTCCTGCCTGCCCAAAAAGCAGCACCCCAGGGACGCGTGGGATGCATGAGGGAACCTGCCAGCGGGCCTTAAATGTTGGGGGGTGTGAGGCAGCAGTTACAGGTGGGCTCTTTGCAAAGCCCTGGAGTCACTAAATGGTTTGGAAGGGACCTTAAAGGTCCCTTCCACCCCCTGCCATGGGCAGGGACACCTTCCACGAGACCAGGTTGCTCCAAGCCCCATCCAACACTTCCAGGATCGTAATTCCTCCCAGGCTGTGCTTAGCAAGGCAGGTTAATAATGCTGATTAATAATGCAAGCCAGGCTTGTGAAGAAGGGCTGCAGCCTGGATGCCATTCCCAATGGATACTAGCATCCTCCTCGTGGCAGGGAGCAGATTGGCATCCCCATTTCTGGGGTGACTTTTTTCCTCCTCCATCCCCTGTCTCAAACAGCTTTCCCTGGCTGCAGAGTGAGGAGTTTTAAATCAAGTAACTAAGGGCAGGTTGGTCACGTGGAGGATGGGGATGTGGCACTCGGTTTTCTGCCAAAAGACAGGAGTACATTGGGGAGGGGGGATTGTGAAACACCTGATCCTCCTTCTTCTGGATGCTCTCTCTTGGATTTGGGGGCAGGCATCCCACTGATGCTTTCCTGTTCTGCTCAGCAGCACCAATCTCAGCCTGATTGGGAAATACCTCTGGACTTTCTAGGAAATGCTGCTTATTTAGTTTTATTTTTGGTCGTCGCCGCCGGCTCTCCGAGGAGCTGGTGAGGATGGAGGGCGGTCGCTTTTGCTCCTTTAAAGGTATTCATAAATCAGTCAAGGCTTGTAAAAGCAGAGCTGTCTGCTGCGGAGTTGCCTTTCCAGGGCCTTTTCCTGCCTGTGGCAAAGCGCTTTTAGGTTGATTTGAGGCGTTTTGGTTCTTTGCCTTATTTTACCCCCCCACCTCGGTGGGTGGACAGCACATCCCAAATCATCCACAGCTTAATGTGTTCTTTCTCACCTTTCTTTTTTGTTTTATTATGTTTGTTTTTAAGAAGCTGGGCCGGTTCCTTCCGGCATCACCTGGAACAACAGGAGCCCCGTTCCCATGCAGCCTCTGCTCTGGGATATCTCCCTGCACAGGCAGGCTCTCCCAGGGAAGCTGTTTGTGTGTTATTTAATTTTCACTGGGGTTTTTTTTTGAAAAAAGAGGGTTAAAGAGCATGCCGGGGCAGGGGGGGCTCAGCTCCAGCGCTTCCTCTGGGCTCCGGTGATGCCCCTCTGGCTGCTCTGCAGCTTCCTGCTGGCCTGAGGTGTTTCCTGCCTCCCTGCTTGGCTCAGCAGTGCTCCTGGGGTGCCCCTCGGTCCCTCGAGGATGCATCCACGTCGATCCCATACTGAAAAGCCACAGGGGCTGCCCCACACCGAGGAAGGATGGATGCATTAGGAGGATGCTGCCATTGCTGTCACCTCTTCCCGAAGGGCTTTGCTTTTCATTTAGAAGAGCTTTAAAAGCTATAAAATATCTTGAGGATGCACAGAAGGAGATTTATTTGATTTATTTCCTGCTGACAATGAGGCGGCCAGGCAAGTGCACGCTTCCTCCTCGGCGCGGTGGCCGGGGCAGATGCATCCTGCAGCTGCAGCCCGGCCGCCTCCCACTATATTTAGTCCATTGTTTGCTCAGGCTTTGAGTCCTCGCCAGGTCCCTGGGTGTGGGAATAACCCCTGTGCCGGGTGGAGGGGGAGAGGAGAGGTGGGAAGGTGGAGGGCTGAGCACTGCTAAAGCATCGTGACTTCTGTGGGAGAGTCTGCACGGGATCTCTTGGGATGCTCAAGTGGAATTCTTGGGATGCTCCCGGTGCTGCCGGTGGCTCCTCTGGCATTCCCCGTCAGGGCTTGGCAGAGCTGGATGTTTTGAAGCAGGGTCTGGGAGGGGAAGGGGAAGCACTTCTGCCTTGCCCACCTGGAGGCTCCGCTCTCTCGTTAGGCAGCAAGAATAATTAATCAGCAGCGCTTTGAATTGAGGCAAAACACCTGGAGAGGAACACTGCTGGTTTGTTTGGTGGGATGCCCTCATGCAGGGTGTTGGTTCTTTTGGCAGCTGGGGAGAAAATGGGCTCTTTGTTCAGGAACCTTGGCTTTGGGGTCTGGGAAGGGATGAGCTGCTGGCTGGGGGAGTATTTCTGGGGTTTGTCCCAGACAAAGAAGGACAAGGTGCATACAGGAGGCCAGGATGCTGTGCAGGGGGATGTTGTCTCTGCATTCTCCCTCTCCTAGAAAGGAATCCCCCAAATACCCTATTTGGGGTGCAAGGGAAGGGATGCTCAAAACCAACCCACCCCGGCTGATGGTCAATGCCATCATCAAATCCATGTGGTTTGCTTCCCAGCCTCCTAACCTGGAATCACAGAATCCCAGAATGGTTTGGGATGGGAAGGACTTCAGAGATCATCTCATTCCAACCCCCTGCCATGAGCAGGTATGCTTTCCAGTAGACAAGGTTGCTCCAAGCTCCATCCAGCTTTGAACACTTCGAGGCCTAAGGCATCAACAGCTTCTCTGGGCGTGCTGTTCCAGTGCAGGAACTTCTCATGGTGTTTGCTGTGTCCATCTACGGGGAAAATAATGATATTTGGGCTAATCCAGAGCCCTTGGGTGGGGTGGTCCCTGCAAGGCTTGTCCCTGGCCTCCTGCTTTCCTCAGCTGGCCTGTGATGGTGGCTTTGTTGCATCTCTTCCAGCAATATTTGGGGAAGTTTTTTCATCTGTTTTCTTTGAGGAGGGTTTTGCTCCCCTACCCATCCCAGTTTGTGTCCCAGCTTGCAGAGTGGGCACTGGAGGGGGTGTAAATCCTCCTGCCCCCATCAGATGCAGCAATGCCAGTAAATAGCTGCTCCCATATGGAAAACACCAGCACTTCCCTCTTCCCGTGGCTTTTTAGAGCAGCTCCTGTGGCTTCCCTGAGCACCCACTTTGGGTAATTTCGGTACTTTTCTTGCTTGGTTTTGCCTGCCCAACTGAAGCAGGGACTAGGAGAAGAAATTGAGATGTGATTTCCTCTCTCCATTCATTTTGTGGTTTGAAAGACCATTTCCAGATCTTCCCGGCATCTTTTATGCCTGTTATTTCTTGGTGTGGTTTGTCAGGAAAAGAAAATATCCCTGGGGGTTTTAGGGTGAAGGTGGGTGTCTGTGGGGAGGGGAGAAAGAAAAAGGAAATACAGAAGCTGCCTGCCTTGGAACTTGGTGTGAAATCTCCATCCTCCAACACGGGGATGCTGGAGCAAACCCAGAGGGATCAATCCAGCCCACTGTTGAAAAGATGCACCCATTCTGAGCAAACTTAGGGGAAAAAAAAGCATCCTGGCTGACTGCCCTATTCCTGCTTGCTGCCTGAGCTCTCCAAAGCCACGAGCGCCTGCTCTGAAACACTCAAAACCTCCCTATATATTTTTTTTTCTTTATTTTTGCCCTCACAGTGTTTATGTGAAAGAAACACTCAAGAAGACTTGGAGAAACGGCACTGGCCTGAAACAGCTGTTTTTGTTTTTTTCTCCCTCCCCCTCAGCTCTTGTGTGTAAAAGAAACCAGGCTGCCTAATGGTGCAGAAAATTCACAGTAGAGCAACAAGTTTTCCGCGGAGCAGGGAAGGAAGATGGGGAGGAGGGGAAAATGAGTGCCTGGGCACAGCAGTCTAGAAATAGCACATTTTCCGCAGGCTTTTCCCCCCACTTGAAGCATTTGCAGCTGCTGGGGGCATCACATTCTGCTGGGATTGCAGCAAGGGATTGATCCTGGGCTGCCTGTAAGGCAGCAGGAGCAGCTGCAGGAGGATTTGTAGGGCTGGGTTAAAGCCATTCCCGGTGGTCCCAGTGCTGAGCATCGCCCCGGAGCAGGTACCGTCCCCCTCCGGGTGCTGCCGGGGTGATTCCCACGCGGCACAAAGGAGATTTATTTTACTGGTCCCGTTAGGAGTGGGCAGGGTTTTTGTCTGTTCCAGGCTGCCCCTTTGCCATCTCTCGCTCGGTTGGGAAGGCAGGATCCGGCCCTGGCTGGCGCAGACAGTCGGGCCATTGTCCCGGCCCGGTCGAGTGTGGCGGGATGCTCCTGGCCGCCGCCAGGCCTGGCCCTTTTGATTCCTTCCTCGTTCAGGGATGAGCTCCCTGGGGATGAAGCAGGGGCTGCTTTCGGGGTCCCCACCTGCCCTGGGTGCTCCCCTGGGATGGGGATAACTGGCGGCTTCCAGGCTGGCACACACAGACCTGCTCCGGGCACGCTCCTACACCCAAAATTCCCAATTATTCGGTAACACGTGCTCCCTGTCCAAGAGTTTTCAGTGTGGGGAGGGACCCTGGAGTGGTTTGTGGGTGCTGGGAAAGCAGGGGACGAGGCTCAGGCTGCGCAGTGCCACGTGCTGACTCAACAGATTTTAGGCACTGGATCCAGCATTTCGCCCTTTTTCTCCCCCCTCCCTCCCCTCCCTCCTCAGCCCTACTTTCACCTCCCCGATGGAGCGAGCTGCATTGCAGGCAGGAAGAAAGCCTTTTGTGGGAGCTGGGAGCAGGAGGGAAAGGGCTGGCTTGGCGTTCCTTCCTTGGCCGCCTGTCAGCAGGGGGTTGCCCTGTGCCTGCCTGGGATTTTCCTGAGCGGCTGAAAAATAAATTCCTCCTCCCTTTTTTTTTTTTTCCTCCCCCCGTCCCCCCTTGTTTTGTTGGTTTTTTTTCTTCGTTCCCATCCCGGCACAGCTGCCCACGGATGATGGGTACGACGGCCAGCGCGGCACAGCAGGCGGTGTTGGCGTCCCCCCTGGAGAGCCGGGCGCCGGGAGACGGCAGCATGGAGGACCAGCACTCCCTCAGCATCCACTCCTTCCAGACCCTGGGGCTCCACAACAGCAAGGCCAAGTCCATCATCACCAACAAAGTGGCGCCCGTGGTCATCACGTAAGTCGGCGGCCTCCAAAATTCCGGTTTTCTCCACCCCCTTCTCTAAATATTGGGGTTTTGTTTCAATCTTGACCTATGCCATTATGTTTTTTTCCTTCACCCACCTGCGTGTGGCTCTTGCAGGTACAACTGCAGGGAGGAGTTCCAGATCCATGATGACCTGCTGAAGGCAAACTACACGGTGGGACGCATTTCTGAGGCCACGCTGGAGCACTACCTGGTGCAGGTGAGCATCTCTACCGCCCATTTCATCCCCCAGCTCGTTTCAGCCTGGGCTTTGGGGACCTCAGGAGTTTTTGGGGGGGTGGCTCATTTTGAAGATCACCTGGAAAAAGCCACTTTCACACTCAGCTGTGTTCAAGTCCCACCTTGCTCAAATCCGCTGATGTCCCACCTTCTCTCTTCTGATATTTTGCAGGGGAAGTACTTCATGGTCAGGGATGTGTATGGAAAATTAGATGTTTTGAACACTACGGGCAGCTGCGGCGCTCCCAACTTCCGGCAGGCCAAGGGAGGTTACGCCGTGTTTGGGATGGGGCAGCCCAGCCTCAACGGCTTCAAGCTCGTGCTGCAGAAGCTGCAGAGAGAAGGCCACAAGGTTGGTGCGAGGGTGGGAATTGGGGTGGGGAGAAAAAGCCAGGAGAGCTTTTAAACAGCCTCTCTCCTTGCAGGAATGTGTTTTTTTCTGCGTCCGTGAGGAGCCCGTGGTGTTCCTGCGGCTGGAGGGGGACTTTGTGTCCTACACGCCCCGGGGCAAGGAGAACCTCCACGAGAACCTGCAGCGCCTGCAGCGGGGTGTGCGGGCGGAGAGCCTGGAGCTGGCCATCCGCAAGGAGGTGAGCTGGGATGGGACAGGGGGCACATCCCTGGCTCAGAGGTGAGCAGGGGGGTTGTGACGGGGCTCTTCCCGTCTCCTGCAGATCCGCGACTTCGCGCAGCTGAGCGAGAGCGTCTACTACGTGTACAACGACATCGAGCGGCTGCGGGACGAGCCCCACGCCGTGCGCGTGCAGGGTGACGAGGACATCCAGGTCACCGACGAGGTCTATCGCAGGCCCGTCTTCCTCCAGCCCTCCTACAGGTCGATCTTTCCTCCTCCTCCTCACACATGTTCGGGGCTCCTGGCACCCCTTAAGCCTCGTGTCCTCCATGGTGAGGGGATGAAGCCCCTCTGTGGTCCTGTCCTAACGAGGGCTGTCCCCATCCCGGCAGGTACCACCGGCTGCCCCTGCCCGCCGAGGGAGCCCCTCTGGAGGAGCAGTTTGATGCTTTCATCCGCTGCCTCAGGGTGAGCCAAGGGAAAGCACCTCATCCCTGGGGTCTCCTTGGGGTGGGGTTTGCTCCTGTGCCGTGTCAGGGACTGCAACTGCCTGAGAGCATCTTCTGGTTTTCCTTTCCTCAGCCTGTTAGAGTTAACTGTGCCTGCAGTTCCCACTCCCCTTGCTGTAGGACCCTGCTGGAGAAGTCCATGTTGTCCAGCAGCTCATTCCTAGAGCCCTGGCCACCTCTAGGCAGCTCCTCCCTTAGTGGCTCTGGCAGGAATGATCTGCCTTTGGTGCAAGAGTTTTCCATGTCAGACCTGCTTTTTTTTCCCCTTTCTTTTTACATTCTGGAAGATGAAATCTCAGTGAATTGGGGATGAGTGGTGGGAACATCTCTAGTTGGGTGGACAGGCTGTCCTGCTCCATCCACCCCATCCCCTGAGCAAAAGGGAAGTGCCACCCACCCCTCCACGCCTGGGCATGGCCGTCACCTCCATCCCAGCCACTGATGGGGCAGACCTGGAAGCCACTGGGGTCTCCATCCATCCATCCATCCATCCATCCATCCATCCATCCATCCATCCATCCATCCATCCGTCTATCCATCCATTCATCCATCCCTACTGTGTCCCTCCCTCCTAGGAGAGCCCCAGCCTGCTGCTGCGGGACCCCGGCAGACCCCCGCCCGCGCTGCTCTTCAGCTGCCAGACTGGCGTGGGCAGGACCAACCTGGCCATGGCCATGGGCACCCTGGTCCTCCACCACCACCGAGGAGCTGCCCAGAAGCCTGAGTAAGCAGAGCAGCCCCCAGGGTGGGATTGAGGGGACGCCCTTTGACCCTGGGTTTGGTTTGATTTCCTCCTTCTCCCACTGCAGCTTCCCCCACTTGCCCAAGACATCTCCTAGGGACAGGCTCCGGGTCATCCAGACCTTCGTGGAGATGGTCCCCAAAGGCCAGCAGATCGTGGAGGAGGTAAGGGGGTGCTGGTGAACCCCCCAGCGGGGTGGCTGGGAGGGAGGGATGGAATTTCCCCCTGGATCCGGGGCTTACGGAGCAATTTCCCGCGTGCTCCTCCCAAGGTGGATGGTGCCATCGCCTCCTGCTCGGAGATGCATGACATGAAGGAAGCCATCTACGAGAACAAGAAGAAGCTGGAAGGGATCGGGGAGGACTATCAGATCCAGGTAATTACAGGATTGCTCGGATGCGAGCCATCGGCACCGGGAAATTTATCGAGCTGTTTTTTTGCGCTGGGATGAGAAGAATGTAAATTCTGGAAACCCAAAGCTTCCTGTGAGCTGGAGATTTCCCAGCGATACGAAACCTGGAAGGTTGTGGACTGTCTCTTTTTTTTTCCCCTCCCAGTTGTTTCAAAAGCCATAAAATGGAGTGGGCTGGGACTGGGAGAAAACAGAGTGGTTTGGGCTTTACTACTGCTTCTGGTCGATGACCTCAGGGACAAATAATATCCTGTGCCCTGGTTTCATCAGCTCTAAAATTGGAAAATCGATATCAGCCGGGATGGTAAAAGTCCTTGGGAGCTGGGAGGGATCGTTGCAAATGCAGTCACCCAAGGTCAGGCTTCTCTGGTTGTAGATTTATGGTTTTTTCCTGTTGTTTTGAAGAGCCATCAGGGTGGCTTTCCATGCTGGAAAGCTGTGGTCTTCCCTGCCTGACCAGGGGCCTCCTCACCAGGTGATGGAAGGAGGTTGGATGCTCAGGTGGAAGTGATCCCAGTTTCTCTGGAGATTTGTTTTCCCATTTAAATGTTGAATATGGAGTGGAAATGCCGGAGCTGGTTGTGAGGGGCAATCTCAAACCAGGTGCCCCGTGGCAAAAAAAATATGAAAATGATTAAGCAATGGGAAAAGAAGGCATTTACTGTCACTTTTCTGGTATTTAGTGGCAAATCCTGAATTCTGTTAGGAATTAGGGCAGATTTGGGTGCTGCTCCAGTGCTGGCAGGTTGTCTTTAAAGCAGGGGAAGCTTGGGCATGGGGACAGGGGATTTTCCCATTACCTTGAAGCCTTTCCCTGGCTTTTCTCTGCTGGGGAAAGCTGCTCCGTGTCATCCTGGACTCCTGGAAAACAAACGGCCAGGGGACTGCCGTAAATAAGCCTCCAGGAGTGTTTATTTGAAGTCTTTGTGGAGCAAGAGCAGGTTTAAACAGTGGCAAGGGGCCAGGAAAATGTGCTGGGGGCACATGGAGGGTGAGGAGGGGAGAGGGGATAACGCTCAGCCATCAGAAAACCAGCCTGGACTTCTTTGTGTTGGAGTGGTACTGGGTGAGCTGGTTGGTGTTGGGGGGAGGAGGGGCTTTTCTGGGCATGGAGGAGTGATGTCTGTGGGTTTCTGCCTGGATTTGGGGGCAGAAGTGGAGATTTCAGCCCTCGAGTGATGGAGGTGCAGGTGAATCCTGGTGTGGGATGCTGAGCAGCCAGACTCCCACAATACCTGGCTTTCCAGGGCTGAAACACGAGTGGATCATTCCCCTTTTCCACCCATTTAAGGGGAATGTTGGGTAGGTTTGCCTTGAGTGAGGGCACTGGGATGGATTTTATCGCAGGAATCCAAGTGCTGGGGAAGCAGCCCCGCTCTGCTGCCGGTGCTGCCGGCAGAGCTGGCACGGCTCCATCTCCACAGGCTTTGTTTTGAGTTTCCAGAGCAAATCCCGCTGCCTTTCCTCTTGATAAATGGCTGCAGGCTGGATTTCTCTTGTGGAGAACAAGTAAATATTCATGAGTCAGCCACGTAATGTCAGGGATGAGCAAACCCCTCTCACCGAACTGACCCCAGACACAGCCCCATCTTTTGGGATTTTCCATCCTGCCCTGGGAATTGGGTTCCAACAGGCTCCCTGGGGATGTTTGTGGATGCCATGCTGGGTGTTCCTCACCTGGTGCCAGGTTAATTTGTTGGATGGGATGCTCGTAGGTACAAACCCCCCACTCTGAGGTTTCTGAGTTATGGAAAATCCCAAGGGTTTGAGTTTCCTCCCTGAGAGGGGATGGCTGTGGTGGGGAATACTGGACTGGGAAGGTGATGATAAAGAGGAGGAGGAGAGCTTGCTGGAAACACAGGCATCAGGATGCTTCTGGACATGGAAAGGGGAGACAGTTGGGAATGAAGGATATTGCAGGGTGTGTGGCTGGCATGGGGCCCTCTCTCCCCAGGAATGCCACTGCCTGAGCATTTCATCCAAAGGCCATGGAGATGGCTGGAATGGGGGCAGGACCTTGCATTTTCCAGACCCATCCCCTTGGGTTTGAATCTCCCAGCTGGACAGTGTGTCCATGTGACAGCATGGACTCGTTGGAAGCGCTCCCAGTGTGTCCTTGTGCTAAGGGGAAGCTTTTGTTTTGAGCTGAAATGTGAATTTATGCCTTCGAGCATCATTTAATATGGGAAACTGGAAATGTTTCATTAAGAAAAATAAAACAATTCGTCCAAAGTGTCTGCAGGGCTTTTTCCCAGCCTCCTGGTCTGCTGGGGGCTGCAGGACTGGTCAGCACTGAGCATCACAGATCCCCTCTCCTTTGCTTCCAGGGGAGCAGCACCAAAGAGTATTTCCTCCAGAGGACTCTGCAGAGCCTCGAACGCTATTTCTACTTGATTGCTTTCAACTACTACCTTCACGAGCAGGTAAAAACCACCACAGCCACCCCAAAAACACCTTCTTTGCCCTGTTTTATTTCGGCTCCATGGTGCAGCGGGGAGGGCAGGGGGACACTCAAACTCCCGCTTTGAGCTTTCCAAGCAGGTTTCCTCGGCGGGCTGGCGGGCAGGGGGAGCCGAGCCCAGGCTGATGGTGCGTCCCCCCCGGCCCCCCGCCGGCAGTACCCCCTGGGCTTTGCCCTCAGCTTCAGCAGGTGGATGTGCCGGCACCCGGAGCTGTACCGGCTGCAGGCGGACATGAACCGCTCGGAGCTCACCGTCACCGCCGAGCTCGTCACCAAGGGCACACGAGTGCTGGTGAGTGAGCTGGGAACGGCTCCTTCCCGGGGTGCTCACCCTCACAGGGGCAGGGTGGGCTGGGGGAAGCCAAGGGTTTCCCCATGGTAGGGCAGGTGTTTTGGGGTCTTGGGTCCGTGTCCTGCTGGCGTCCTCAGCAAGGATGGAGATAGATGGTTTTAAAGTCCCTTCCAACCTGGCCCATGTGAGGATAAGGGTGTGGCCGGAGATCCCTGTGCACATGGATGTGTCTGGAGCATCCTGTGATATGAGCCTGGGCAGCAGTTCTGTGGTTTCTGGGTGGGGTGAAGGAGGCCGGGGCTGTTGGTTCCTTGTGCTGCAAGAAGAGCATTTCCCAGCTTGGAAATGCAGCCAAAGTGGGGATTTGAGCCCTGGATGCTGCTGCTGGAAAGGTGTCAGGGCTTGTCCTGAGCAGGGTCCGTGGGTGGTGGTGTGCTGCAAACCTGCGGGTGGGAAGGGGCATCCCTTGCCTGGACATTCTCTGTTCCAGGTGGCCGATGAGCGCTTCTGCCCGGATGTGCTGAGCACTGCCAAGGAGATGAGCGTGGCCAACTTCCGAAGGGTGCCCAAAATGCCCGTCTATGGCACAGCTCAGCCCAGCTCCAAGGTGAGGGACACGATCCCCCGTCGGGCAGGGACCCCACTTTGGGCTGCCAGCCCTCCCATCACCCTTGCCCACGCTTTCCTTAGAGCCTGGGCAGCGTCCTGCGGTACCTGACGGATGCCAAGAGGAAGCACTCCCACATTGTCTGGATCAACCTCCGGGAGGAAGCGGTCCTGGAAGGGAATGAGCAGATCTATACCCTGCGGGAGCCTGGGTTCCTGGAGGAGCTGATCCCTGTGCCTGCTGCCTCACCCCAGCAGCTGGAGGTGAGCTGAGTGCAGTGGGAATTCCCAGGAATGCACGTGGGTGATTTCCACAGGCTTCGATAGTTCCTCACCCTCTGGAGCTGCTGGTTTTGTTTTCCTTTGGGAACAAGGGAGCAAAGTGGAGATCCACCCTGGAAGAATTTATAGCAAGGGTAAAAGGCATCTGGGGAAAGGGGAGTGGATGTTCCCAGCTGGATTTCTGGGGGAGACAGGCAGTGGAGGAGCTTGGCTGCCAGCAGCAGCACGGCTGCATGGAGGAGCTGCCCGGTGTGGTGGGAAATGATGCTCCTGGAGCTCCCATCAAACACAGAGGGACCTGGGCAGAACTGGTGGCCAGGACCTGGTGTGGGATTTGGGGTGTTTGCCTGCATCTAAAAAAATTGATTAAAACCCTGCAAAAATTAGGAGGGGCAGGTGTTACGGTGAGGGTTTCTCCATCCTCTGCAGAAACTGGAGGCTGCCCTCAAGGGGGATCTGCTGAAGTGCCAGAAGTGGCTGGAGGTGTACCTGGAGGCAGAGAAGCAGATGAAGATGTTCAAGAGCTGCCTGACCACGCAGGAGATATTCAGCCAGCAGAAGAATTCCTGCCAGGGACTCACCTACCGCCGCATCCCCATCCCAGACTTCTGTGCTCCCAAGGAGCAGGTGGGTATCCCAGGGAGGGGATGGTGCTGCTGCCTCCATCCCAAGCCAGCCCTGGTGCTGTGCAGGAATGTCACTTGGGTGCTCAGTGCTGGTGGGGTGCTTGCCAGGGCAGGGGGGATCCCCAGGAGATGCTGCATGCAGAGGCTGTGTGCCTTCAGGTGGGCAGGGATGGATCTGGCAGCAAGGAGACAGGGATTTCAACCTGGAGGCTGTAGGACAGAGGGGATCCCAAGGTGAGGAAGCCCTGCATCCCTAAAAACCCACTGGCTTCGTCCTGGCAGGACTTTGACCGGCTGCTGGAGGCCATGAAGAGCGCCCTGGCCGAGGACTCGCGGGCAGCCTTCGTGTTCAACTGCTCCAGTGGCCGGGGCAGGACCACCACGGCCATGGTCATTGCTGTCCTCACCCTCTGGCACTTCAATGTGAGTACAGGGGGCTGCAGCAACCCCTGGGGGGGTTCCTGGGGAAGCTCTGGAGATCCCACAGCAGCCGTGTCACGGCCAGAGGGTTGGAAGGAGTGTGGGCAGGACCAGGGTGGGCTGTGGGGGTGGACATTTGTGTGTTGTCATTTGCTGTGCCCAACTCCCAGTGAGCTGCAGAAGTCTGGGTGAATCCCTGGTGAGCCTTTACCCCCCTCATGAGAGCTCCCACCCCAGGATGAAGGGTTAAGGGCAGGGGAGATCTTGGAATCCTGGAATGGTTTGGATTGGAAGGAAAAGCTCATCTCCTACCACCCCTTTGCCATGGGCAGGGACACCTTCCACTACTCCAGCTTGCTCCAAGCCCTGTCCAGCCTGGCCTTGGACACTTCCAGGGATCCAGGGGCAGCCACAGCTTCTCTGGGCACCCTGAGCCAATGCCGGGAACAGTCCTGTGTCTATTCAGACAGGTCCCTCCTTGGACAGGGGTAAAATTTTGGTGTTCCCTGCCTGGCAGAGTCAAAGTGGGGGATGCTGGGGGGTCCTGGTGGGCTGGGCACAGGCTCTGCATTTTTGTGCAGCCCATAATGACCCAGTCCCCTCTGGCCACCCCAGGGCATCCCTGAGATGAGTGAGGAGGAAATCGTGAGTGTGCCCGATGCCAAGTACACCAAGGGGGAGTTCGAGGTGAGTCCTGAGGCTGGCTCTGTTTTCGGGGCCTCCCTCTGCCACAGCCACCTGTTTGGAGGGGCTGGATCCTCTCCCAGGCTGAGGGATGAGGCAGGGAGGCTCCTGGTGAAGCCCTGCCTGTGCTCCAGGTGGTGATGAAGGTGGTGCAGCTCCTGCCTGATGGTCACCGGATGAAGAAGGAGGTGGACATGGCCCTGGACACGGTCAGTGAGACCATGACCCCCATGCACTACCACCTGCGGGAGATCATCATCTGCACCTTCCGCCAGGTGAGCCCCCCTTCCCTCGGGCCCCGGGCAATTCCAGAGGCTGCAGCTGGGCTCTGGGGCCAGCCCTGCCAAAGCTGGGTCACCAGAGAGGTGCCAGGGCTCTTGTCATGGTCACCCAGGGCTGTCCCTCATCCCGCCTGTCCCTTCCTGTCCTGCATCCCACCCAGAATCCCGCCCATCTGGCCCCAGCCTGCATCCCTGTCCTCCAGCATCCCTCCCATCCCGGGAGGTGCATCCCAGCCGGCAGAGGGCAGGGCTGGTCTGTCCTGCTCCGCTTCCAGCCCCCAGGGCTCCTCTGGCTCCTCGGAGTTTGGGAAGGAGATTCAGCTTTGGGAACAGGAGCCATCCTTGGGAATGGACTCATCCACGGCCAGCTGAGCCCGTGGTCAGCCCTGTTTTACTTGGGAGCCTCTGTGCAGCTGATGAATAAGCAAAAAGGGTTGTTTTCATCAGATTTGGGATTTTTTTTTAAACCAGTGCAACTCTTATCACTTGAGCCCAGGGCTTGGCGTTATTCCTAGGATGGTTTGTGCCCCATCCCACTGGCAATTCCTCACTTCAGCTGCCATCGATCCCTGTTTGCAATTAATGGCCACAAACAATCGATGGAGGGAAGGAAAACCAAAATATTCAATCACCCAGGGACATCTGCAGTTTCCTGGGGATTTGCCTCCTGCTTCCTGGGATCCTCTGCGTTTTTTGCAGGGCTGGGAGAGAAAACTTCTGGAGGCCTGACTATTTGCAGATGTAGTGGTTATTAATTATTAATTAATTTATAGTCACGTTTATTTTTTATTATTTTATTTTTATTCAGGATAAATACTTTAATTTAAATGTGGCTTTCCCTCCTTTATTATGGGGATGTGGCCATGTCAGGAGTTTCACCTGCCCTGTGCAAATGCCTTAATTTTAATTTATTTTTGTTTTTTCCTCAGTGATGGGCAGCTTGGAGAAGAGAATTATGGGAACTGTTGGGGTTTTGGGAGCCTGCTGGGAGATACTTTTGAGGGTTAGGGCAAACAGAAGGGAAGGAAATGGTGTTTGGGGGCTTGGTTTGGTTTGTTCTGATCTCTTCCCACCCCTAACTGGGAGGAAAAAAATAGGAAAATGTAGGAAAGTATAAATAATGGAATAAAAGATAAATGATAGGGTAATAAGATGGTAAATAATAGGATAATAGAAGAAAAATAAATAGGATAATAGGATAAAATGAGAAGTAATAGGGTAACAGAAGAAAATGAAATAGGATAATAGAATGAAATGAGAAGTAATAAGGTAATAGAAGAAAATTGGATAATAGAAGAAAATTAAGTAGGATAACAGAATGCAACAATAAATAATAGGATAATAGGATAAAAAATAAATAGGATAATATAACAACATGGTAAATAATAGGATAATAGAATGAAAAATAAATAGGATAATCCAGTACTAGGATAAATAACAGGGTAATAAGATCTGCTCTCTACAAATACTGACACACACAGGTGGAGGAGATGCCTTTTCCCAAGGGCAGAGCTGGAGTGAGGAATTGCTGCTTTTTGGGATGGCCTGTGGGATGGTCTGAGGGATCAGGGCTCTGATTTATTAGTATTTATTAATTCCCAGTGCATGGATTGTCTGTTCTTAAAATAACAGCAATAATAATGCTAATAAAAATTGCTGTATAATTACATACAATATATAATAAAGCAACAAATATAAATAATGAATGCATGAACGCTATGTAGTATATATAAAACATATAAAAGAGATATTTCTAATTTATATCTATATAAAATAGCACTGGGAGATGTGATGGCCACCAAACTCAGAGCTTCTCATCCTCTGGAAATGGAGGCTGAATCCAGGTGGAAATGCCTTCCAGGGAGATTTTTTTCCCTGGGGAAGTGCTTTGCAGTCCAGGAACTTGTGGTTTGGGGTACTTGGCTGTCTATTCCTGGCTTCCAGCCCCCACGTTTAGCCATCCCTCACCTATTTTTGAGCTCTGGGAACGTTGTTTTACCCACTGGAAACCACAAGGAAATGAGAGCCTGGAGTGCCAAGCCCTGGCAGGAGTGGGCTGGACGTGCTTATTTTTGTCCCCAAGGTGTTCCTCCCTCTTCCCATGCCCTTCCCACGGCTCTGCCCTCGCTCCAGAGGTGCTGGTGCCTCCTTCACCCCCCAGCTCTGGGATGCAGAGCAGGACTGGGTGAGGGTGGGATGCAGGAGCTCCCCTGGGATGCTCTCCCAGTGCAGGTGCCTCAGCCAGGCTGTTTTTCCTTCCAGGGAAAATCAGGCAAGGATGAGCGGGAGAGGCGGATGCTGCAGCTGAGGAGCCTGCAGTACCTGGAGCGCTACATCTTCCTCATCCTCTTCAATGCCTACCTGCACCTGGAGAAGAAGGACTCCTGGCAGAGGCCCTTCAGCCTCTGGATGCGTGAGGTGAGGCTTTCCCTGGCTGCCACCTTGCTCGGCCTCGTGGAAATACAGGAATTTACTGGGGAGCAGGCATCCATCCTTAATTTATATATGATTTCTTGGGTTGTTGGGGTGTTGTCTGTGCTCCCTTTGCTCCCTGGTGGCTCTCATGGAAAGCCACTGGAGATGGATGGCATCCCACCACACGGATGGGGAGCTCTTCCCACCCCAAACCTGCTCTTTTCCCCTGGTTTGAGTTTCCCAGGGGTTTTGTTGTGACTGGGGGCCACCAGCCAAACCTGGCTGGCCAGGACAGGTGGCACAGGGGATGGGAGGATGGAGATGGTGGCACTGGATATCCAAGGGAATTGGGAACCAGCTGGAGAAATGGAATGGGGGGCGAGTGAGAGACCCTAAATTATCCTTATGGAATAGGGGAAGGCTGGGTAAGAGACCCTAAATTATCCATATTTCCTGCTCAGGGAGGATATAGGCACTGGATTTATTTGGGCTACATTGATTTGAATGGGAATATTGAGGGGGCTGTAAATTTCCCTGGAAAAGGGACTTTGGAGGTGGTACAAGTGGTGTGGGGGCATAGGGTGCCCAGGGGGTTCTTCTGCATGAGAGCAGAGTCAGAGGGGAGAAGGGGAAGCTGGGGCAATTTTAATAATGCTGCTATTAT
>VZTZ01029518.1:52541-62682 GCA_013400955.1 Drymodes brunneopygia | reverse complement strand
TATTATTATTATATTTTAATTATCTGATTTAAATTTTATTATTGCATGACTATATTTTATTATTTTCCGATCTTAATTTTTTGTTATCTTATTGTGTTATTTCTATTGATGTACTCTATAATTTCACTCGTTTTTATTTATTTTGCCATTTTTACTTCTATCACGATGCAGAGACCGGGTTTTCTCCCTCCTTCCCGGGTTTGCCCGGCGCTGTTGTGGGAAAAACCCTCATCCCTTCCCTTGCCTCCGCTAATTCCTATTGGCATCTTTGATCCGCCGGGCGGGAGATGAAAGGGCGGAGCTGGAGCCGGAGCCGGTGCCCGCCCCGCCCTGGCATCCCGGTTATGCCGGTGTTTGCATTGCCCGGCGGCCGCCGCTGGGGCCGGACCGCCTTTTGTGGAGATTTGGGATGTTTGGTGTTGTGGCTGGATGTGGTTAAATGCAGCAGTTTTTAATGCTACATCCTTTTGGGGCTGCATCCTTTAATGCTGCACCTTTTGGGGGCTGCACCTTTTAGAGCAGCACTTTTTGGGGCTGCACCTTTTGGGCCTGCATCCCTTTGGGGCTGCACTTTTTAAAGCAGCACCTTTTGGGGCTGCATCCTTTAATGCTGCACCTTTTGGTGCTGCATCCTTTAATGCTGCACCTTTTGGGGGCTGCACCTTTTAGATCAGCACCTTTTGGGGCTGCATCCTTTAATGCTGCACCTTCTGGGGCTGCACCTTTTAAAGCAGCTCCTTTTGGGGCTGCACCTTTTGGGATTTCACCTTTTGGGGCTGCATCCTTTAATGCTGCACCTTTTAGATCAGCACCTTTTGGGGCTGCATTTTGAGTGCATGGATTTACCTCTGCCCTCTGTCCCCCCTACCCAGTTTGCTGGAGCATCTTTTAACGCAGCCTCTTTTTCGGGGCTGCATCTTCCGAGCGCAGCCCCAAAAGGTGCTGCCCCTTTTAATGCCACGTCTCCGGCACGTGGGGTTTGCATCCCCCGCCCCTCCCCACCCCCCCGTGTGCTGGAGGGGAGGGAAATCCACCCAACCTGCGGATACAAGGAGCCTTTGACCCCCGGAGCGCCCCTTCCCGCCGCATAATCCCCGCGTTTTTTAGCAAAAACAAGGCGCCATTGTAGCTTTTTGGCAGGAGGGTGCCAAAGCCAACAAACCCTGTGATGGCTGACCCCAGCAGCAAGTTAGAGGCTTAGAAAATGGATAAACCGGGGCTGGAAAGAGGCTTGGGGGAGCTGAAGGGGGTGGCACCGGGATGATGGGGAGGATGCCAGGGATCTTCACCCGGGATGTGGCAAAAGCATCCCCGGGGGGATGGAATTCAATCTCCCTTCTCTGTTTCCAGGTGGCGGCGGTGGCGGGGGTCTATGAGGTGCTGAACGAGCTGGGATTCCCGGAGCTGGAGAGCCTGGAGGGCAGAGCCCTGTGCACGCTGCGGGGCCGCTGGCAGGCACAGGAGGCCACGTCCCGCCCCTTCCGCGGGGACTTCGTGTAGGGCTGGGCATGGGGGAAAGGGGGGAAAAATCCCTGCTGCTTTCTCTGGGCTGGGGAAGAGCAAAAAAAAAAGACTGTTTTCCCCAAATCCGAGGGTGTGGGGAGGGAGGGGTGAGCCTTGAAGCTGCCTTAGGATGGGAGGATTTCTGGGGTTCTTTTGGACGCAATAAAAATGCTGTAAATTAAGCACCGAGACCTTCCTCACTTTCTCCCTGAGGCAGTGCAGCATTTACACAAAATTATGTATTTATACACACAGAGGTGTATTTATGTGCTTAAACACACATGTCTATATACACATAAATATATATATATATATGGTTTTATATTTATGGCTCCATGTACATGTGGAGCCATAAACAACTGCAGCCAGATTTAGGGCTCTCAGAAATCCCAGTCACTTCAAACCTGGGTATTTTTAAGGCTTGGGCACATTTGTTGGTTCTCCCCAACTCATTTTAGTCATGGGTGCAGCTGGGGGAATGGCAGCTGTGGTACCCACTTTTGGGGTCTCATTTCCCCCTGCCCTGGTGCCAAGGTGCTGCTGAGGGGGCTGAGCTGCCCAGCAAAGGCTTAAAAGCAAAATTAATGCCAGGGTTTTGTTTTGTTTTGTTTTGTTTTTTAAGGAAAGAGTGAAAAATGAGGTTAATCCAAAGGAGATGATATAAATGAGGGGTCCCAGTGCCCCCCTGGCCTCACAGTGGGGTGAGAGGAGCTTGGGACCATGGAGAAGTCTCTTGGAGGGAGGAGAGGAGAGGATGGGAAGCACAAAAGCAGGAGCACACACTCCGTCTGTCCCAGCAGCCGCTTTCATCCGCTGCCAGTGGCGGGAGGTGGCAGGAATTCAAAGGTGGAGGCTGGAAAGAAAAACAACGTTTTAAAATAGCAAAGAGCTGCTTTTTCTTCAGCCTTGGCTGTGACAGACCCAGGTCCCAAGGGGTCCCTCTTTTTATTTTTTTTTTTCTTTTTTCAGGCAGAAATACCTGCCTGAATGTTTTGCCCCTTGCTGAGTGCTGCAGTGTTTGGATAACTTGCTGCTGGTGCAGTCAGACAGTTGATGGAGTAATTTCAAGAGGCTGTCGAAATTTTTATTTTCTATTTTCTTTATTTTTATATTCTATTTTTCTGTATTTTTATATTCTATTTTTAGCTCTTTTTTCCCTCTAATTTTAGTTTTTAACGGAGCACATCCTCTCTATCCCCACATCCCCATTTATTCTGCCTTACTAAAGCAATTACCTGCAGGCTCTTTTGCTGCAAACCCATCCCCTTCTCCTGCCCCAGCACCAGCCCTTGGAAATCCTGCCTATTAGCCCTGTCTTAATTAGGCAGAGTTTTTAATTGCTTAGGAAATCCCAGCCCCTTTAATCTTGGTAATGAAGGCTGGAGCTTTGCATCACCTGGTCCCAGGGGCTCAAAGGCTCCTTTCTGCTTTCCCACCGCCCTAACAAGTGATTTCCAAAGCAGGGCTACAGCAATTGCCTGGGAAAAAACAAAATCCTGGGAGATGGGAATGTGTTTGAATGTGAAAAATCAACCGTGCTCTGTTTATTCCATCTTTTCCCCAGGCTGGGGAGGCAGAAACCCAGACCCCTCTCTTAGATGAGAAGTTAAAACCTGGCTCTGAATGGCCTGGATTTTCTGCTCCGAGGGAAAAGGATTGGCAGTTCTGAAAGGATTCAGCCAGGGACAAAGCAAACAAGGGGTTATCTATCATATATTATATATCTAAAATATAGAATCATCACTGAGTGTCTATTATATATTTTAAATGCAATATATTATGTCTATATCATACATTTTATTATATATATTATATAAATATATTTTATATATTATAGAGAGTGATATAATGATATAAATACACATTCTAGAATTATTCAGTAAAATATAAATTCTAGAATTGTTAAATATATTAAAAGATTGTGAATTCTATATAGTAACAACCAGGAGCAACCTGGTCTAGTGGAAGGTATCCCATGGCAGGGGGGTAAAAAGCAGCTGTTAATTGGATGGGGTTAATGAGCTGACCTCCAGCCTCACTGGGGTGTATTCCCTGGAGGAGCAGCAGTTCTTCCCAGGGAAGCAGCAGTAAGAAGGTGTGTGGACTAGAATATCTACAAAAAAAAGAAACTCAAAGTGTGTTTTTACGTTAAAAAACCAAGAGCTTGTTGATCGATTTTATTGATTTTCATGAAAAGTGGTTTTCTGCAGGTTTCTGACCCTCAGTTAACTCCTAATTCTCCATTGTCCTCACCTTGTTCAGGGCTGGGAGTGTGGGAATACAGCCAAGGGGCTCTGAGGTTATTTTGGGGTAGAGAATTAAATATTTCAATCCCAGCCAGCAGCCCTAAGGGGTCGATTTCAGGGCAGGAACCATGGATCTGTGGCTGCTTTTCTGCTCTGTTGGTGCATCTCATTTCCATGGGGACATGGGGCATCCCTACAGCTCTGGGTGCCACCACCCATTTCTGGGGCTTTGTTTTGTCTACAAACCCTTTTCCCCAAACCTGCAGGCTCACAGGAAAATGGGAAAGAGCCAGGCTCTGTGTTGCAGTCAGGGGGAAGCGCCAACACTCCCCAAAATCACCCCACTGCACCCTTGGTTGTACACACAAGTTGGGGTCGGTCCTGGAGACTCTTCATATCCCTTAAAAAAAAACCAAAACAATAAACCCCTTATTTATTGCACCTATGGAAAAAGTTACTCGTGGCATTGGTGATGGTGGAGCTTGAGAACACTGAAAGGGGGCCCAGAGCTGCCTCAATAAATGGTGCAAGTGCCTCTTTTACCTGTGGCAGAGAAAAGGAGGGAGATTTTATTTAAATATTTGTACATATTGCCACAGGAGCCTTGCCTGGGAGCTCCAGGCTGCACCACATCATTTTCCCAGAAAACCCAGGGTGCTGCATCCCATCCAGTCATCCCTCTCTGCAACCTTAAGGGCAGAGAGAACAAATTCTTCTCAGGTAGGACCTGCCCTCAGTCCCTCCCTGCGAGCTCAAACCCAAACCAGGAGGCACCTGTAGCCCCAGTTTCCACCTGTGTTACCCCCCCCCCCCCACTCAGGAATTCTTGAGCACAGAGCAAAGGAGGGATGCTCCTTCCTCCGCACCAAAATACCCTGGAGCATCATCAAAGAGGATTTTTTGGCCAGTTTGGGAGCCTGGCTCCATTGTCACAGAAGCAGTGACTGGTTTAATGACTTTTTTCCCCCTTTTTTTTCTGGCTGCAGCGTGGGGGTAAGGTAGCAATGGGGCTGTTTGTGGCTGTGCTACTGCCTAATGAGATTATATTTGACATGGATAATTAATTAATGGATTATTAATGCTTCTACTTTGCCCTCCCCACCCCTGAGGGTTTGGGGTGTGCTGGTATGTCCTTTCCAGGTTTTTCTCTGCAGCAGATGTGCTGCACTTGTGTTCTTGTCTCATAGCAAAGGTCATGGTTAAGGGTGTAATTAAAACATTTTATAAATTGAGGCATGATTAACCATTGGTTGAATGGCATTTGCTATTCACACAGGGACAAACCTGTCTTTTAAGTCTCTCTTAAAACGTATTTTAATATAAAACACTTCCTTAAAAAAAAAAACAAAAACAGAAGAAAAGGTTTTTGGAACAGAATAAAACCCCTGTGATTCGATTCGTCAGTTCAAGGTCAAAATCTGCCTTGGGGGTGGAGGTATCCCCAAATTCCTTCCCCCTGTGAGGATGTGGGTACAGAGGTGCTTTCTCACTGCTCAGCCTTTGCCTTTGGATGGAGCTTGTTTGGTGTGAGGAATATTTCAGTGGAGCTTTGCCCCAGGTGAACCCTTGGAGTGGCTGCCTCCTTCCAAAGAAAGCAAAGCTCTCTGCCAGAAACCTTTTTTTTTTTTTTCTGGGAGAATAATAATAATATAGATAATAAATAAATAAATACATAAATCCTCTGTGTGGGGGGTGACAAGATGGCAAGAAACTTTATCCCAACCCCACCATCTCTCTGTGAAACTCTCCCCAAATATATCAGCCTGGGAGATCCTCTTTCTTTCAATATTACATATATATTTTTATACTCCAAAAAGTGCAAAAATACAGCTGGCCTCGGCCAGATTCTCCCTTCCTGCATCTTTGCATCAGACAGGGGCCCTGGCAAAGGGACCCCTCTTTGGGCTTCACAGAGGTAAAAGGAACAGGGCTGCTCTGACCTCAGCCAGGGATTTTATTCCTCCTCCTCTTACGGGTGAGTAGAAATCCTTGGAAGCTGAACTTCACGTGTCTTTGTGTTTTTTATCCATCCAAAAGGGAAAATGTGCCGAGGAGCCAATATTCCACTGGCACGTGGGGCTGCAAGGGGAAACCTGTCACAGCCCCAGCCAAATCTCTGCAGCTATCAGGGGCTTCAGGGCTGTGGCTTTCCCAAAAAATCCCCTTCTCCCCCTATTTTTCTGCCCAGCCGTGGCAGCTCTGCCAACTGTACCCAGGTCCTGCAGTCATCAGCTTTTCAAGGCCCAGTTCAGGAGTGTTTCCCTTTAATTTTGGTGAGAATTAAGGGTGTTTGGGGCTGGGGGTGATATAATTTCTATTTACAGCAGCAGGCAAGAGGAATGTGCTGGCTTGGGGCCAGCACGAATAGCTCTGGACATGAGTGCTCTTAAAATAATATTAATATTAATATTAATAATAATAATAATTTCCATGTTTTCCTTGCTGGGATGTCCCCCTCCGGCAGAACCCCCCAACGAAACCTCTGCAAATGGGAGCACATCTGGGTTTCATTTTACAGCTGAAGAATAGTAATTAAGATGCTTCTGCAGAGCCAGGGCTTGAAAAACTAAAAATAAAAGCCATATAGGCACAATACCAGACCTCCAAGCACCAGAAACTCTCCTTTTCCCCCCTGTTTTCACCTTCCCAGCTCCACTGGACCCCCAGGCATGACCAAGCCCCCGGTTGTTTTGGGGAGCAGAGGCAGGAATAAATCATGGGCTGAAAGGGGATGGTGCAGAGAAGTGGGATTTTTGGCTAAACCCAGAAGAGCAATGGAAATGCTAACCTGTGTAGAGGGTGGCAGCAAGGGGAGGTTTCCCAAAGCTCCAAAAACTACAGACATCATGCAGAGAATCGGGCTTGGCTTTTTTATTGCAGCAAAATGTGTGTAAACCACGGACCCCAGGCTTGGAATGACTTTCTCCCTCTATTTCTCACTTTTCCTCCATAAATATTGCAGGGGAAGCGGGAAAAAAAGCAGCTGTTTTCCAGCCCTCTACCACCTCAGGGTGCTTCTGGCCCCAAGCAAATGAAAAATTAATTTTCCCCGGCTTGAGCTAAAAGAGGAGATGGGGCTCAGTGAGATTCACTCAAAAGCACTTGCTGGCTGGTGGGGATCATGCTGGAAAAATATCCGTGGGCTGAGGGGATGAGCAAGGCCCTGGGGACTGGGAAATGCTCAGGAGCTCGATTTAAGAGGTAAAAAAAAAAATGTATTTGGGGGTTACACGGCAGTAAGCTTAATTTTAGCAGGAAGATGATAAAAAATTAATAAGGTGGTCAATGTGTGGAGAGGGAAAGGCTCGTCTGGGGGGGGCGGGGGATGCTGGGCAAGGTTAACCTAGATTGTGTTGTGGATCAGCAGGGAAAAGAGAAAGGGAAGGGCTGGGAATGCCAAGGTGGCAGGGATGAATGCCTCCCATCAGCCAGGCTGTGCCAAGCCCCAGAGCCCCTCACCCTGGCAACTGCCTCGGTCCCTCCGAGGTGCTGCCGACCTGGAGTTCAACATCTGCTGCAGCTGTGCTTAGAGAAACAANTTAAAACGTATTTTAATATAAAACACTTCCTTAAAAAAAAAAACAAAAACAGAAGAAAAGGTTTTTGGAACAGAATAAAACCCCTGTGATTCGATTCGTCAGTTCAAGGTCAAAATCTGCCTTGGGGGTGGAGGTATCCCCAAATTCCTTCCCCCTGTGAGGATGTGGGTACAGAGGTGCTTTCTCACTGCTCAGCCTTTGCCTTTGGATGGAGCTTGTTTGGTGTGAGGAAACACCAAAGCTCAGTGGAGCTTTGCACCAGGTGAACCCTTGGAGTGGCTGCCTCCTTCCAGAGAAAGCAAAGCTCTCTGCCAGAAACCTNGGCAGCTCTGCCAACTGTACCCAGGTCCTGCAGTCATCAGCTTTTCAAGGCCCAGTTCAGGAGTGTTTCCCTTTAATTTTGGTGAGAATTAAGGGTGTTTGGGGCTGGGGGTGATATAATTTCTATTTACAGCAGCAGGCAAGAGGAATGTGCTGGCTTGGGGCCAGCACGAATAGCTCTGGACATGAGTGCTCTTAAAATAATATTAATATTAATATTAATAATAATAATAATTTCCATGTTTTCCTTGCTGGGATGTCCCCCTCCGGCAGAACCCCCCAACGAAACCTCTGCAAATGGGAGCACATCTGGGTTTCATTTTACAGCTGAAGAATAGTAATTAAGATGCTTCTGCAGAGCCAGGGCTTGAAAAACTAAAAATAAAAGCCATATAGGCACAATACCAGACCTCCAAGCACCAGAAACTCTCCTTTTCCCCCCTGTTTTCACCTTCCCAGCTCCACTGGACCCCCAGGCATGACCAAGCCCCCGGTTGTTTTGGGGAGCAGAGGCAGGAATAAATCATGGGCTGAAAGGGGATGGTGCAGAGAAGTGGGATTTTTGGCTAAACCCAGAAGAGCAATGGAAATGCTAACCTGTGTAGAGGGTGGCAGCAAGGGGAGGTTTCCCAAAGCTCCAAAAACTACAGACATCATGCAGAGAATCGGGCTTGGCTTTTTTATTGCAGCAAAATGTGTGTAAACCACGGACCCCAGGCTTGGAATGACTTTCTCCCTCTATTTCTCACTTTTCCTCCATAAATATTGCAGGGGAAGCGGGAAAAAAAGCAGCTGTTTTCCAGCCCTCTACCACCTCAGGGTGCTTCTGGCCCCAAGCAAATGAAAAATTAATTTTCCCCGGCTTGAGCTAAAAGAGGAGATGGGGCTCAGTGAGATTCACTCAAAAGCACTTGCTGGCTGGTGGGGATCATGCTGGAAAAATATCCGTGGGCTGAGGGGATGAGCAAGGCCCTGGGGACTGGGAAATGCTCAGGAGCTCGATTTAAGAGGTAAAAAAAAAAATGTATTTGGGGGTTACACGGCAGTAAGCTTAATTTTAGCAGGAAGATGATAAAAAATTAATAAGGTGGTCAATGTGTGGAGAGGGAAAGGCTCGTCTGGGGGGGGCGGGGGATGCTGGGCAAGGTTAACCTAGATTGTGTTGTGGATCAGCAGGGAAAAGAGAAAGGGAAGGGCTGGGAATGCCAAGGTGGCAGGGATGAATGCCTCCCATCAGCCAGGCTGTGCCAAGCCCCAGAGCCCCTCACCCTGGCAACTGCCTCGGTCCCTCCGAGGTGCTGCCGACCTGGAGTTCAACATCTGCTGCAGCTGTGCTTAGAGAAACAAGGATTTGGGGGGTTATTTTCTGCTTTCCCATGGCCTGGACGCGGCCACGCCGGCCGAGCTCTCTCTGCGGCGCGGTTCCTAGAAGGAGAGCAACTTTTTCCCTTCTCTTTTCCAAGCCTCTGCCGCTGACAGTAGGGGCTGGAAGCCGTCCAAGGCTGTCGGTATAAATCTCACTGACCTTGTTTCACCATCCCTCCACTTGCAGCTCAGCCGGGACCGGCGTCGGCTTCCACTTTCTGGCTCATTTATCCCTTTTCCAGCTTTACAGTTTGGGCTCCTGAGCTTGTCTGCTCGTCCCTGGGTGGGCAAGGCAATGAGGGGGGACTCCCAGCCCCCAGAAAACCTCCCGGCGAGGTTGCCAAGGCAAACATCTTGCAGGAATTTGCAGATGCAGCTGTAGCTGAGCAGAAACGATGCCTGGAGGATGCAGTTTAGTGGATAAGGGAAAGATGCTTCTGTTTGGATTGGGCTGAACACGGGGCTCTGATCCCAAAAAACACTGCCTAGGTGCCATCAGGAGATGAGCCTTGGTAAGATCTGAGCTCTGTTCCCACCTACAGAGGAGTTTATTGCTCTCCAGAGGTTTCTTGCTGTCATCCTTGTTATTCCCAACCTCCTGCAGTGACTCGATGTCATCTCTGCTGTCCCTTTGCTTCCAGGGGTTTGGCTGCAGGGGAGTGGCCTCAGGTCTCAGCTTGTGGGGTGCTGGGCTCACTGGGGGAGCAGAGAGGGTGGCAGCCTTTGGAGATGTGGGGTGCAGAGCAGCTGGTGATGGGGAGAGGGTAGGAAGGGAGTTTCCCACCCTGGCTGGAACTTTGCACACCCAGCTCTCTCTTTTGGGTCCTGGAAAAAGGCACTGGGAGCTTGGGTCCTCTCAGAAATCCACAGCATTGTGTGCTAAATCCATACAAAATCCCTCATTTTCCAGCTCCTGTGAAGCCTCACCTTTAAAACGTTGTGCTGATTCCAGCGTGTTTGGGGCCTCATGGAAGAACCTTGCCGCTGGCTGCCATTGTCACTTGGTTTTGTGACAGCATCCAGAACCTTTGGGATGCTGGCAGGAAGAGTTTGGTGGCAGGATACATCAGGATTAGTGTTTTCCCCGGGCCAAACTTGCAGATACACGATTTAACCAGGAGGAAAAGCTTCCCAGGACAAGAAAAGCAAGACACGGCAAAAAAAAAA
>VZTZ01029518.1:0-48262 GCA_013400955.1 Drymodes brunneopygia | reverse complement strand
CCCCGCGGACGGGGGGCCCGGCGTGGAGGGGGTGGGGGGGCTGACAGGTGGCTGCACCCCGGAGGATGGGGAGAAGGGAGAGGGAATCCGCTGGTGTGTGTGGGGGGTTAGGTTTCAATGGGAATTGGGGGAAATGGAGGCTGGGCGAGAAATAGTTGGCGTGCTTGGCGTGCGAGGGGACGTCAGCCCGAGTTCCTTCTGCTACGTTGGACGCACCCGCTTAAAACTACAAAGCGGAGCTGGGTCGGGACGGAAAAGCAGCTGTCGGGTTCATCGAGCTCCGGCCGTGCTCGCCAAAAGCTCCCCGGGTTGGGTTTGGCCGCCGCGATCCCGGCGGGATGCTCCGTGCCCACGGCCCGTTCCCTCGGCGCTGTCTCCGCAGAGCTCCTCCTGTCCGGCAAGCTCAGCGAGTATGGAGTGATCGTCCCGTTCAGCACCGACTGCCGGGGTCGCTTCCTGTCGCACGTGGTGTCCGGCGAGGCGGCGGCGGGGCTCGGCCAGCCCGCCTGTCCCCCGGACGCGTCCCCGTCCCGCCGCCGCGCCCCCCGCAGCCCCCCGGATGAGTCCCCGCAGCGCCGCTTGCTCTACTTCAACGTCACGGTTTTTGGGAAGGAGCTGCACCTCCGGCTCAGGCCCAACCGCCGGCTGGTGCCGCCGGGAGCCGTGGCAGAGTGGCAGGAGGATTTCGAGGTGCTTTTCCGGGAGCCCCTCCAGCAGCGGTGCCTTTTCACCGGTGACATCTCCGGGATGCCCGGAGCTGCCGTGGCCATCAGCAACTGCGACGGACTGGTGAGCTGGAGGCTGGTGGGGTGCTTTGTGCGTGGTGCCTGTGTTTTGGTGTGGTTTCCTCTTCAGAGGTGAATCGTGGTGTCCTGAAACTCGATTTTTTGGTGGTGCTTTAGGTGTCTGTGCCATATGTTGCCTTTTAGCCCTTGACAGCAGCAGGTCCCCTTTCCCCGTGTGGCCCTGGGTTTTACCCACCTACTCCATCAAGGTGGTCTGTGCACCAAGATTTATTTAAAAGGCTTGGAAAACTTGCCAGTCCTGTGCCTCAGCTGCCTCCTGCCCAGATGCTGCTACATCCATGGGCTGTGCCTGGCCTCTGGGACAATGACCCACACTTGTGTGATGCTGCTCCATCCTTGCCCACCCGTGTTTTACCTTGGGACTGCTCCAGGAGCTTTTCCTCTGCATTTCCGACCTCTAAAATGATGCTGTGTGAGCTCGAGCACCTCCTGAAATCACTGTTAGCTGCAGTCTGGCTCCCACCAAGCATCTTTTTGCGGGAGGACATCTTTTTTTTTCTTTCCAGTCACTCAAGGGCTGAGTTTCTTGGCTGTCTGAGCACAGTTCAGCATCAGTAACTTGCTGCCACAATGCTTTAATTCCTTTAAATGGCTCTGTTACCTCCTTATCCCTGGCATCTGCTCTGCCTGTGGGTTCCCTACCTTCGATACGCTTGGGGAAGTGCTTATTTTTCAATACCCTTGGCCCGTTGCCCTTCAGATTTCCTTTGAGCCAATTTAAATCTGGTGTTAGGTGCCAGAGTTTGCTGTTTTCTCCTGGTACCACTTAAAGTTACTGCCGAGTTGGAAGAAATGTCTTGTTTTGTGCCTTTTTTTAAATTTCTTTTTTATATATTTCTTTTTTAGTTGCTTTATTCTGGGAGTTCCTTAAGCCAATTTTGGTCACCAGCACAAGCAATTTGGCATTCCTTTCTTTTTATACAGCGCCTGGTGCTACTGTTACAAGCAGAAATGATAGAGCAGCACAGCTACAAATACATATTTCGCCTACGTGTAGGAATTCAATTTTTTTAGCACGTAATCCACACCTTTTGGAGCATCCTTTCGGGAATGGGCCGAGGTTGTGAACTTGCAGACATTTCTCCGGGACACGGATTGCGCTGGGGCTGGCAAACGTGGGCAGGCTTGGAAGCTTTAAAGGCATTTCCTACAGACCCTACAAAGAGTGCTGAGGCTGGAACAGAGACCTGGGTTTGAAGCATGCAGGTTCCGTGGCAGATCTCATTCCCTTTGGCATCACGAGCAAAAGGATGCTGGAAGAGATCGGCAGCTGACCCCTGTCCTGCTGTGGCACAGTTTTGGGGAATTTTCTTCCCCAGAGCCCACTCTATAGTTTGTGTCAATCCCAAGCAGGCTTCAATTTAACTTTTCCAGGCTTTTCTAAGCTTCAGCCCCAGGTTTTCTCGTCCCAGCCCCCTGCACACCTGTTTGGTTGTCATTCTTTCTACCCTTGTTCCAGCTGGGTTAGGATGTAGCTGGTACCACAGGATGCTTTTCCATGTGGATTTATATCTATATTTATATCCACATCCTGCTACCCCTGGTACTCCAAGCCCATACTTCTAAACCCATGTGAAGGAAGAAGAGGCTTTTTCCCCAGGATAAGGATTTATTTTTTTTCTATTTCCTGCAATAAATTTATTGCTCTTTGGCCAACAAATCAATATCCTGGAATTTCCCATGATCTAGTGAAGGACACGAGGCTGAGGGGACAAGCAGATGCTCTGCTCCCTTGCCCTTGTAGTGCATCCAACATCACAGTTGGTTTCTCTTTTCCATGGGTTTTCTGGCTTAAGTGAGTTCGACGTCTTCAATCTGCTCAGGATCCACCCGCTGTGGAGGACTGGCGAGATCAAGAGGATCCCTGAAAAGCAGGGAAAAGAGCTTGATTTAGGGAACAGAGCAAGAAATGGAACCAAAACCTGGTTCTAGGTGTGGATGGGATGGGCGGGTGATGTTTATGACCTGTGGGAGAAGCAGCAGAGCATCTGGGAGGGACATACGTGGTCAGGAACGTTGCTCATGGGCTGGAGGGAGCTCCTCCATAATCAAGGACCCCAGAATTCCTGTGGGCTTTGGCTGTAAGTTGCCCATGAGGTTTGGAAGGGGGTTGTGGCTCTTGCCTCCCGGTATAGCGCGTGTGGGAGGCGCGGGACCGCGCTTGGCCGCCGGTTCCTGGCCAGAGGAAGCTCTCAGGGATGCTGCGGATGAGGGCTGTGTACACAAAGAGATTAGGCTGTGGATAAACGGAGACCGAGATTATAAATAACGGACAGGAGGGGAGGAAGAAAAAAAAAATAAAAACCAAAACCCCGAACCCAGCTCTTGAAAAAGAGAATCCACACAAAGTCCTTCCTAAATCCATATTTAGCCACGTAAGTGAGCCGATCCTTTTTCCCAGATGCCAAAGCCATGGCACCTTCCACGGCTGCCATTCGCTGCGGGCATCCACGCATGAGAATCTGGCCTTTCATTTTTTTGCAAGGGTGTCTCGTACCAGGGTGGGAAGATGCTGTCGCCCATAACATAATTTCAAAGCTCATCTAAGCCACCAAATTCCTGACTGGTAAAGTAGCGTTAGGCAGAGATCTCCGCCGGCGGACACGTCTCGCTGCAGTGGAGGCATCCCAGATTTTCCCCCGCTGGCTTTAGCAGCGTGTGGTCAACCTTGCTTCCTTCCTGCTTTGCTGGTTGCAGGGATGGGTGAAGGATTATCGTCCACAGACACCATATTTGTGTGCCTGGCTTTTCCCTGGGGTGATTTGCCGTAGTGCTGCAAACTGTAGAGCCAGCGTTTTCCATCCCTGCGGCCCTGGCTTGCTTCAGATGGGTGGCAGCAGATAAGCAGAGCACAAAAGCCCTCAGGAACAGCAATTAATAGGCAACGGAGGGAGAAACAGCCCCCCGAAATGATGCCCTGCTGAAAAAAGTGTGGCTTGGTCTTCCAGGATTTTCCTTGCAGTCCCTGAGCTGTAGGGTTAATTTTGGGGAGAAAAAGGACGCGAGGTGTCCCTTTGGTCACACAGATCCCACTGGCCTAGGCTGGTGTGGGTGTTACATGGATATGAGGGCTTTTCTCCAGGGTGATAATCCCAAGTTTTGGCACTGAGATGTAAACCAGACCGTGTTTGGGCTGAAAACCCAATTAATTAATTAGTGCTGAGTGTGTCTGCATGTCCTCACTCCACCAGGAGCTACATTTGAGGCTTAGCTCAGGTCACCTGGCAAAGCCTGGTCTGTAGCCATCCCAAAAACCTCTCTCCTTGGCATGAAGAGCAGGGAAAAGGAGTCAAGGAAGGCAAAGTGTTGTGTTTGATGGGCTGCAAAGCCTGTGCTGCAGAGAGGCACCAAAACAGTGATGGAGCATCTCTGGACCATGCCTGATGCCCTCTGGATGGAAGGGGAGTGTTGTTATCCGTGGTGTCTGTGTTCACACTGCCTGGTTTTCTAGGACTTTTTGTCCAAATTAAGTGTGAATCTTGTAGGAAAAATACATCCTATGCACGCAGCTGGACTTCCCCCTCCTGTTAGCTTCCCTGGCTGGGTGCAGCAGCTTTATTAATTTTTCCACATCTCAGCTCTGTTAAGTGTCAGAATTTCCTGAATTCCTGTGGGAGTTGGAGCATTTTACCCAGCAGTGGAGGAGGAGATTCTTGCTCAGGGTCCTGAGGGGTTCCCCTTAGTGAGGCTGGAGTTCATCTCTCCCTTAGCCTGGGGAGACACAGGAGAGCTGGAGAAGAGACTTCACCCTCTGTGAGCTGGCAGGAGTGAGTTTGGTGTGTGTTTTCCCTCTTTCCAGTGGAATTGTCTTTACAGGGCCATTTTCTGGTTTGGGAGTACCTTTGCTGAGAGCTGCAGACAGCATCTCATGTTAGAAAGAGCAGTGATAGTAGTCCCACAAATCAATTTAATTTGATTCGGTATTATTAAACCAAATTAAAACCAAGGGTGGGAAGCACATGGCTAATTGATCACTGAGGATGGGATTGAGCTCTTGGAAAAAGCCCAAGAAAAGCTGAGTGGGACTTTTTGGGTGGCATCTGACCTTTCCTGCTGCCTCTCTATTGTTACAACCCTCCCAAAACGCTGAAACACAACCTGAGGCTGCTCCTCTTCATGAGTGAGTAGGTTGGTGCATGCCTCTTGCATGGTGTTTTTTGGGTTGTTTTGGTTTTTTAATTTATTTTTGTGAATGCCAGGGTGACTGCTGCAGCTTCTGTTTCATTTCTTGGGCTGGCCTGATAGGATGGGCACACAGATCCCTGCGTTGTCCACTTTGCTGTCGGTCATCCCTGGAGTTGGCGGTGCATAGCATCCTGCCTTTGGGAGAACGTCTGGGCTGCTTCATTCCTTGAGCCAGATATAATTAGTCACGAGCTGTAGAGCAGCTCAGACCCAAGTGGGCTGTGGCTTGGGACCAGGCTCTTTCACACTTTAATCCAGCCTTGCCCCGGCGCGGCAGCATGGCTTTCCTCCGGCCGCCTGACTCAGCAAGTCCCGGCTTTGGCCCTAAACCCTTAAACCGGCTTTGGGGTGCCTGGTCCCAGCTGAAACGCCCCGTGGCAGGGCTGGGAGGGGGTGGTGGTGTCCTAGAAGGGCTTCTCCTGGGGCAGGGGCTGCTTCTGTTCCATCTCTTGCTGTGTAACAAAGAGCAACATCTTGGAATTGGAAATTAGAAGAATTTCTTCACGGAAGGGGTTATCAAGTCCTGGCATGGGCTTGTATTCCCCATCCCTGGAGGGATTGAAAAGATGTATAAGTGTGGCACTTGGGGATGTGGTTGAGTGGTGGCCTTGGCAGTGCAATGGTTGGACTTGATCTTGGAGAGCTTTCCAACCTAAACGATTCCGTGATTCTGTGCCCTGCCTCATCTTCGTGGCCTTGCCCAACAATCACTGAACCTGACCTGTAGTTTGACTCCCTGGCTTGTCCTCTGCCTCATCACCACCACCCTGCCTGGTGCCCCTGGTTAAACCTGGCTGTGTTCATCATCTCCTTGGCTGAGGGTGGGGGGACAATCCCTGGCTGCCCTGGTTTGTCCTGGATGTGTCCTGTGGGAGGAACCTGAGATACGTGTGTCAGGCAAGGACTCGGATTCCTCAGGAAGGAGGTAAAACAAAACCAGCCAAAACCCTGCTCTGCAGTGGAGTTAAGCAGTTACTAAACCCAAGTGGAGCAGGAAAATTTCATGGAATCCAACGGAGCCAGGTTGGCTGTTGCCTAATGAATCCAATGGGACGTAAACGCAAAGGGGACTCAAAGAGCCAGGTGGGTTTGGAAGAGCCCCAGCCTCTGTCCAAAATACATCTCTATATATTTATTTTATTTTATTTTATCTTATTTGATGAAAACCATTCCAACACCCCAACACCCTTCTGAGGACTCCAGTGGGTCCAGGCTTTGCTCCAAGAACAGAACCATAAGTTCTGCTGGCGTTTTCCAGGCAGCTCTTCAGCAGCGGGCAGCGCCGGGGGAAGGAACGCACGCGTGCGCCATGGAGGGAGCCGGGATAAATGCCAAGCTGGGGGGGCTGCCCGTGGGATGGAAGCCAAATCCTGGTGATCCTTTTCCTTGCCCGAGGTCTGAGCCGGCCGGCGCTGCAGGGTGTGAGCGCTCAGGCTGATGTAAGGGGGATTTGATGGGAGCTTGGTGTTAATTAGGAGCAGGTCGGTAGCCAGGACAACATTTCCAGCGATGTTCGCCCTGTCATTCATCTTCCCTGTGTTTGGGAGGTGGGGCTGTAATGCTTTCCAGCTTCTGCTCCAATGGGATTCCCTTGTGTTAATTCCCAAGTACTTCGTGGTGCAGAGAGAACGGTTTCTCTTTCCTCCTTGTTACAGCTCGTAGTGCCAGTGAAATGGCAGATATCCTAACTGGCACCGGTGGAATGCAATGGGAAGGGTTCAGGGAGGCTTAGGAGTGTCTTGGGAGCCCCTTCAGCCTTGTATCCCTGAGTTCAGGGTCCAGCACAATTCATAGATGAGACAGAACAGATTTTCGTAACCATATAAAGACACAACTTGAATTACAGCCAGTTGTGTTGGGTTTTTTTTTTGTTGGATGGTTTTTCCTTCCTTTTTTATTTTTTTTTCCCATCTACAGAAGAAATTAAGGGTTGTCATAGACGAACATGGTAATAGAACCATCCTGGTGTCACGGAGTAGCATCAAGACAAGATTATTTGGGATGCCTTTCCCCTTCGTGCGTGCTCTGCGTCAATCTTTAACGAGTATATTGAGTGTGTGTCCCCCCCTACACTTATATAAACCCACACCGTTTTTCCCCCCTTTTCCTTATTTCTTTGTGGAGTCCAGGCTGGCCTGATTCGGACAGACAGCAACGAGTTTTTCATCGAGCCCCTGGAGAGGGGCCAGCAGGACTCGGAGGAGCACGGCAGGGCCCATGTGGTCTATCGGCGCTCGGCCATCCGGCAGGATGGCACTGAGCCGCACCACGACCTCCATCCCGAAGGTAGGGGCTGCTGGAATCCAGTCCTTCCCAGCAATTGGTAATAAATGTTTCACATGGGGAGAGGATTTCTCCTTCCACGAGCCCTCATACATCTCACCCTGTGGCTTTAGGCTCAGTTTAAATGCTAAAGTCAAGAAGAAGGAAAGGAAATGCTGGGCTGGAGGTGCTGCAGCCTCGCTTTGATCACCTCTGTGTTGTGAAAAGAGAGTGGAGTTGCTGCCCAGAGAAGCTGTGGCTGCTCCATCCCTGGAAGTGCCCAAGGCCAGTTTGGATGGGGCTTGGAGAAACCTGGGATAATGGAAGGTGTCCCTGCCCATGGCAGGGGGGGAACAGGATGAGCTTTAAGGTCCCTTCCAACCCAAACCATTCTGTGATTCTTTGATGATTCTATGAAATGTGGCCTCGATTTGACTTTTTAACAGATCATAGAATCATTCAGGTCAGAAAAAACCTTTAAGGTTCCCTAGTCCCACCATTAACATGTCTTTTAGTGCTGCTCTTCACAATTCAGAGCCATTTCCCCACCACAGAGCAAGCTGGACCAGCAACCAGCCGGAGCTCAGTATCCTGTTAAGAGTTCAACCTCTTACCTGTTTTCCCTACTGAATTTCTACTTTTGTGGAGTGTCAGCTCACCTCAAAGGCTCTTTCTTTTCGTGCACAGTGCCCGGCGTGCAGGTGGGCGAGCTCCCGAATTCCCTGGAGCTGATGGCGGAGGGGCTGGGGGACGCGGAGCGCAAGCGGCGCCACGCCAGGAAGGACGACTACAACATCGAGGTGCTGCTGGCCGTGGACGACTCCGTCGTGCGCTTCCATGGCAAGGAGCACGTCCAGAACTACGTCCTCACCCTCATGAACATAGTAAGGCTCAGCTCTGGGGGATGGGCATCCCACCCTTCCCTGGGTTTAGTGCAAATCTGTTATCCTGGGGAAAAAAATGGGTTTGGGAGGGAGAGCAGTGCTGTAGGAAGGGCTGTGCCTTCACACAGCTGGCTCTCCATCACCTTCCCCTTGCCAATGGCAGGGTCTGGCATGTTGGTGCTGACACTGTCACCTGAGTCCAAAAGTTTCTCCTGGCTGAGATCGTTTCCTCCTCGTCACTGAAGTCTCAGCAAATGCTAGAAAAGAGAATGGTTGTGGCTTACTTAGTTAGAAATTGCCATGTTTGTAATTTGTTTTGCAATGATGATGTTCGTGATTTGTTCTGAATGCTATTTGTTGGTAGAGGAGATATTTTTATAGCTTTTCAGAAGCTTTTTGGAAACCTGTGCACCTGGATAACCATTCAGGACATGTTTGAAAAGGAGTTTAGAGCAGCTTTACAGTTCCTGCACCTGTCCTCACTCCGAGGCACTCTGAGGTTCCCTACAGCCCTTTTCATTCCTTTTTGAGATAAAAACATCCATGTTCCCCCAGTCCTGAGAGATGTGGAAGGATCAATATTTACTCATCCAGTCATCTTGAGGGAGGTTTGCTCCTCCAGCAGCTGAATGTCTGCAAATACAGTCTATGCTCAAGGATCTCTTTCTCCCTCCCAGTTTTGTTTTGTTTTCCATGCTTTATCCTCGCCTCTATTTATTTATTTTTCTTTAAGTGTTCTTTTACACAGCAGTGGAAAATGTTCGAAAGGCTCAACCAGCCCTGGAATAACCGAGTTATAAAGATGCTTTTGGGTGGTTGGTTGTTGGTTTGGGCATTATTTCTGCCATATGGCTGGCAACGAGGGGGAAATTATCAACATAGGGGGGAGGATTTGTGGGATTAGAGGGTGATGGGGTGAAGGAGTTGTGAAGTGGCTGGTCCCAAATAGGGAAAATGCTGAAGAAGCAAACACCTTCATCACAATGTTTTGTTCTCTGGCACGTTATCGGATGCTCTCAGCATCACTTAAATTCCCTCTCCGAACGTTTCTCCCCTCGGCTTATTAAACCCTCCTGCCAGGGGGAAGCCACAGGGTTCCGTGCTCTGCCCTGGGGCTCTTCCCACGTTACGGGGGTCGGAGATGATGTCATTTTTCCTTTCCGATCGCGAGGCGGGGGTGGGATGGACAGTTTGAGCGCCCGGGGATTGTCAGCTCTGATCAAAAGGTCGGTTTTCAGGCGCATTTCATGGTTCCTACCCCGCGGGCAGGACTTTTCAGGGAGTGAATGCGCGGGATGCTGCGCTGGGAGAAGGGAGGACCCGCCGCCTATTCAATTAAAGGCGGCGCTGGAGACTTTAGTGGGGGGGGGGAACCCCAGGATAATACAGGCAACAAATACTTCCCCCCAAGTATTATTTCCTTCTATATATTCTCCCCCCCACACTCCCTTCCCCTTCTTTCTTTCTGGTTTTTAGTGCGTTTTCTTTCCAGCTTTGCCGTGACCTCCGTCCGCCTCCTCTTCCCTTGGCGCCGCCTCGTTTCCTTACTGGCTCAGATTGCCTTAAAACACCCGATTCAGCAGAAAAAAGAGAGTCCTGCTTTCTGGCCTGGGTGGCAGAGGGAGGGAGAGAGGAGGATGCCGGGGGGCTGGCGGGGAGGAGCCTGCTGGGACCACACAGCTGAACATTAATCCCATTAGTTGGAGGCAAAGGGAAGAAGGCTAAGAGGCTTGGCCAGCCCTCTAACAAGGAAAGGACTTAATGAGCTGGGCTGGAGTACGTCAGGGAGCCAACTGGGAAAGTTTTCCTGCCTAGGACCTCTCCTATCAAGGAGAGGGGACAGCGAGTTTGGAAGTTGATGATAAACTTTCCAGGCTTTTTCTGAGGTCTCCACTGAGTGCTGAGGGGGCAGTGGGACACAGATCCCTTCCCAGCGCTGCTGTAGGTAGGGTCCTGGGGCTCTTCCCGAGACACAAAACCCTTTATTAGGAGCTCCGTGTCAGCTGAAGTTTGATGATAAATGATTTGTCACGGAGAAGGTTTTTTTTTTTAAAGAAACAACCCCCACAGGCCTCATTTCATTGGCAGAAATGTGGATGCTTTTCAGCGAAGGGCGCTGTGTCCATCCCGGGAAGCTGACATGAGGATGACTGCTCCTTTTGTGCACCTAAGAGCTTCCCTGCAGGCAGGCTGCCTTCCCTGCTAGCTCCCAGCCTATATTCCCAGCCTGCCCTTCCCTCCTTGGCTCGGATGCTGCACAGGAATTTGGGGTCGGGTTGGAGTGAGTGGGAAAGGCACAACTCCCCCTTTGCCATCCCTCGCTGAGCTCCGAGCTGGTCATTGCTGTGCCCACATAACTAAAAACTGTCTGCTGGGCTCTTGGGGTGAATGTTTGGTGATGTGGTGGCCATGTGGGGAGCCATTCCCCTCTCCTGCTTGCTGCCTGTGGCAGGGATTGTGATGTTACGGGAGGAAAATTGGGATCCCCCAGCCATGGTGACTGCTGAGAGCAAGGGCTGGGAACCAAGAGGGATCCAGCACCCCGGAAAAGGAAGAGGAGAGGAAATATTTAGTGCTTTGCTCTGCTTTCCAGCCTCTTGCCTCCAGGGAGTTGGGCTTCTTGGTTTTCTCCCTAGGTTTCCCACTGCTCATCCCTGATTCTTTCAGATCTGGGGATGGCTCCACTTGGAGGGGAGAAGCCAAGCCATGGCTGTGTTAAACCTGGCCCCACTCTCAACCGCTTTCCTGGGCTTTTGTTGGATGTTGCCCTTGATTTGGTTAAGGATGGAAAGGTACTTGGTGTTTTCCCATTGTTTCGGGTTACTAGGGAAACCCCATGAGTCAGAGCCCTCTCCAGGCTGGGACTTGCCTGGCTCCAGCTGAAATTACTGTTCCCAAGGGCAGAGCAACAAAGAGTGCTACTGAGACCCCACAGAAGAGAAGGTTTGGGAACAAAAATTAAACCTTCTGCTTTGATTTTAACCTGTGTATAGTTATTTGGTGTTTTTTTAGGTGAGGGGTTTATGAGCCACTTCCTTGCTAACTGAAAATAACAAAAATACCTCTGCTGTCTCTCATGTGTCCATGCACTTTTCCCTACCCTCTGTATAGGCTTGTTGCTATTTTTTGGGGACACCATGCCTTGTTTTGTAGAGAGCTCTGATAAAATCTACTCTTGCCCTGCAGAACAAATCTCCCCTTCCTCTGTTCCTCCCCATAGATAAAGTGGGTCAGCCCTCACAGAGGTTACACTATGCATTATGCAAGCCCAAAAATGTGGTAAGGGGGACTTTTCCCTCCCTTCCTAAGCCCCCAGCCCCAGCAGGGAGGCCCAGGGTGAATCCACCAGCATGAAAACCGAGCGAGGGAATAAAAGAAAGGAGTTTAAAGATGACTTGGCTGTTCCGAGTAAGCGATCCCAGCGTTTTGAAATGTCAGCTATTCTGCTGCTTTGGCAAATTCTTCTCGTGTCTCTCCCTTTGTTTTCCTTCCCTGAAGAACGGCGAGGTCTAGACCTCGTTGCCAGTGCGGTTTTGCTGTCGGGATCTCACGTCTGGGGCTGCAGACTCGGGGCTGGCCAGAGGTTTGCAGGGATTTAGGGAGGCAGCCCGCCCTGCTCCCAGGTTCTAATCTTCCTTTCACTGCAAAGCATTGCCACTGTCTCCTTGGTGTTGCAGGGCTGGGGGGAGTCCTGTGGGGTGGTCCTTCCTGCTGGTTTGCCCTTAACTCACACCAAACCTTAAGGGCTGGGCTGTTTATAGGTGGAAAAATTCTATTTTTAATGAAAGAGGAGAGCGTTTCTTGCCAGGTGATGGTGTGAAACAGGCTGAGCATGGATGAGAGGGATAAGATGATCTTTACCCTGTGGCTTCAGGGATGTGGGTCCTTTTACTGGAGTCCTTTGCTGAACAGGTATTTTTGGGGGAAGGGGTTTCTCTGAAGACACTGACTTGCTTAATGCCATTTGTCTCTCCAGGTGAATTTTTATTTCCAAGGTGATGCTTGGCCCCTCCAGCTCCATCCCCACAGGCACTGGAGCACTTGGGAGAAGCTGGCCCTGCTGATATTCCCCCTGCCCCAAAACTTGGGGCCTGCAGGGTCACAGCCCTCACAGTAGCCAGCACCAAACCCTTTTGATTTTTTTTCCCCCCTCAATCAATTATTTATATCTGGCTGTGAAGGGAAGTCCATAGGCTAGTTCCACATCTGCTTTCTGAATTTACCCTAAAGGTCGCTGCTGAGCTGGTATCAGTTAGGTGCAGATCTCTGCCTAAACCCTGGACTAAACAGGGCCTGGGGTTTAGGTTAGCTCTTCATTTCAGAGGCTGGAGAGATGGGGTAGCTGGTCCCTGTGAGCTGGAGGAGTGTGGGATTTAGTACTGCTTTATGAGGAAGATTTATGGAATTCAATCCCATCTTGGAATAACAGCAGGATCTGCTGAGCATCCTGCCAAAATCTCCTGTGCAGCTGGGAAGGGAGAGGTCTGTGCTGCTCTGATGAAGCTCCCAGTCACAGCATGGTCAGGTCTGTGGCTGGTAGAGAGGTCCCTAAAGCAGGAACGTGGCTCATCCTGATGGATTGAGGGGTCCTCAGGAGCAGGCAGCAAGCAGCAGAGTGCTGGTGGAGGACCACAGAATCCCAGAATCATGGAATGGGTTGAAAGGGACATGAAAGCTCATCCCATTCCAACCCCCTGCCATGGGCAGGGACACTTTCCCCCATCCCAGGGTGCTCCAAGCCCTTTCCAACCTGGCCTTGGACACTTCCAGAGATCCAGGGCAGCCACAGCTTCTGTGGGCACCCTGTGCCAGGGCCTGCCCACCCTCACTTGCCTCAGTTCCTTCCCGATATCCCATCTAACCCTACCCTCTGTCAGTTTGAAGCTCCAGCTCCTGACAAGTGCTGGGGGTGAAGGAAAAAGCAGTGAATGAAGTGAAGAGTTGGGAAAGTGAAGGAAATGGTTGTGCCTTGTTCCCCAAACTACCCCCCAGGTCCAGCTCTGCATCACTTCAAGCATAGTTTTAATTTCTCCCTCCCTCCCCACTTTCCCACCCTGTCACATTACCAATGTGTTTGTAATGTGGGATTTTTTTTAATATGGGATTTCTCTGGGATGCCAAAGCCTCCTACATCCTAAAACCCAGGGCTGAGCCTGACATCCCTGGGGGAGTTGCAGCTCCTTGCTGGGCTGGGTCCTTCATCCTTCAGTGGGTCTGTAGGTCTGAGTAATGTTTGCAGCTGCAATGCTGCACGAGCTTCCACCCTTCTGTGCACATCCCCAAAAAAACTGGGTTGGGATCGGAAAAAATCCATCATATTCTCATTATTCTTAAAAAAGGGGGAGGGTGTAGGGGCATCCCAACCATGGGAAGCAGGGATGAGCTGAGGGTGGGTTGACCAGTGTTGTCTTTCCACGCTGATGAATAAAATACCCCGCGGCTCTTGCAGCTTCTGCACCCAGAGGGATGCATTAATGGGGGTGGACTGGCAGTTTATTGATTGATTTTAATTTTTTATAATTGATTTTGCTGCATTCAAGGCTTGGGATCTGCGTTGCCTCTCTGCATTGCTCGGGGGCACCCCATGGGAGTATTGGTTGTCATGGGGAGAAGGTTAACACTGGGGTTTTGGGTTTAAAACTGGCCTGAGTGGGTATTTCAAATGGAATCCCAGGCTGGAAACTGAGGGGCCTGTAAAACACTGGGGAATGGCTGACTTGGATTTGGGCAGCTGTAAAAGGGTAGCTGTCACCCAGTCCTTGATGTAAGATTGACAAACCCCTAAGGAATGGTGGGAAAAATAGAAAAGATCCATAAATCTTTAGAGATGAAGGCTTTATAACCTTCAGCTAGTCTGGAAAGCTATGATAGAGCTGAGACAAATTAGTCCCCCCTTGGGCAAAGCTGAAAAAGTATATTTCAATTAAAACATAAATTCCAGTCCATATTAAAAATGGCCTTAATTCAGTCTCCTGGACTTCCACAGTGAGCCCCCATTTGTGGAACTGTTCATTTTGGAAAAAGAAAATCAGGGTGTTTTTCTTGTCTGGGCTACGTTTTCCCACGTGCTTTGCAGGAGGTGCAGGATCCCACATGGGTTTGTGGTTGCCCACTCTGTGCCTCTCTCCCTGGCCGGCTGTCCCCGCACTCAGCTCTCGGAGACATTTCCCATCTGGGTGTCCCACTCTCTCGGTAGCATTCAGGAGCAGGATTTGTTTACTCATCCTGGAAACACAGAAGGAAAAGGCTACAGCTGGTTATTTCCTTTGCAAGGTCATTTTTAATGGCCAAGGATGGTACAAATCTCATTGACTCATGAGCTCTGCCTGTTCTCTTTATTGTGTTGCCTTCTCCTGGGATTTCCGAAGCCTTAGGTCAAGTTTGACTCACTGATGTGACTGAGGAAAGCCCTGGCTTTGGGGAGAGACAAAGGGTTGTATCAAAAAGCCATTTTTCCTTTGGTTGCTGGAGTCTGGAGCATTTCCATCCCTCTGAGGGATTCATATTCCAAGGGGGCAGTGGCTCATTGAGAAATACAGTGGAGGAAACGCAGCCCTTGATGGAAACAAATGATGTCATTGACCATCTGAGCCATTCCTGGGGAAATGTTGGCTTATTCCAGCTTGGCCTTTTGACTTTGTGCCTGTTACACGTGGGAAAATGGGGAAAAAAGTGGGAGGAGGGGGATGAGATCTTTGCTCCTGGTCTTGGAAAGCCTGGGTGTGGAAAGGGTGTGGAACGTGGGAGCGTGGGGGATGGGAGGGGCTTGAGAGCTGGGATGGCCTTAACTTCTTCCCTGTTGGATTTGCCTCCCTCCTTCAGGTGGATGAAATTTATCACGACGAGTCCCTGGGTGTCCACATCAACATCGTGCTGGTCAGGATGATCATGGTGGGATATCGGCAGGTAAATCCAGCGCTCGGACGTGGCGAGCACGAGGTGCTCTAATATTTATTTAGCACTTAGGTAAGCCCTAAAGGCCTGGGGAAACGTGGCACTTTTCAGAGCCCAAATGACAGCTGTGCTGGGCAGGGGTGAATTTGAACCCTCCCTAGGCTGGATTTAGGGAGCTGAGGGCCTCAGGGAGGTGGTGGGTGGCTGTGATCTGCTGTGCTTGCTGTGGGATGTAGAAAAACCACAGAGGCTTCCTCAGAGCTCTGGAGATGATGGGATAAAGGTGGCTTCCCTCACTGACAGGAGCTGGATATTAATTAGTGAGGAGAAGCCGAGGTTGGGATCTCCTTGAGTCGGCTCCCTGGCTGTCCTGTAGCTCTCGTGTGGCTTGGGCATGGCCAGGAAAAGTGTGGGAAGGTTTCCTGAGAAGTTTTCATGTGGTTTCTCAGGCTGCACTTATTTTTTAAGGCTTGTTCGAGCACAGCAGCCAGATTTTTCTTTTAAACAATGTGATTTTCTGTACTTTTTTTGGGGCAAGCCCCTGTCCCACAGGAAGTGTTCTAGCAAGGGTGTTAATGACTCAACACAGTGATGTCTCTGTGTGTGTGTGATCCACAGAAAGGACCAGTTAGGTCTTGGAAAAAACTTCCTTACTATAGAAATATACTTGGCTGGCAGAAACCCAACACATCCTGGAGATCCAGGGATGGTTCTGAGGAGCAGGTATAAGGACGGAGACTGGTCCATTTTTGGAGGCTTCCATGGGACCAGGGACATTGTCTCCAGCTGAGAAAGCCAACAATCTGTCTGGCTTCCTCCCAGCAACATTAGTGCTCTGGGCTGGAGGTTGATCTGTGGAGGGGAAGGGATTTGGAGCTGTGGTGATACGGCGGGATGGGAACTGCCAGGCTCTGTTAGGGGTGATTTATCCTCCCCAAAGCTGGCTCTGGAAGCAGCTGCCTTGTCCAGCTACGTCACTTCTCAGGTTCAGGGGACGATGCAGGACATGAGTTTGAATCCAGGAGAGATCTCAGCTCAGCGCTGTTTAGATCTGCTGCCTCCCAAGCGAGTCCTCCTGCAGCTTCTTGTCTCCCACTCGGGATAAAACCTCTTTGGCTCCCAGGGGAAGGGCGGCACCTCTCCCTTTCCTGCCCAGCAGTGAGTTTTCCACTCTCTCTGCAGTCAGTGAGCCTGATCGAGCGGGGGAACCCGTCGCGGAGCCTGGAGCAGGTGTGCCGCTGGGCGCACTCGCAGCAGCGCTCCGACCCCGAGCACGCCGAGTACCACGACCACGCCGTCTTCCTCACCAGGCAAGATTTTGGGCCCGCAGGTATGCAAGGTACTGTATTGGTCTCGATCAGGTATGTGCAGTTTGCTGGGGGAGAAAAAAAAAGCCAGCGAGGGGAGAGGATTTCTTGCAAGCACAGTCTGTTTCTTGGCCAGCAAGGTCCAGAAAAAGGTTATAAAAATCGGTATTTTTTTCTCAAAGAAAGAGACAGAGAATTAATCCAGAGCATCAACCTGAATGGATAAAATATCTTTATTTATTTATTTATTCTCCTGCTCTTTGATTTCATTTACCAGTCCTTCCCTTGGCCCAAAATGCCTTAAAAATATAAAAAATAAAATACAAAAAGATGAAATATCACAGGAAGCCCCATGGGGACATTCAATTTATTCTGTCCTCCGGAGGGCCTTTAAAACATGTTTTTATATGGATTTATTTCTTGAACATGGGAGCATTCAATGAGCCCTGGGCCAAAGAAGAAGTTTTACTGCAGGGATCTCTCACCCTCTTGGTGCAGAGATTGTGCCGGTGTGGTCAGAGAAGTTGGAGGCCTTGCTACTAAAATTTTCAGGAAAAGCTTCTGGTGTTTCATGGCTCCATTAGGAAAATGGGTGCTTTGGTGTTATCATGAGAGGTGACTTTCCCAGTTCTGAGCCTGCTACTTCCCAATTCCCGTCTCCTCTTTTCCACACTGGTGGCAAGGTCTGGATTTCCGTCAGGGGGCTCCATTAGATGCCATGAATGGGGTGGTGACATCATCCTGATCTGTGGCACAAGTCCTCCTGGTGTGCACAGGTGGAAGGAAAGGTGGATGAGGAAACCTGTCCTGACTTGGATTCCCTACCTGGAAAGGATCCCCCTGAGCAGGAGATGAACCTCAGGAGATACCCAGCTGGAAACCCTCCTGAATGTGCTGTGGCCACCAAAGGGCAGCCCTTGGTTGTGCCAAGCTGGTGACCTGCCTTGGTCTCCTTATCCAGAGCCATACAGGCAAAATACCAGGTTTTGTTTCGTTTTTCTAGACCCTTCCTGGCAAAGTGACTGTGTCCAAAGGCTTTCTTGAGAGGACCTTTTTTGGCAGAAGGGGGAGACTCCCTGGGCTGCCCCTGGGTGGGAAGGAGTCGTGAGATCCATGGAGCAGCCCTGCTCCAGGGGTGCTCCTTCCAGCTCCTTCCCCTTTTCCCTGCAGGTCTGCCTCTCTGCTTGTCACACATCTCCAGGACTTTCCCTGGTTGCCACGTCCTTGCCTGGCTGTGCTGCATGGCACAAGGAGCTCCTCATCCACTGGGAGCTTCCCTCTGGCTGGGCTGCTGGAATAGTAACACTGTGCTTGCTCTTGCCTCTTTTCCTCAAAACAAAGTCCTTGTGGGTCCCTGACACCCCTGTTGAGCTCGGGGATGCGTGGAATGAAGGACCAGAGTGTGGCACCGCACTTTTGAAGAGAAAAGCAGGGGACAGAAGGGTTGTAAATTATTAATTGCTGCTGTAGAGGTCTTGTCAACACCCAAAGAGTTTCCATGTCCCTCTGCAGTGGGTGGCACAGTGGGGGTTTTCTGGCCTGTGCTGAAGGATGCTTGTGCTAAGAATTAAATATTTTCCAGGTGGTTGCTTCTCACCATCGTCCTCTTGTGCAGAACCTTTTATAATCCTTCCAATTCTTACTGGAGCCTTCACTACAAAAAACTGCCTTTGTGAGCATCCGCCTTTTCATATTCCCTTGTCCCATCTCCCATCCACAGCTTCTTTGGCTGGGAATTTATCCAGTTTTCACCCTAGACAAAATACATTTACTCTCCCCTTGTAGAGAAAGCTTCCCACAACTTTACTCTTCCTTGTGGAAAGTTTCATGGGGGGAAAAAAATCTTTCCAAATGATTTCTCCAGGGCTTGATTTATTACTCTGTGTTTAGACCCCATTGTGGGTGTGACTTGGTGAGGATCAATATCTCACGAGGATGGGGAGCTCTGCAGACCCCGTGGTTTGGCCAGGGTGGGTGTAGGGATGTGCATCTCCCTCAGCTCATCAGCACCCCTCTCCTGCTGCTGCCCACTCTTGGCTCACTGAGCTCTCCTCTTCCACCATCCCAGTTCCCAGGGCACAGTTATCCAGCATGGTCCTGCCCTGCTTGTGCCTCTCTGACCTGTGGATCCTTCCTTCACTAACTCCCTTGCTGCCAAAAAGGGTCAGCCTTAAAAAAACCAACATGTGTAAAAATCTTCGGGGAGTAAATTCTGGAGCGTGCCAACAAGTTATTCGAATTGGGCAGAAATAAAGTGAAAAAGAAAGGAAAAGTGACCAAAATGGAGGTGATGTGTTGCTGCCTGGGCGGGGGAAGATTTCTCTGCCCACAGCTGCCCCACTGCACTGCACTTGATCGAGGGCTGGGGTCCTGGGGCCGGGATGGGTGCATGTGTGGGTGTGCCCCATGGGGAGCAGGGCTGTGGTTTTGGCAGGGCTCTGGGGAGCTCCTTGTGCCTTTCCTGCTCTCTCTTTCACCTCCTTTATTTGTTTTAAATGAAGAATGCGGGGGATGCCATTCGTGGCTGGGAGGCGATGGCCACCCACACTGAGAGGGTATCATGGGTGCTGTTTCTGCCCTCCTGCCTGCCGAGGTGCATTGGCACGAGGGCACAGAGGTGCCAGCAAGCCCCAGAGAAACCTCTGCTGGCTTTTGGCACCAGGGTGGTCACAGTGGTGAGCAAGTCCTTGGGCTGCCCATCCAAGTGAGCTGGGCAGCGCCTTCCCCTCTGTTTTCTCTTCTGTTGCAGTGAAACCAGGTTATGTATTCGTGGGGGGGTTTTCTTTTCTTAATTTTTCATTTTTTCCCCCTCCTCTCTCAAAGGTTTTCTCTCTCCTCTCCTCCTCTGTCCTTCCCTTCTCTCTTTGCCCCAGGCTACGCGCCAGTGACGGGGATGTGCCACCCTCTGCGCAGCTGCACCCTCAACCACGAGGACGGCTTCTCCTCGGCCTTCGTCGTCGCCCACGAGACCGGACACGTGTAAGCCCTCTGGGGGTGCTCTCCTTGCAAAGGGAGCTTCCTGCTGCTGCTGCAGGTGTGAACCCCTTGGGATTTTCCCCTCAGGTTGGGCATGGAGCACGACGGGCAGGGCAATCGCTGCGCCGACGAGACCAGCATGGGGAGCATCATGGCGCCGCTGGTGCAGGCCGCCTTCCACCGCTACCACTGGTCCCGCTGCAGCAAGCAGGAGCTCAACCGCTACATCCAGTACGCCCCTTCCAGCTGCCCCTTCACACTGGTGGCCTTTGGTACCCAAAGATGCTCCCAGGGCTGGAGTGCCTCTGGAGACAGGCTGGGAGAGCTGGGGGTGTTTGGCCTGGAGAGCAGAAGGCTCCAGGGAGACCTTGGAGCCTCTTCCAGTGCCTAAAGGGGCTCCAAGAGAACTGGAGAGGGACTGGGGACAAGGGGGAATGGCTTCCCACTGACAGAGAGTAGGGTTAGATGGGATATTAGGAAAAAATTCTTTTCTGTGAGGGAGGTGAGGCCCTGGCACAGGGTGCCCAGAGAAGCTGTGGCTGCCCCTGGATCCCTGGCAGTGTCCAAGGCCGGGTTGAATGGGGCTTGGAGCACCCTGGGATAGTGGCAGGTGTCCCTGCCCATGGCAGCAGGGTGGAACTCTATGGCCTTGAAGGACCATTCCGACCCAAACCATTCTGGAATTCCATGATAATTCAAATTTCTCCATAGCTGAATTTGGAGAGTGGCGTGGAGCTGAGGCATGGGGTGATATGGAGGGAAATCCTCTCTGTCTGACTCTGCAGCTCCTACGACTGCCTCCTGGATGACCCCTTTGAGCATCAGTGGCCCACGTTGCCTGAGCTGCCAGGAATTAATNGGAGCTTCCTGCTGCTGCTGCAGGTGTGAACCCCTTGGGATTTTCCCCTCAGGTTGGGCATGGAGCACGACGGGCAGGGCAATCGCTGCGCCGACGAGACCAGCATGGGGAGCATCATGGCGCCGCTGGTGCAGGCCGCCTTCCACCGCTACCACTGGTCCCGCTGCAGCAAGCAGGAGCTCAACCGCTACATCCAGTACGCCCCTTCCAGCTGCCCCTTCACACTGGTGGCCTTTGGTACCCAAAGATGCTCCCAGGGCTGGAGTGCCTCTGGAGACAGGCTGGGAGAGCTGGGGGTGTTTGGCCTGGAGAGCAGAAGGCTCCAGGGAGACCTTGGAGCCTCTTCCAGTGCCTAAAGGGGCTCCAAGAGAACTGGAGAGGGACTGGGGACAAGGGGGAATGGCTTCCCACTGACAGAGAGTAGGGTTAGATGGGATATTAGGAAAAAATTCTTTTTTGTGAGGGAGGTGAGGCCCTGGCACAGGGTGCCCAGAGAAGCTGTGGCTGCCCCTGGATCCCTGGCAGTGTCCAAGGCCGGGTTGAATGGGGCTTGGAGCACCCTGGGATAGTGGCAGGTGTCCCTGCCCATGGCAGCAGGGTGGAACTCTATGGCCTTGAAGGACCATTCCGACCCAAACCATTCTGGAATTCCATGATAATTCAAATTTCTCCATAGCTGAATTTGGAGAGTGGCGTGGAGCTGAGGCATGGGGTGATATGGAGGGAAATCCTCTCTGTCTGACTCTGCAGCTCCTACGACTGCCTCCTGGATGACCCCTTTGAGCATCAGTGGCCCACGTTGCCTGAGCTGCCAGGAATTAATTATTCCATGGATGAGCAGTGCCGCTTCGACTTCGGCGTGGGCTACAAGACGTGCACAGCAGTGAGTACAGGCTGTGTGGCCACCCTGTCCCCCCGCTCCCCGGGGTCCCCAGCCAGCCTGGCTGCCACCAGCCTGCTGGCACTCACTGCTGCTGTCCCAGCCCAGCTCCTCTGTGCCCCCCAGTTCCGCACCTTCGACCCCTGCAAGCAGCTGTGGTGCAGCCACCCGGACAACCCCTACTTCTGCAAGACCAAGAAAGGGCCGCCCTTGGATGGGACCGAGTGTTCTCCTGGCAAGGTAGGGGCTGGTCCTTCTCCCTGTGGGAGGGGTGTGTCCGAGGGCACGATGAAGAGCACCTTCCTCCCATCCTTTACCATTTCTGTAGTGCTGTGGGTGCAGGAGGGCTCTCCACTGGTGCTGAGCGCTTTGGAAGAGGCCTGGAACTCATTCCTTCTCCTCCCTTCCAGTGGTGCTTCAAGGGCCACTGCATCTGGAAGACGTCGGAGCAGCCTTACAGCCAGGATGGCAGCTGGAGCTCCTGGTCCAAGTTTGGCTCGTGCTCCAGGACCTGCGGGGGAGGTGTGCGATCCCGCAGCCGGAGCTGCGACAACCCGCCGTACGTTTGGATTTCGCCTCCCTCCCTTTTCCCAACTGGAGGTGGCCGCGAGCCAGAGGTTCCTGGCTCTTCCCCCTCGTTGGCAGGGATGGGGACATCTGTTCCTGCAGGAGCTGTGCCGTGTATTCGAGCTGTGCTGGGGTTGAGCACCATCCCCTCTGCAGCACTCTTACAACCCACTGGATTTATTTTCCAGCCCGGCATACGGAGGGCGCCAGTGCCCGGGAGCCACCTACGAGTACCAGGTGTGCAATGCCGAGGAGTGCCCGGGGCCCTACCAGGACTTCCGTGCCCAGCAGTGCTCCAAGCGCAACTCCTACTACACCCACCAGAACAGCAAACATTCCTGGCTTCCCTACGAGCATCACGACGGTGAGTGGCGGTGGGTCCTAGCAAAGGAGCAGTAGCCAAATTCCTCTGGAGGAGTCTGCCCTGGTGGCCATCACCCTGGGAGGGAGACTGTGCCAGCTGCACAGATGTTGGGTGGTGGGAGGCTCCTGAACTGGAAAGTGTTGTGCAATAAGCCAGCATCAAGCAGCCAGCTTTTTAAAATCACAGAATCACAGAATGGTTTGGGTTGGAAGGGACCTTAATGATGATCTCATTGCAACCCTGCAGCCGTGGCAGGGACACCTTCTACTGGAGCAGGTTACTCACAGTTGGAAGAACACTTCCAGGGATGGGGCAGCCACAGCTTCTCTGGGCCTGTGCCTCACCATCCTCTGAGGAAAGAATTCCTTCTCAATACCCCATCTAACCCTGCCCTCTGTCAGTTTGAAGCCATTCCCCCTTGTCCAAAGTCCCTCTCCAGCTCTCTTGGAGTCCCTTTAGGAACTGGAAAGGGCTCCAAGGTCTCCCTAGAGTCTTCTGTTCTCCAGGCTGAACACCCCCAACTCTTCCAGCCTGGATCCAGAGCAGAACTGCCTACTTGCATTGCAGCCTCCTGTAGAGTCCTGTCCTTCCCTTGATTTCCTGAGTGTACTGAGCAAAAGTGCAGGCTCTTGAGCAGCAAATGGACTTGGGAGATGAGCCACATCAATATCCTGGGCTTTGGAATTGTGGCTGTGCTCAGGGGTCCAGGCTGAAACGGTTTTCTGTCTTCACTCACCCTAATGTATTTCCTCAACCTCTTTTCCCTCCCCACCTCCCTTTTTCTCCCCGTTCCCTTTTCCTTTGCCGCAGATGCTCAGAAGTGTGAGCTGATCTGCCAGTCCGAGGGCACGGGGGACGTGGTGTTCATGAACCAGGTTGTGCACGACGGGACGCGCTGCAGCTACCGAGACCCCTACAGCGTCTGCGTCCGGGGCGAGTGCGTGGTGAGAAGCTCCTGTGGGACTCTCCCTGTCCTTTCCCTGGCCAGAAGAGAGCTCAGCCCCTTGGGGACATGTGTTTTGCCCCCGGGACCAAGCCTGTGTGCAGCAAAGGGGGTGGCAGAGCGATGGACTGGGCTGCAGGGCTGTAAACCCGGACTGGGCTGCAGGGCTGTAACCCTGGACTGGGCTGCAGGGCTGTGACCCCGGACTGGGCTGCAGGGCTGTAACCCCAGGCTGGGCTGCAGGGCTGTAACCCTGGACTGGGCTGCAGGGCTGTAACCCTGGACTGGGCTGCAAGCATGTAACCCCAGGCTTGTCCTCTCCTCCCCCGGGTGCCAGCACGTCGGCTGTGACAAGGAGGTTGGCTCCCTGAAGCAGGATGACAAGTGTGGGGTCTGCGGGGGTGACAATTCCCACTGCCGGACAGTGAAGGGCACACTGGCCAAGACCCCCAAACAGCCAGGTGAGAGGGCTGGGTGGGTTTAGAAGCGGATTCATGAGCTGGATTTGTGTATTCAGTTGGAGGAAACCTTCTCTCTCTTCCCTCCATCCTTCATCCCTCCCTTTCAGGTGTTTTGAAGATGTTTGAGATCCCAGCTGGAGCGAGGCAGCTTCAGATAGAAGAGATGGAGCCAGCATCCCACAGCATCGGTTAGCATGCCCCAGTCCACCTCTCCCTTCACCCTTTCTCAAGCCTTTTCTCATAATTTCCACCAAAAAGGGTCTCGTTTAGGTCATTCCCATCCTCCAAAGTGAGTGACCAGAGGCAATGATATTCCTCTTTCTCCTCCTCCAGCTGTTAAGAATCAAGCCACAGGGAACTTCATCCTGAATGCCAAGGGCAAAGAAGCCAAAAGCCAAGTGTTCATTGAGATGGGCTTGGAGTGGGAATACACTGTGGAGCAAGGCAAGGAGAGCCTGAAAACCAGTGGTCCCCTGCACGAGGCCATCAGTGTTTTGGTAAGCCTGGCCAGCACATGCTCTGTGGGGCTTGGGGATGACTGTCAGAGACAGGAGAGGTGGTCTGAGGTGTGATGTGGCAGGTGATGGAAGGATGTGGGTGGAGGAAGGGTGTGGGCATGTCATTAAATCCAGGGAATGAGCCAGCCAAAAGCAAGAGGTGACAAGCTGCGTGAGGGAATGGCACAAGGACGTGTTGCTCGGGCACTTGCCCTTGAGTCGAGCTGCATTTTGCTCTGCAGCAATTGCTTATGACTCCAAATCCCATTTTAGTTACGCTGGGATGTGGGGAATTAGAGGTTGGGTTCCCTGGATGTGCAAGGAATGGCAGGTCTGTGCTCCCATCCATCCCTGTGTTCATCCCCAGTTTTGGGTGTGGGCCACCTGGCTATGTGGTCCCCTTCCCGTGGCACCATTCTTCCCCCTCTCTGACTGCTCCCTCTGTGCCTGCAGGTCATCCCTCAGGAGGAGGAGGTGAGGAGCAGCCTCATGTACCGGTACATCATCCACGAAGACCTGCTGCCCATGATTGGGAATAACAACGTCCTGCTGGAGGAGATGGATTCCTACGAGTGGGCCCTCAAGAGCTGGTCCCAGTGCTCCAAGGCGTGTGGAGGAGGTAATTTCCTCTTCATAACAGCCTACAGGGCAAGCCTGGGGGGATGCTTGGATATGGTAGAGGGTGTGTGAGCCCCTTGGGGCATCTCTGGTGAGGAGAAATTATTGTAAAGCAGTTGAAATGAGCATTTTAGCTAGATTTCTTCTGGAAACAGGCTCACCTGATTGTGTGTGCATACCTTTGTCTGTCTATCCATGGATCTGCTATGATTTTTTTAATTCCTTTGGCTGTTTTTAACTGGATTTGAGCTAAGAAACAGTGATTTTGAAGATGGCCACTACTAAAGTTTGCATGGAAGTAGGCCTGAGGTTTGCTGGTGAAAGCCTCATTTCCATACATCCTTTGGGATCTGACCCTCAGATCGTGGGGGACACCTTGTGCTCTGGGAATCAGAGTGGTTTGGGTTGGAAGGAACCTTTAAAGGTCACCTGGTCCAAACCCCTGCCATGGGCTGGGACATTTTCCACAAGCTGTGTGCACTCCACAGCCATCAGGGGCACCACGGGAAGGGTCCATCAGCCACAAGATCATCCTCAGCAAACCTCAGGTCCCACCTGAGTGGTGACATCCCAGAGTGCATCTCCCAGCAGGGATGCAGGAGAGGGAGCTGGGGGAACCTGGAGGGCCTCCCACACCCACCACCTCCCTGCCCAATGCTCTGCCCACCTCAGGCATCCAGTACACCAAGTATGGCTGCCGTCGGAAAAGCGACAGCCGGATGGTGCACAGGAACTTCTGTGACAACGGCAAGAAGCCAAAGCCAATCCGGAGGCGCTGCAACCTCCAGGAGTGCTCCCAGCCCATGTGAGTCCTCTCTGTGTGGCCCGAGGTGCTCCCACCCTTCTGGGGGTGGGTTTGGGGTCATGCTGGGAGAGTGAGCATCGCCTCAAATGCCTTCTCCATGTCCATCTTCCCTCCCTGGCAGGTGGGTGGCCGAGGAGTGGGGGGCGTGCAGCCGCTCCTGCGGGAAGCTGGGGGTGCAGGCGCGGGCGGTGCAGTGCATGCAGCGCCTGCAGGACGGCACCAACCGCACCCTGCACACCAAGTACTGCCCCGGGCAGCGCCCCGAGACACGCCGGCCCTGCGGCCGCCTGCCCTGCCCCGCACAGTGGAGGACAGGAGCCTGGTCTGAGGTGAGGAAGCCCCCAGAAAGAGGGGTATGGGAGCTGGGTGTGAAGGTCAGGTGCTTATAGGGGTGATGGAGTAGAATGCTAGAATGGTTTGGTTAAAAGGGAGCTGTGAAGGTCATCTAGTCCTACCCCCCTGCCATGGATAGGGACACTTTCCATTCCACAGGTTGCTCAGAGTCCCATCCAGCCTGGCCTTGGTTGAGATACGGGTACAAGAGGCAGTGATGTTTTCACAGCATCCTGGAATGGTTTGGGTTGGAAGGGACCTTAAAGCCCATCTCATTCCAACCCCTTGCCTTGGTCAGGCTACTTTCCACTAAAGCAGGCTGCTCCAAGCCTGGCTCTGAACACTTCCAGGGATAAGGGTACAAGAGGCAGTGATGTTTTCACTTTCTCACTGAAAATGAGAGAGAGAGGAGAGCATCCCTGTGCAGAGAGCATGGGGATTTGGGAGTCAGGGAGGGAAACCCTGTATTGGAAAGCAATATCCACCTGAGGAATAGTCATCAGCACATCCTGGGGTGTGGGGGCTGTCCCCATGCTGTCACTGACTGTCTGTCTGTCTGTCTGTCTGGTTGCAGTGCTCAGTGACCTGTGGGGAAGGTGTCCAGCAGCGGCAGGTGGTGTGCAAGGGCAGCGACAGTGGTGCGCGCTGCGAGGGTGACAAACCAGAGGCCATCCAGGGCTGCCACATGGCCCTCTGCCCAGGTGAGAGGAGGGAGGAGGAGGAGGAGGAGGAGGAGGTGGCACTGGGATGGGGCATGTGCTGGTGGGGATCAACCCCCATGAATGCCCCGTTATGGCTTCAGGGGATTCCAGCAGACAAGGTTGAGTTGAACATCCCTGATGCTGCTGGCAGCAAAAAAAAGTTAAAAGCCATGCGAAATATTCCCCTTCTCTGCTCTTAGCCCTGGCATCAGCTGGTTTTGGGTTTTCTGGCAGTTTGAAGGTGTGATGAACTGATGGAGATGGGCACCCTCCAGTTTATCTTGGGTGGGCTTTGAGTGGCGTAAATGCTGGGCCAGCCAGGTACTCCTTAAGGGATTCAATTTTTAAGGAGATCCCTTGAAACAGAACAAACACCCTCCCAAGGTATTTTGGGTGCTCTCAGCCTCCCGTGGCCGCTGGGCATCGTGGTGCTCTCTCTGCAGGGAAGCTCTCTGGCATCACTGCCAGTGCCGATGCCAGTGACCACGGCACGACCAAAGGGCAGCGGGTGCCCCAGGACGGAGCCAAAAACCCCGTGAGCAAGATCTCCTCCAGTAAGTGCCCGTGCTCGCTTCCCTGGCCCTCCCGAGGACTTTTGCACCTCCCTGTGGGAAGTGCCGAGGTGGGAGCACATCCAGCAGTGCTCCTGGGGAGTTTTACCCTGTGCTGCTGCATCCCTGATGCCTCTGCTCCAAAGCCCGCTGCTCCATTGCCATCTTGTGGCGAGCGAGCTCCTGCAGTTTCTGTGTTGCACTCCTTTTGCCTCCCGGTCTTCATACCCTTTCCTTTTTACCTTGGAATTTTTTTAAGTAGGGAGGTGGCTTCTGGTTTTTCCCCCTTGGAGTCCTCCATAGCTGGGGCGCAGTGCACCCTGGTTTGGAGCATCCCTTGCTCTCTGTTTTTTCTCCACACACAGAATCCTTCAGTACTTTGGCTTCATTTTGCAGGTCCCTCTTGCCCGCTTGCTCTGTGGATAAGCAGCACCCTGAAAGGGGAACTTGTTCCCTTCAGGAATCCCACTGGAGAGGTGCAGGGCTGGGAGCCTAATGCCACCTTCTTTGTGCTACTCTGTCCCTCTCCAGGGGAGCCTTGCCTCGGGGACAAGTCCATCTTCTGCCAGATGGAGGTGCTGGCTCGCTACTGCTCCATCCCTGGTTACAACAAACTCTGCTGCGAGTCCTGCGGGAAGAAAGCCTCCTCCACCACTGGCTCACCCCCTGTCACCGGCATTCCCCCGGGAACCACCACTCCCAGCCCTGCTCCAGCGCTCTTCCCCTACCCCACCCCCCCAGCTCGGGGGGAACCTGGTGGGGACCCCACTCTGGCACCGGGGATATCCAGCAGTGGGGCTTTTCCAGGGGAGTCACCAGCCCCAAGTGAGCCGGGAAGGGGCCAGGGGGCCAGGTAACCTGCTTGGGACCACCTCACCTTGGGGCAGGGAAAGCCTTTCTCCCTCTTCCCTCCTTTTCTCCTTATCTTTTTCTTGTCCCCTCAACTTCCAGCGATGGTTTTCATGAGTGGCACTGCCAGGTTTGCTGGCTCCATGCCCAGAAATTCCTGGGGAAACCACTCATTTCTCATGATCCCCCTTGCCCTCCCAGCCATGCCATGGTGCTTTTTAACAGTGCCATTGGAAAAAAAAGGTGGAAAGGAGCAAAAAAACAGGTAGACAGGCTGCTTCCTCCCAAGGTGCTAAAAAGATGTGGGAGGGAGGTGGCTTTAATGTTGCTTTTTCCTTCCCCCTGCTCCAAGCAGCAACACGGGATGTGCTGGAGAGGAGGGTCCTGGCTTGGTGATTCATCCCTGGAGCTTGGGGATAGCAATGGGAGGATCCTGGGAATCTGGGGGGGCGTGAGGCAGTAAATCTGGAGGGAGGCAGTGAGGTGAGGAGAGGGGGAGTGTGGGGAAATTCCAAACTGCTGCTCTGGGCTGTCCCTGTTGGGGTAGAGAGTTTGGGAAACATGTCTGGGGAAAGGTGGAATGTGACAAGCATCGAGCTGCTTCTGTCCTGGAGGTAGGAGATGGTCCAGGAAATCCCAAAGTCAGCAATAAGAACCGCAGGTCAAAGACCAAAAATTGATGTTAAAAATGCCTGTTACCTGGGGGTGGCTTTTTTTATAGCCAATACTGCCCTTGGCCAGCCTTGAGCTGATACTGATGCCCAGCCTCCCCAGGATCACCAGCCTCATCTCTGCAGCCTTGGACCCAGTGCCTGTGGGACAGCAACAGCTTCCAGGGGGAACTGGGAGTGACTGGGAAGCCAGGAGTGGATTTTAGAGGCAATTACAAGGAGAGGAGAGACATAAAGATTCATCTGCATCTCTCATTTCTTGGGAAGGGGTGTAAGGGGGTGATTAATGCCATGACAAATTATTGTGCCAAGTACTAAACGTTTGCACAGCACTTTAGGAGCCTTGGGCTGCCCTCTCCTTGCTGGGTGTCGGGCCAGCTCTGGGCACAGGGTTTGCCTTGGCAAGTTTCAGTCCTCAAAACCTCCCCAAAATGGTGTCCCTGAGGGGGCTGCCATGGTTTTGGTCCTTAGGGCACCTCTGGGTGAAGGATAAGGTGGGCATCTGTGGGGCAAGAAGTTTGGGGAACAGGGAGATGGAGTCCCAGGAAGGCAAGGCTTGGCAGATTGACCAGTTTGGCATTGCAGAGTGGGATGTCCTTGGGAGCACGTGCATGGTGTGGGTGCATCTACTGGCCCTGATGGTCCTGCTTCCCCAGTGTCCAAGGAGCAGGATGTGGCATCCCTAGGGACAGTGTTTGTAAGCTCTGCAGGTATCCAGGGCTTGCTGGTGAAGTGGCCTGGGGTGATTTTCCCGGATTGTGACAGGGTGGGGTACTTGCTTTGACTGGAATGGGTGGAGACCCCTCTGCATTCCTGATATTTTAAGCATTGGACTCTGCAGTGCCCCCCTGGAGCTTCCCAACACCCTCCTGCTGCTGAGTCATGGCTGGATGAGCATTTTTCCAACTCCCCTTAAAGCACCTGAGGCTGGAGGTCCCCGCCCTCCTGGGTGCTGCCCTTTGCCCTTAGATGGGCACCCCAAAACATGGAACAAAACCCCCGTCTGTCTGAGCCACACAGCTGGCACACCTCGTGGGAGTGGGCACACACAGGGTGCCTGTGCAGTGCCCAGATCCAGGACATGCAGGTATTGGTACCCACAGGGGATCCTGTGGGGGTTCCAGGGTGGGATTCACCCCTTGGAACACCGCCACCACTGCTGTGCCCATTGCCAGCCCCCCCACAGGAGTGCCAGCATTTATTTATTGTGCCAAAGATAACGCTTTGTTTACTCTCCAAGGAGCACAAGAAAAAGACCTTCTTCCCCCTCAGAAATGGGCTGTGATGTCCTTGCTCCCAAATTCCCAGCTGCTCCCCTCCCTCCCGTGCTGGGCTGGGCTGGTGCTTTATTGCTTAAGGAATATTTGCAGTGGCTCCTCCCTACACCCCGGGGCAGAGCTGTGGCTGGGGCTGACCCAGCTCTTTGCACCCGCAGCCTGGGCCCCTGGGGGTGTTCGGGCAGGGGGGCTGCACTGCAGGTGCTGATCCCAACCTCCAGCTGAGAGCTGGGGGAAATCCAAAGCAGGGTGTGATAACCTCCCCCCCACCAGGTGTGGTGATGCTGCAGGGCTGGCACCCAGCACTGCGCGTTCCATGGAATCCTGGAATGGGTTGGGTTGGAAGAAACGGTAAAGCTCATCTTGTTTCAGCCCTGCTGCCGTGGGCAGGGACACCTTCCACTAGACCAGGTTGCTCCAAGCCTCGTCCTGGCCTTGAACACTTCCAGGGATGGGGAATTTATTCCAGCTGAAGGCAGGCTGAGCTTGGGTGGCTTTGTCCTGTCTCTGGTCCTGTCTCCAGGAGGAGAGGATGGCTCTGGTCCCCTGCACCCTCCGAAGCCAGGTGGATGCATGGAGTCATTCCTGTGCTGTAACCTTGTCTAGTGTTACCATGATGTATAAAGTTTTGTACATATGAGATTCAGAGCTTTTTAACTTTTAATATTTATTAATTTTGTTGGGTTCTTTTTTTTTTTTGAACTCTAACATAATGTAAAAAAAAAAAAAATAAATCCACAAAAAAATCTCTTGCTGTTGATCTGTTTTGGGGATGGGTGTGTGGAGGGGGGAATATGAGTGTGACCCTTGTGTGGTTGTTGAAGTGGATTTACTTTGTGTTATTTCAACCCAGTCCCTCCTCTTTATCAGCCAGAATTTCACATTGGTCTTTTGAGGAGAAACAGAACCTCTAGATATATACCTACATTTATGCATGCACATAAATTGGTAAGCCAGTCGAAAAATAAATATTGATGTTTTACTGGTTCAGGCCACAAAGAGCCCCTGATGCCATGGCCAGGTAAAAAATGTAAAGTGGTGAAACCAGGATAGGGATGAGGCCAGAGAAGAAATGTCAGAGTGTGTTTTGGCAGCTTCCCTTTTCCTGTTTGATGCCAAAACCCAGCTCCTGTTGCTGGGGATTTTAGACAACCTCTCATACAAGGTTTGGTGCTGCTTCAGTTGTCCCAGCTTACGGATGCTCTGCTCCATCCTCAAAGCACCTGCCAGGTGCTGGGAGAAGGGAATGTGTTCTCTGTGCTCGGGGTTGTGCTTGGTGGGTGCACGACTGCTGGCAGCAATGAGCAGAAATCACAGGATCCAGGGAATCACAGGACCCAGAGAATCACAGAATCCAGGGAATCACAGAATCAGAATCCAGGGGATCTCAGAATCCAGGGAATCAGAATCCTGGAATGGCTTGGGTAGGGAGGGACCTTAAAGCTCCGCTCATTCCAATCCCCAGCTGCGGGCAGGGACACCCTCCACGGGTTGTTCTAAGCCTAAAGGACGGCACCCGATGATGAGACCACGCTGCCAGACAGCAGCTGGGAACAAGGAGTGCTCGAGAACAAGGGAAGAGAGGGGAGGGGCCGGAGGGAATGGCCGGGCTCCCCTCCCAAGGAGTATTCCCTGCCTTGATTCCTGTCCTTTGCACCTCGGGGCACGGCTGGGAGACGACACTTGAGTGATCCCCAGTGCCACTTTATCAAGAACCATGGCAGCAATGGCAAACTGGTGGCACTTGCATGGGAGGGAGGTGAGGACAACGTGGCTTTGCCCTCAGGGTGTGTGGGAGCTGTTTTAAAGCCACACTCACACAATGGTGCCTCCTGTGGGAACTTCGTAAGTGTTGTGGTGGTGAGTGACGCTGCTGTAATCCCTCAAAAAAGGCTTTATTCTCCTCTTTCCTGCTCTACACCATTGTAAATGTGTCCTGCAGACCTCTGGTTCTCACAGTGATAGTGGAACACCTATGTCTTTTGGCATGAAGCCACTCAGTCCTTCCCCTTGTGTTTTTAATGGCCCCTCTCAAAAGGTTAAACCCAAAATCTACCAGGTCATTCCTTAAAACCCAGCCACACTGGATTCCTCTGGATCTTTGTGGTGCCTGCTTTTTCAAGTGCCTTGAAAACCCTGCTTGGATTCTACCATGGAAAAGCTCCTCCACCTGTCTGTTGTATCCTTCCCTTTCACATCACTGCAGCTCCTCACAGCTTCAGGTTTTTAGGCTGCAGCAGCCAAAATATTTGGGCAAGGAGGGATTTTTGGGTTTATAAGGGGTAGGAGAGACTTGAAGGCTTGCAGTTAGTGTAGTTGTAGCTTTTCTTGCTGGGATGGCCAGGCCAGGTTGGATGGGTCTTGGAGCAACTTAGTCTAGTGGAGGATGCTCTGCTTTGGTGAGTTATAAAATGGGGTTTTTTGTTTTCTGTTTTTTGGGTTTTTTTGTGGAGTTTAGGGAGTCTCTGGGTTCCAACAGTCAGGAAATAAAATTCTTTGTATTGCAGGCTGCCTAGGAAGGAGAGACCAGTGGCTGATCAGAGCACTTTAGAGCTGCCTCTCCACTAAATTCCCAAGGAGAGCCGATCCTCACCGTCCTCTTGGACACATTCCTTCTCTTTGGTGGACTCCTTCTCATGGTAGTTTTGTCTCAGCTGGAATAGACAGGCTGATAATATTTTATTGCCCCCTTTGGTGAGTGGTGTCCATGTGCTCTCCTGAGGGCTGTGTGGGATATCCTGGCAACAGAGTGACCGGCAGGGGGAAAGAAAACATGGAAAACTGCTCGTGCTGGCAAGGCTGGAGGCCAGGAGGGGACGGCATTGCCCCCCAAAACCCGGGGCAGAAGGGTGGGGGGCTGCCAAGAGTCAGCCCTGGTCCCTCGCAGAGGTCCCTCGACCTCGTGTGCCGCTTGTGGGACATCCCTGGGGGTCCGGAGCGGAGGGGTTTGATCCCGACGGCTCCATCAGATCTGGCTGCAGCCGCTGGAGGTCAGTGCTGATCTGCAGCTCCGCATGGAAAGGCGCTCCCGGAGAGGCGCAGGAGCCCCGATCCACTTGCAGGATTCCCGGGAGCTGGGTGGTGGCTGTCCTGGGGATCTTCACCAGGGGCCATTGCCAAGGGAATGGGTGACTTCACCAAAAGGCCCCTTCGTTGCCTTTGCTGCTTGAGCATCTAACCAGGACTGGGGGAAAAAAATCGTTGGGAAGGGCTTGGAAAACGTCAGGATTCAGTGGCTCAGCAGGACAGCAAAGCTTCCAGCAGCAATGCAAACTGGTAAAATCCCTATTCAAATGTCCTCTCCACTTCCAAAGGGTTCTGGAAACACAGTCCCAACTCCAATCCCTGCAGGACCTGGTCCCTCTGGCAGGACAAATATCCTTTGGGACTAGAAGTTCAGCTGATTTGGGGTAAATCTCAGCTGAATGACAAATCTGCCTTTGTTGATCACTAGAGGAGAAGAAAGAGGAAAGGGAGCACCCTAAAAACAGACCCAGGAAGCAGCTTCTTGCTGGAAGTGCCTCTCCCTTCTTCCCACCCATGTGTCCAGAGAAGTTAAGAGTCAAACAGAGACAATATAAAAATACCTGGCATTTATTTCTGCATAAAACCAAAGCGCTTGTGATTTGTGTCTCCTGATGAAAAACCAGGCAAGTTTCTTCTGCTGAACCAAGAGACTCAGTGCTAACATTTCAGGCTCATAATTAAAAAAAAATTATTCCATATCCCTCTTTTTTTTTCCTAAAAAGCTTGTTTTAAAACAAACACACACACACAAAAAAAAAAAAGGGCTAAAAACACTTCCAAGGCACATCATTATCAGGAAGGAATGGAGAAATGCTGCTTTTTCCTCACCAGCCTCCTTCCAGTGCTGGAGATGTTGGGAGGTGGTGGATGATAACAATTCTTTCCCAACCAAGAAAGGTCATTTATTCCCTCTGCTGGGGACTTTCAGCTGGCTGCAGATGTGTTCCCTCCTGGCAGCTTTGATAAATGGGGAGGAAACATGGCATTTTGGGATGCAGTCTTGCAGGAGGTTTTCTTGGGCTCTCAGGAACTCACTCACTTGCAAAATAAGGCTGTTTTTCATGAGAAAATTCATGGCTTCCAGCAAGGCCCTTCCTTCCCCATGAAGGGGAGGAGTCTGGGAGGGGGAAATCCCAGCATTTGAGGGGTGAGGGCAGGTTTGGAGGCAAGGGGTATGTCTGTCCTTCAGCAGCTCCTCCTGTGGTCCCTTCTGATGTCCTTATTGCAGCGTTTTCCTAATTCAAAGGTAGCTGTGGAGGAGAATCCCAAAGTGCTCTGACTCCTTACTCCTTTTCTGCTGTCAGCAGGAGGTTGCAGACCTTGGAGTTGGTTTGGTGCAAGGCAAATTCCCTGCCAGGCACGGTGCCACGCCGGCCCTTCCGAGCGGTGCTGCTCTGGCTCCCGGCAGACTGGGAAACTGTGAAGACTTCTCTGTGGGACAGAATGACAGCAGGGTGATCAGGAGGCTGGGGTGGATCTCATCCTTCTCCTCCCAGACCAGCACGGACACCATCTCCTGATGGCCTATGGATGGTGCTTCCACCCATATCAGGAATTGTGGTGCCCTTCCCTCATCCCAACCAATTCTGACCCAGTAAGTGCAACCATTAATTCTCTCCTCTTCCCAAGAAATCCTCCTTTATCTCAATCCCATCGGGATGTTTCTGGAGGATCTGGCTGTACCTGTATGGGGCCTGTTCCTCTCTCAGCTGCAGGCACATGAGCACAGGGCTGCTGGAAAACCTCAGCTTGGTGTCAAAGTGGATGGAGGTCTCCACCTCTGTCTGGCTCCTCAGGGTGGCTTGGAGGAAAGGGGAATCCAGTTCTACCTGGAAATCCATGGCAAGGCTTCCCCTGGGAGAGAGAAGCACGTGGGGTCTGGTCACCGAGCAATGGCCTGAGCTGGGCACCAAACAACTCCACAAACATCTTAATTAGAGGTCTGGCCATGGAAAATGGGTGTGTAACCACCAGGAGGCTGGACCCACCAGGAGAAGAGCAGGGAGCTGTGGAAATCCACCCTCACTCTCCGAGTATTCCCATTCCCAGATCCAAGCACTTCCCTGCCCGCTGACCTTGCATTGACACTGGTTTTCAGTTCCTGCTCCCAAATGCTCACATCCATGTCAGCTGAAATGTCCAGCCCCAGCCCACCCTGGAGCTTGACGGTCACTTGGAGGCCAGATTGCAGAGGAATGACCTGGAAGGTGGAAAAGGCAGAGCTTCCTGTGGCCAGGCACTGCTCTTGGATGAGTGGGTGACACTGGCAGGGCCTTGTGGTTGCTGGGCATGTCCATCCCAACGTTCTCCCGTGGCAGAACAAGCCATCCCACTGCTTCACCAACCCCAAGACACATCTGGCAGTGCCACCTCACTCTTAGATCTGTGTCTGTGGTGTGTAAGATCCACAGGCTGGTTTCACTGGGATGTGGCGTGGAGACAGGCCACTGCTCCCTCCCCACCCAGTACCTGGTGATGGTCCATCAGCAGGAGGTTCCCTTTGACCACACTGGTGGGCTCTCCACTGCTCAGCAGGACCTTGGCCATGAGGTCTGTGTATCCCTGGAAGAAGACGACCGGCCGCAGCTGGACGTCGAAGAAGGTGGCCGACATCGCAGCCATGAGCTCCGGCTCATCTTCCCCTTCCGAGAGGTTTTCTCCCATCATCGACTCCATCCCTTGTGCTTCAAAGGTGACCTGGGAGACAGAAGTGGAGGCACCCTTTGAAGCAGGACATCAGCGATGGAGGGACTTGGATGAGGCATCCAAGCCATCTCTGAGCACCCTGAGGTATCAGTGCTACGTCCTCTGTTTTTTGGGGTAGCAGGGGCCTCCCTTCTCCAGAGCAGGAGTCTCTGGTTTCATACTGGTGATTTGGGAGTTTGTTTCTGATAGAGGACATGCTGAGCACAGAGGAGGCTAAGAGAGGACACGGGGACAGCAGTGGCAGCAGTGGATTGGTGTTGTCACTCCCCACCAGCCCCCAGCCCCTCTCCTGCCAGCACCTGAGCTGCTCGAAGCCGCTGTCCATGGCTGAACAGGGAGAAGTCAGAGATGCTCTTCCTCAGGAATCCACCCTCCAAAAACAGCAGGTCCAGCCCAAAAGTGGAAATCAGGTCCTGGGTGACTGAAAGGCAGAGAGAGGCCCATGAGCACCCCTGAGGGTCTGGTGGAAGGGGGGTTGGAACAGGATGATCCTTAAGGTCCCTTCCAACCCAAACCTGTGGCACCATTCTGCATCTTCTCCTTCCGTTCCTGCAATACTCAAAGGATTTAACATTGCAAGGTTGGTTTTTTTATTCTCCCTGCTTATTCCACCTTCACTGACACTCTGCAAGGCCAGACTGAGCTAATTTGAAGAGGGACAGAAATGAGAGCTGAGGGATGAAGAATTCAGCAGATATTTAGCAAGTGCTGCCTTTTAGAGTCTCTGAAGTTTGATTCTTTCTTTTAAATCTCAGTACAAGAATCCTCCTCTTTGAAGATCTTATTAAAAATACTAAAGGAACTGGGGAATGGAGTGACATATCAGAAACTAGCTCAGAAACTCCCCAAAACAATCAGCTATTGGTTTAATCTCCAGCTGAAGCTCCTCTTTCAGATCAGCAGGGAAAAGTTTGTGTTCATATCTCAGGTGGTGGCAGCCGGCTGGTGCTGGGGGACATTCTCAGAAACCTCCCTGAGATTTTGGGGCATTCTATAGACCTGAATCCTCTTCTGGAAGCTGCCTTTTCCTACCAACCCCTCCTTTAACCCTCTGAGGGGACCAGGGGATCAGTGTTCCCTGTGCTGTCACCTGTCAGAGGTCCCGAGAAAGAAGAGGAGATGCCGACTTTAGAGAAGAAGTTGTAATTATTTATCCGTGGGTCTCCCATGATGTCCTTCATTATCTTCCTAGAAAAGAGAGGGAAAGGATATGCCAGCACTGGGAAGGAGGGAAGGGAAAAGGTCAGTGGTCACTACAGAAGGAAATACAATTTGCCAAAGTATTTCTCATGGTTGCTGACTGCCATGACCAGTGTGAGCAAAAACGGAAAGCATTATCCTGGAATTTCCCTTTCCTCTGTGTCATCAGGATAAACCAGGCAGATATTTTTGTGCAGCTTTTGCTTAGCTCTGAAAAATGTGAGTGCCTGGTTTGTTCTGTGCAGACAGGAAGAATCACACAGGTACAAATTGTGCACTGCTCTGGCAACCAGAGGTTCAGCCTCTGAAGACTCTGCCAAAACCACAAACCTGGGTCCCACTGCCATGGGGCAGGATGACAAGAAACCTTAGGTTTTGCCTGGCTGTGTGGCATCTGCATCCCTTTTGTTACTCCAGGAATGTCCAGGCAGCCCACATGAAGTGTTGCTAACACATTTTAAAGACACGTTGGTCCAAAACCCACAGCTGGCTTGTGGAGGAGGAGGAGAAAAAGATGAGGTAGAGCAGAGAGGAAAATGCACCCATCCCCTGCAGCCCCACCTGGCCAGGTGCTGGTGGTCACGCAGGCTGTTCTGGACTTTCAGCAGCAGGAACGTGGCTGTCTCTGTGTCCATCTCACTGGTGGCCAGCAGGATGTTGATGACATCCATGGGCGAGGGGTGGTTTTCCAGGAGGATTTCTGCAGCTGCCAGGCGACAGGTTTTGTCATAACTCTTCCTCTTCTGGTGGAAAATCCTCCTCATCACTTGCTTCACCTGGTGAGAAGGGGTAATTAAGAGTGTGCAAGTGCCTCCCAGCAACTTGGCTTTGAGCAGAGAGGCGAGCACCAAGCCTCAGCACCTTCCTTTCCCACCTTGCTGGAGATGTGGGGAGCGGGGAATCGCTGCAGGGCGGAGGTGGCCGCGGCGGTGACAGCAGTGGGACCGTCCTCGGCGTGGGCCAGGAGGGCGGGGATGGTCTCGGGGAGCCTCGCGTTGCCCAGGGCCAGCAGGTAAATGACCACCTCGGGCTCCTCCTTGGCACCCCTGAGCCCCCTGAGGATGGTTTCCACCCCACGCTCCACCACCTGCTCGGGATTTGTGGGAGGTGAGGGACAGGAGGTATTCTGGGCACCCCTGGAATTGTGGGGCTGTCCCAAAAAGCCAAGAGTGAGGGGTTGCAGAGGACCCACCTGCAGCCCACAGAGCTCCTGCTGGCACAGCTTGCCCACCAGAGAGCCCACGGCAACTATCCCTGTCTCCCAGATCTCAGGTGCCAGCTGCTGCCCATCCAGCTTGTCCTGGGCATCAGGAAAGGGGTAATGAGAAGCAGAAAAAAAGAAATGGGGGGGAAAAAAGAGAGAAGGAGTGTGCTTTACCTCTTATCTCAAAGGGTTTCTTAAGTGAGTAAGGAAAAACTAGTTCTTACCTGCCTTGAAGGAGGCCACGTGTGATTTTAATTGGATTAAATGCTGTGGCTCTAAATTAAGATTTGATTATCTCTAATGCACTGATATAAAGCATTTTCTGCTGAAATCTTTTCCTCTGAGGAGCACCTGCTCCCATCACCAGTGTCCTGTTAAATGCACATAAAACAATCCCACGAGCAGGAAAATCAATTTCTATGAAACATTTTCCTTTTTCCGTGGTGTGTGGATCCATCCCAGATGCAGGACCCTTGGGGAAGAGACAGAAATGTCCATACTCACTAAGACGAGGTGCAGAAGCTCTCCCGAAGGCCGGGGAGAGAAAGCTGCTGTGTAGAGAAACTTCTCCAGGAGGGGCTTGGGCTCCTTGCTGAAATCCAGGAAGTCTGAGAGCGCTGCCAAGGAAGCCACCGACTGTGTGGCCACTGCCGCCTCCACGAGGAAGGGGCTGGAGCAGGAAGAGGGAGCTCATCAGTGGCAGGGCCCGCAGAAACCATGCAGTGCTTGGACAGGATGGGCGTTAGGAAAAGCCAGAGGGCAGTGCCACTGAGCAGGATGGCTGCCTGGACCAGGGGTGGTGCGTGGAGCAGCACCAACTGACCCTGGCTGTCTTGTCCAGTGGTCAGAATTTTGGAGATAATTCCAGGGATTCTCACCGCATCTCCTCGGGCGCTCTCCTCAGCAGCTGCAGGACATCCCTCTTCTTAGCACTGCGCAGCATCTGGATGAACCTCTGGAAGTGCCAGGCTGTCGCCACCTTCGAGGTGTCTGTTTTAACTCTCTGCCCATCAAAAGCCTTCAGGAAGGCTCTCAGCTGCAAAGTTAGGTGGGATTTAGCCTCTTTTCCCCTGTTATCATGTTTACACCAGCTCCTCCAAAAGCACCACTGGGGTTTAACCCCAAATCCTGCAAGTGTGCAACTCAGGGCAGAGCCCCTGGCGAGTTTTGGGGGTCAGTAGCATCACTGACCGATGGGCAGTGGGTGCAGACCCTCCTGAAGGGCACGCTGGCCATGCCCAGGGGCTGGGGCCGTGCCTCCTTGCCAGCCAGCACATCCTCAAGGCTTTGCCCAGATGCCTCTGCTGGCCCAGGCATTGCAGGAGACACCAGCTGGAGCTGCTGCCTGTGAAGGGAGAAATAGTCAATGGAAAGTTTTGTATTTCCAGCCTCCGTGGCTACTGGATGAGATCTTGGCTCACCTTGAACTGATTTTGATGCCAGAGTGGGATCTCAGGGCTGGAGCCAGCACGTGGCTTTCCTCTGCCAGGACTGACTGGAGCAGGTTGTCTTTCACCACGTACTGGCTTCTGCTAGAGGGCTGCCACTTGACTCCAAAAATCTTGGAAAACGAAAAAAAACAGGAGAAAAAAAAATGCAACCTTTTTCTCCCTTTGCCTATCCCCAGAAGATTTCTCTCTTTCCATTAACAGAAGAAGAACTTTCCAGTCTACAGAGTCACCTACTTCACTTGCAAAATGTGGGAAAGGAAAAACCAGAAGGGCCCACCTTTTTCCCAGATGTGGGAGAAGGCAGCACCAGGTAAGGAGCAGCAGGGGGACGCTCTCAGCCATGGCTATACAGGTAGACACCACACGGAGAGTGGTGACACCACAGGGACTTGAATGACAAGGAGGTGTTGAGACTCCTGCCAGGGCCTGTGGGGTCTCCGTGGGGGTGCCCATTTTTATATTGAATTCAGTAGAATTTGTATATTTAAAAAAAAAACCCTTCAATTTTGGTTATGGCAGATGTAACTGCATGAAGACCCACAGGGTTTCATCTGTTTATGTCAGGGTTGAACATGGGCTACTGCTTTGAGCAAAACAGAGTCCTGTCAAACTAATCCCCAACCCAATGAGTCTGGGACCAAGAAAACATCCCCGTGTCTCCACCTTCCCAAGCAGGATCAGCTCACAGGTCAGAAGTGATAACAAGAGCGGGGATGGGATGACCCAGAGCACCTTTCCTGCTCCTGAGGGGTGTTGGTACCTCCCACTTTGAGGATGGGTCTGAGAGTCCTGCCCCAAGCTGGTGCAGCTGGGAATGGGAATCAAAGCCCAACTGCAAAGAGATTTTAGGGATGGCCCTGCTGTTCTCAACATGAGCTGAGCCCCCCACAGTGAGAGCAATGGACTTGCTTTGTTGATGGAGGTGAATCCAGACTTTGGCTTTGAGCAGCTGAGGAGATCTTTGGTCTTGCTGATGGAATGGTTGGACACGCTGTAGGTGGCTCGGCAGCTTCCAGAGGCATCTTCCTGAAACACAAACAGGAATGACCATGGGTGTTAAATGATCTGGGGAGAGGACAGGCACAAAGACCAACCTAATAAAGAGAAAAGCATCAAAAATCTAGAAAGTGGGCCAGATTGGGGGGTGGTTGGATAGCTCCAAGTCCAACAGGGCATCTTTGCAAATTCAGGCCAACACCAGCAGCAGCATCTCTTTGACTGCATTTGGGGTTCTGAGGTTGTTTCATGCTGTTCACAGGTAATTCCATCTGGCTGCTGACAAAGTAAATCCTGCTTGGCAAGAATGCTTGTGGAGCTTTTTCTCTGCTGTTCCTACTGTCCAGGGAAAGGCTATGATTTTGTAAAGGTGCCTATTGCTGAAAATTAGGTTATTTTATTTTAAGTCTTCTGCCTTTGCAAGAGTCATCCTTGCTGACAGCCTGGTTGGAGCAGCAGGGCCCATGTTGTTTATCCTGAATTTTGCCTCCTCCAGGGCCAACTTTCCTGGTGCATCCCTGCATTTTGGGCAGATGTGGCCCCAGCTCTGGACCTACCTGCAGCGTGGTGCCAGCATGGGGCTGAAGCTGGAACAGACTGATGATGCCTCGTTTCAGGTTGGAGATCAGGATGTTTTCTGCTTCATTCCCGTAGAAAGCTTTGACCTGGAGGGGCAGGAGGTGGTACCCAGCTGAGGGGACATCTCTGGGGTCCCTGCAGGCTCTCTGATGTCTTCCCTGATATAAGGGAACCTGAGGACACCCTGTAGACACCTGAGGAGTTTTCTCAAGGATGACCTTATCCCTCAATGGCATGAGGTCTGTGGATGCAAGCCCGCAAAATTCCCCTTTCCAGTTCCGTAGCCTTAGAGGAGAAGGGCAGAAAAGAGCTGATATCCCATGGTTTGGACTGCAGAGCTTTTAATATGAGATTCTGCAGCTCCAGCTGAGACCTTTAGGAGGATGGGACTCCATGTAGGGTCCTACCCAGGCTGCTCTGTGCAGCTCCTTCTGCTCTGGAATCAGAGGTGGAGCAGGAGCTCCTAGGGGCTTCATAGCCGAGAAAATTTAGGATGAGGACAGGAGTGCTTTGCAGAGGGTGTGAGCAAGCCAGGAGGTGTCCAGCTGACCTTCCCACTGTTCCAGGAGATGAACACTGGCTGCTGGAGCTCTGCCTGTGCCTCGGGGCTCAGTGTAACCTCTACAGGGGGACCTCTGGTGCTGTCCTGGCTCCTCTCCTCTTCTGGCTGCTGCTGAGCCTTCAGGTGGTGGATCTACGACAGCAGAAGATGGCAGAAAGCAGTGACCAAGTGTGTACTCTAAAGCTGGGATGTATTTTACCTGCAGGTGATGGATTTGGTCAGAGAGGCCATTTTTCAGCTGGCATGGGCTAGAAATGGAAGGGCTTGCAGCTCCTGGGCTGTGTCCCACCCCACACACCTGCAGCTGCAGCAGCTCCTCCCCGCCGGGGTCCCTCCAGAGGCGGTGCAGGTGGATCAGTGCCTCAGCCTGCAGCCGGGCTCCCCACAGGGATGGTGTGGATGTGTGCTCCAGCTGGACATCCAGCCTGTACTGGTACTGGTACAGGCTCCCGGGCTGGAAAGAAAGCAGCTGCAAATTCCCTGTGGAAAGATGGAAATGTCCAAGGTCGTGGATCACCTCCAATTCCTGCACCCAGCAGCTCATGACCTGCATCACTCCATCTCCTGGGGGTGGAACTCTAGCTGATGGGAAGGTTTTCCTGGGGAATTATTTGTGCCTGTGGTTTGGATAGTTGGGGTGTTCTCTGGGCTGATTCCTGCTCATGTTTCCAGCCCTGCCTTTAAAATGATGGCCCAAGCAGGGGCTCTGCTTGGGGACTGCAGGACTTTTTTTAAAATACCCTTTAATCCTGAAGGGAAGTTTCCTGAGCATGCCCACTGACAGGGGGGATACCTCCAGTGCCTTTTTGGCACTGACAATTAACTGGGGCACAATTAACATTTTTAAGGGAAAAAAGAAGCTGAAATCTTCATACTATGAGTTTTCCATCAGAATTTCTAACTCTCAGTTAAATCACTGACTTTGTGCCAAGGCAAAATGAAATTGGTGGGACAGCTTTAGATCAAAACTCCCTGCTTTAATCTTATTTCTCTAGAATTATTTGAGTCCCTTCTCTTGCTCATACACAAGTGTGATTGAAGGGGGGAGGGTTGCCTCTGCCATGACAAAACCAGTCAAATCTGTTTCCTGAGTCACTTGAAATTCTCTTGTAAATTTGATGCACTTGCTGCACTTCTAAAATGTTTTATAGCTTTGCTGCTTTTAGCAACAAATGAATCAATGGAAATCCAGCTCAGTCCCTGGGGCTTTCCTCTGGGAGACAGACTGAAGTTTTTATAGTTCAGCACTGTGTGCAGTTTAAAAATCTCCAGCTCTCTGGTTTTCCTCATCCCCTCAGGAAGGACTTCCATAATCCTAAAGATTTCCCTGCCTCATGAGATGCTCGTGCTGTTTGCAGTCTGCCAGACCCTGTTCTCTGCTTGGCTGGAGACCGGGAAGATAAATACTGGGATGAGCATCTCACCTCTCCGGGCATCCAGACCCCACTGAGTCCCTGGACCCCAATGAGCCCAAAGGCTCCCTTACCTTTTGCTGCTCTCAAGAAGGAAAAGCAAAGCAGGCAAAAGCATCTCCAAAGCACCTGTGGAGTCATGGTGGGCTCTGGGGGAAGGAAAGGGGGTGGGAGAGAGGGGCTGAAGTGCAACTGAAGTGGGAAGGATCAGCAGTGTCAGGCGACGGGGCCCGACCTTCTCCCTATCCCCGCCTTTCCCAAGAAAAGGCAAATAATTAAACCTTTGTACCAACCCCTAGCAGCCGCGGAGGGTTTGGAAATCAGCTGAGGTTTGCCAAAGGCCGGCGGGAGGGGATTAAAGCTTGAAAAAAAGAGCTGTCAGGGGCAATGCGGGGTGGAGGAATTGCCAGTTTGTCCTGATATGGGAGGGGGATGCTCAGAAAGCTGCTCTGTTCTTTGGTGATCTCTCTCTCCCCATCATGCGACAGAAGACAGCTGCTTTCAGAAGAAAAGACCCAGAAGGGGGAAGGGGGGCGGGGGGAGGAACAGCTTTTCCATCCTTTTAGTTGGAGATTTGCAGCCCGGAGGCTCGAGTTACTTAAAGGGCCAGGCTGGAGGGGACTGCGAGCACTGCTACCCCCAGAAAAATAACGGGAAAGGGCTCATGAGATCCATCTCGAAATCCCCTGGCCCACTAACCACACGGTATTTTTGTTAATGCATGAACTTTCTGATTGCTGAGTTTAATTGTTTTCTGAAGACACCAAAGTGCTGGTGATGCAGCTGAGGGTCCTGGGAAGGTTTTTTTGCCAAAAAGAATGGCGGGCACTTCACGTGTCATTCTGGAAGTGACCTGCACATTACAGTGAGATCAAAACTCCAGGATTTTGGTGTTTTGGCATTTTCAAGGGCATGTCTCCCAGTTCTGCATCACCACTGGGCTTTTGGTCCACTACTGTGATTGGAAAATCAGGGCAGATCCAGCTGGGAGCAACCTGGAACTCCAGTTATAGGTTTGCCATACGTGGTGGCTTCACTTGGTCTTATGGTGGTCTTTATGGACAAATACTCCATATCTAGCTTGAAAATTTTTCTTCTCTTTAGTATTTTCATTTAGCTTCTATAGAATCATAGAATGGTTTGAGTTGGAAGGGACTTTAAAGACCATTTCCTTTCAAACCCCTGTCATGGGCAGAGAAGCCCATGGCCTAGAGAAGCTGTGGCTGCCCCATCCCTGGCAGTGTTCAAGGCCAGGCTGGATGGGGCTTGGAGCACCCTGGGATAGTGGAAGGTGTCCCTGCCCATGGAAGGAGGTTGGAACTGGATGATTTTTAAGGTTCCTTCCAGTACAAATCATGCTATGGCTCTGGGGGATTTGTGTTCTGCAGAGCAATGTGAGAGCAAAGCACACCAGAGGATGAAAATCCTGCTGAGCACAGAAAGTTTTAGTTCTTTATCCAGAGTGGAAAAAAATGAAATATTTCAGAGTGAGGTGGTTGTGGAGGGTCTAAGCCCTGAAGGTAAGGCCCAGGAATGTTTGTTGGCTGCAGCTCAATACAATACCTGGAGAGGAAAGGCAAACAGAAATAGCCTGTGAAAAAAACCTGCTGATAAGGAAGCCTCAAAGTGGAGCTGAACTTTGGCAGGTTGGTGATTTACGCTTGGCTGCCAAGACTTTCCAGGACTAGGATGTGGAAAACTGGGAGAAAACCTGGTTTTTCTTTCTCCAGACCTGGTTCTTCCTTCTGTCTCTGGGGGAACCTGTGAAAAAGAACAAAGCAGAAGAAACCAGAGGCAGTTATAGAACTTTGTGAAGCATTTTTCCCAAATCCATCTGGCTCTTGGAATGATGCTTTACGTAACTTTGGGCACCTATGGTCAGATGCGTGGTCCTAAATCAGTGCTGCTGGAACCTTGGGTGCTCCTCCAGCCCCAAGGGAGATGTGATCTCCCATTTCTATCCAGTGAAGGGACCTGGCTGCTGGATCACCACGGGACATTCTGGCTGCAGGACCTGATGTGGCAGCTCCAAAACCCACGGGCAGGGCAGAGCAGAGGCTGTCAGTGTGACCAGGTCACCGTGCCCAGGTCAGAGAGGCACGCAGGGGCCTTGCCACCAAGCTGTGACATCAGGGTGGACTTTGGCAAAGGGTGGCCAGGCTGCACTTGCCTGGATGGAAGCAGGAGGGAAGCAACAGGGGCTGTTGCATCCAAACCTGCAAACTTCAATTTTCTTCTCTTCTAAATGGCCTCCAGCTCCAAAAGTCATCCCCCCCAGCATCTTTTCCTGCCTTGTCACCTCCCTTTTTGCCATTGCACTGGCTCTACCAACAAGCTCCATCAATCCTTCCCTGTCAGAGAAAAGCTAAAGGTGAACGAGCAGGTCCCACGTATTTGTACTGGTGGCACTCAAAAGTCTCCAAAATCCCTGAACAGGGAGATTTCCTGGGTCTGTGTGGGACATACTGGTCAAGAGGTCCCAGTTGTTTCCAGTGAGCACCTGAGGGCCCTAATGAGCTTCAATGACCTTAATGAGCCTCACTCGTGGTCTCCACCCACATCCGTGGACTCAGGAGCCTTTTTAAGCTCAGTTTTGAGCTTAGTTGAGTGGTTTAGGCTATGTTACAATTATAGTTTCTGTTCTGTTTCTGCTGGTTCTGGATGGAGCTGAGGCTCCTCTGTGCCTTTGTGAGTGTTGATGGAGATTTTTGTGAGGAACCAGCCTCAAATTCTGCTAGAGAGACCCTCTTGGGGAGTTGGTACTGGGCCGCCCCAGCTCATCTCCCTGCACTGTGTGCAACTGTGGGTCATCCAAGGAGCTGTTCCCATTCCCAAAACCTCTTCCTCCTGCTTTCCCTTGGCACGTGGCTCTGAGGTAGGCGTGGGATGTGTTCTGTGACTCTTCACTGTGCAATAGTTTTTGTTGGGGAAGGACTTTGAGCACCTGAGGTCTCCCCCTAGAGCTCATCACATAAATGTTGTGAGATGAGGGGAACAATGCTGTGCAAATATCCTGGTTTTCCTACAAGACAAACACCTTAGGAGATGATTTCTATTCCCGCAAAGCCAATCACCTGCCCTGTGAGCAAGGACAGGAAAGTATGACTGGTGCTAACTGGTTAAGACCAGACAACTTTAAGAAAAAAAAAAACTAGTTACTTTTTTGGTTTGAAAGGTTTGGAGCTATTTTATTTGTGAGTCTATTATTATTATTTTTAATTTATAAATATAGGTCTGGTTTTTGGACTAGATATCTAAATATATATATATATGTATTTTTTAAGCCAGTTCACCTAAGCTGAGTCTGTGAACCAGAAATGCCCCCATCCCTGCCTGGTTTTATTTTTTGGCAATTGGTTAGGAATTTCCTATGCAAGCACATAGATTGTGTTACCTATGGATGTTGTGGAGGAAAACAGTCCACACTGGGAATGAGGCTGTTGTGAGATGTATAAAAAGAGCCCTGTGAGAGGTTTGTGAGCCCCCCACGTCCCAGGCACTGTCTGCGTGCTTTGTGGTTTATTGTCTGGAGGTTGCCAGGCTGCACTTTCCAGGACAGCCTCCTTTTTGTCCTCCCTTTTTATTTCTTTTTCTCCTTCCCTCTGCCTGAAACAAACTTTGAAAAAGCCCCTGGCTTGGCCAGCCCCTCCCGGGCTGCTGGTTGCTCAAGAGATTGGGTCGGGGAAAGGGGGAGAGTCCGAGCAGAGCCAAGTGATACGAGCCAGGTTCGCAACTTAATCTGAGATATCTCAGAGCCTGATAAGCTGGGGAANGTTCTGTGACTCTTCACTGTGCAATAGTTTTTGTTGGGGAAGGACTTTGAGCACCTGAGGTCTCCCCCTAGAGCTCATCACATAAATGTTGTGAGATGAGGGGAACAATGCTGTGCAAATATCCTGGTTTTCCTACAAGACAAACACCTTAGGAGATGATTTCTATTCCCGCAAAGCCAATCACCTGCCCTGTGAGCAAGGACAGGAAAGTATGACTGGTGCTAACTGGTTAAGACCAGACAACTTTAAGAAAAAAAAAAACTAGTTACTTTTTTGGTTTGAAAGGTTTGGAGCTATTTTATTTGTGAGTCTATTATTATTATTTTTAATTTATAAATATAGGTCTGGTTTTTGGACTAGATATCTAAATATATATATATATGTATTTTTTAAGCCAGTTCACCTAAGCTNTCTCCGTTTCTATAGTGAATTGATCCCAGTACTTTGCAGTACTAAGGAAGTCTCCTCTTGCTGCAATTTCTGCCTGTTACCTTTAAACCCAGGCCCAGCTGAGTTAGAATTTAGTCCCAGTCTCGTCCTCCCTCTCCTCTCCCCTTCCCTTTCAGGCTGCCCTTCCCATTCTCGCAGGCTGCTCTTTGCTTTCATGTAGGTAACATGAACATTTTAACTCGCTGCTTTAGGAGAAACACTCTTTTTTCCCTCCCTCACTTTGAAAGAGATCTGCAGGTCCTGAGGCACTGGGCCGATGCTCACTGCATTTCATTTAGGTCTTTACAATTAAATAAGCGACTGATAAGATTGACAAGGAGGATAGAGCTGAGGAGCTGGCTAGGCAGCAGCCCCCAAACTCTTTGGGTGATGCAAAGAGCAGGAGGGTATGAAGGCTGTTTTCCAGTGCAAGATTAATCCATAAGAACATGCTCACTGACATGACAGTCACTTCTTGTAAGCCATTTATTATTTCCCCAAGTGCAGGAGCTGGAGTATCAGACCAAGCCTCGGCAGAATGATGAAGGATATTCCTGTCAGCTTTCTCCTTCTCTTCCTCAGCAAGAGCAATCCATCCCCTTGAAGAGTTTTGTTCCTCTGTGATTGTGTGTAGTTTAGAGAGAAAACAGTACCCAGGAGCATGAATTATTTAATCTGCACTGCCCTCTCAGACGTGTGAGGTCTGAGTATTGTGCTGGGAAGTGGGGCCAATAAAATTTCTGCGAGTCGGACTTGGAGCTTGCGTGTTTTGGAGTTAACACTGGGGACTCGGCTCCCTCTAGGGTCAGGAGAGGGGGAGACATTTTCCTCCAGGATGTCTCTCCAGGGAATGCTTTTCCCGAGTCGGGCTTCTTTCCTAACACCTGAAGTCTCGCCTTTTTAAGACCAGACCCGCGCAGTGGCCCCCAGTGTTTTGCCGGTGGGAGCACAGGAAGAGACACTGGGAACGGTGAGAGGGAGCTGGGAGCACTGGGAATACTATCTCGCCTTTTTAAGACCAGACGGAAGTGAACAAGAGGGAGCACTGGGAGGGATGGTGCTCCCAATTCCTTGGCCGTGCTCTCAGCATCCCTCCCGCTGCTTCCAAGTAAGAGGGATACTGGGAGCACTGGAAGGAAACTGCCCCCCACCCTTCAACGTGCAGCAGCCCCAGGTGTGACCAGCGAGGAGGGGGAAGTGCCCCCCGTCCCTCCCCAGCGCCCGCAGAAAAAA
>VZTZ01029515.1:239002-274992 GCA_013400955.1 Drymodes brunneopygia | reverse complement strand
GTGCAAGTGGGAAAAGCAAGCAAACAAACAAAAGATCCTTAGATTTATAATAATAGAGGGAGATTATGTGTGATTTTTGTGAATGCTGTAGCTTGACTGCTGCATTGATTGCTTCTCTTGGAAATATGTCCTGCCCCAACTACAGACATTTATTTTCCAATATGCTTTTTTCTTTTCCAAATATCTGCTGTTCTTCATGGAATCTTTCCCCTGCCTCCCAGTCATGCAATCACAGAATCATTTAAGTTCTAAAAGATAATTCTTAGATAATTGAGTCCAAACTGTGACCAATCCCCACCTTGCCAACCAGACCACAGCACTGAGTGTCATGTCCAGTAGTTTCTTGGACACCTCCAGGAGTGATGACTTCAACATTTCCCTGGGCAGTCCTTTCCAATGTTTAGGCACCCTTTCTATGAAGAAATTCCTCCTGATGTCCACCCTGAGCCTCCCCTGGCACAGCCTGAGGCCATTCCCTCTCCTCCTGTCCCTGTTCCCTGGGAGCAGAGCCTGACCCACCCAGCTGCCCCCTCCTGTCAGGGAGCTGAGCAGAGCCACAAGGTCCCCCCTGAGCCTCCTTTTCTCCAGGCTGAGCCCCTTTTCCAGCTCCCTTAGCTGCCCCTCATAGGACTTATTCTCCAGATCCTTTGGGTATCTTGTTGGATTTCCAAATCTGTGTCAAAGTTTCTAACAAATTTCTTGCTTGCAGAAGACTCTTTATAAAACTAGCTTGTTGCTAACTGGGCCATGATTAGACTTGCAGCGGTCTGAAATCTTAGTCCAGCTACGGCCATAAGTTATCTCAACAGAGGTAGTAGCATATCAGTAGGTGGATCAAGAGGTAGACCTACCCAGACAGCCCTAACTTTGATCAATTATTTTATTTTCTCTTCGAACCATTTGGATATGAGCAAGTTCCAATCTAAAGCTGTGTACACAGCCATCTAAAAGACAATATATTTTTGCCCAAGCTCATGACTGACTTTTGTCCCCAAATGTATCAGAGATGTCCTGCTTGGTGTCTCTGCAGAGAAAACATTCATCTGCCTGGATTCAGTGGTAAGAACAGGCACAGTGCCCCTAAGGCACAAGGAACAGCCTGTGGACAGCTGCCATCAAGGAGAACTGCTCCCAGGACTTGCAGACAGTTTGGCACTGAGATGATCAAGTGCTGTCACTAGAGAGCTTTCTGCATGGAGAAAGTCATGTCTCCTGCCTGAAACAAAGAGATTTTCATTTTCTCATTCACTGTCTCTAATTACTTTTACACATTCACATATTTATAAATATATTTATTCATTTGCATGCTCAGTTGATTTAATTAATTTGAGTGTCTAAGCTGTATTTAATTTTTGGGCACTTAGTAAAATAGACTGTAAATCAGTGTTGTGTTTCCCTCAGCAGTGAAAGGGAAGCAGAAAATGTCTGCTAGAGACCTTCACTTGGAGATCTCTCTACCAGAAGGCTGAGCATCTGAGTTAGGAAAATAGTATTTTATTCAGGTGAGTGCCCGAAAGTGCCCCACTTCTTAGGGGTGCAGGCTGTAGACCTGATGCCTTTTGGCAAGACCTAAAAACAGATGCCAGACAAAATGAAAGGAATAAAAAGCAGTTATATTTATTGAAAGGCCTTCAGGTACATTTAGGGCAGACAAAGCCCCCCCAGGGGCGGCACCAAAAATGGATGACAGGTTTTCACACTTTTATAATTTGGTTCATTTGCATATTGGGGTTAATCTTCCAATTAAAGCTTCAAGTAATGAAGTAATTTACCCCAATGTTGCTCCCCCCAACTCACTTTTCTTTACCTTTCTTGGGGCCTGAGACAGTCAGGTATCCAGGCCTGGAGAGGAATTGTTGTGTCTGACCAAAATGGGAAAGCAGTAGCCAACACTGTATATGGAGTTTAGAGTTATACACTAAAGAACTGCAGGATTACAAATAAATGAAAATTATAAAAGCTAAAATCCTAAGGCATAAACCTGCAGGGAGTCTTCCAGCCTCACTGGTGGTTTCCACAGAGCTTTTACCCACAAGTCCTTACCTACATGTTTGGTTTGCACTCCAGCCCTTGTTACATTAAAGATAAAAGTCCTGAGAATTTCAACTGCTCCATCTACAATAAACTTAAACTGACTTTTCTTCCAGAAACCAGACAGTTTCTAGCTAAACAAAAGTCTTGAGCAGCTAATGGCTTCAACTGCCACCATTTTATAAAATGGAATACAATTTTTTTATGAAATGATTTGTGGTTATTCAGCAGTGAACAATATTGATTTCTCTCTGTGTCCCTTGTTTGCTCGATTTCTTCCATAATACTAAATGCATAATGTTTGTTAAACAGGCTTGGCACATCTTGAAGTTTTGTTTTTCCATACTCACTGATACATTGCTTACAATTTGTCTCTGGGAACCAGATAAAGCTCAGTAAGTCCAACTTGTAAATTCTTGGTGTAGCGTCTTTGAAGCAATTTCATGTTTATTTACAGATGAGAAATTAAGATAACCAAAGAAAAAAAGAGAAACTCACAACAACATCAGCAAAAAAAAACAACCCTATAAGAGGAAGAAAAGAAAATCTCTTTCCTGAGAGATACATGAGTAGCTGGAGAAGAGGTTTGAATTGCATCAATAATTCATTATATCTTGGATTTTTGGTTTTTTTTTTTAATTGGCTAGATAAAAGGTTCAAGGTTACAAAATCAAACAAAATTCCAAACATATTTGTATTTTGAGCAAGCAGACAGGAAAAAAAGGTTTCTTTTTTCTTTTTCTCTTTTTCTCTTCCTTCTTTCTTTTTCTTTCTTTATCTTGGTTGTTTTTCCTTTTCTACCTTTTTTTTTTCTTTTCAACACAGATTTCACCAAGGAGAAAACTAGATTATCTCCCAGGTCTACTCCAAGGACCAACTGCCTCCTCCTCAGGGAAACCCTCATGGTGACACAGTCCGGGAGATGGATAAATAGGAACATGAGATCTACCTGCCAGCACATTCTCAAGGTGTTAAAAAGTCTCTGTAAAAGTAATTTGTGATTGGAATTTATGTTAGATGGAGGAAAAACCCAAATCTACTGGCTCTGCTTAACTTTGAAAATTTTACTTAGATATATTTGTTTGGAGGCTGGACTCCATAGCCTGTATATATATTCCATAAAGAGAAAGAACTCACAGTACAACTCAGACACCTTAAATTAGAATTTTACTACCCATATTTATCTGTGAAGCCTTTCAGACACCTAACACAACTACATAAAGCAGCTGTCCAGAATTTAATGCTGTAAATTTTCATGGTAGTTTCTAGCGAAGATTATAATTTCGAATGTATCTGTTGATTTTTGTATGATTTTAAAGTATGATGATGGCTTAAGATACACTAGGTATTTTACCAAAAAATTACCCTCATGAGGACTTATAAGGCCAAATCTAAGTGACTTCAGACACTGGAAAGTATGAGAATTGCTTTGATTTGCAGGCTTTGTAGATGGAGAAAGCCAGAGAGAATGCAATTTAGACTTTAGTGATAGATCAAAAGGGTGCCGTGAACATGCCTCTAAGAGTTAATGATGATAAAGAATTCAGGGAAATGTTCACATCATCCAGAGGATTTATTAGATTTCACCCAGTCTACTTTTTCATCTTCTGCAAAACTCATTTACTAAAGGCTTTAAGTGTGAAATTGCTTGTTTTCTAAATAATGGGGACACAAGACTGAACTATTCCATATGATGTAGTATGGAAGCAAGAAATAATGCACATAAAAATAAAATTAGAAAACCAAACCAATGGTAAAAATAAATAAGGTGAGGATTCAATGTTTTTGCAAACATAATGAGGAGCTTAATTGTCTCTCCTATTAAGCAAACATAAGAGGAAAGATGGAGAGGGACTTCCCTGGAGTGGCAGGACAAGAGGGAATGGCTTCAAGCCAAGAGTAGGTTTAGATGAAATATTAGGAAGAAATTCTTCCCTGTGAGGGTGGCTGCCCCGATCCTGGAATTGTCCAAGGCCAGGTTGCATGCGGCTTGGAACACCCTGGGATAGTGGAAGGTGTCCCTGCCCATGGCAGGAGGATTGGAATGAGGTGATCTTTACAATCCCACACTCCAAATATTTCAGCCCTCTGTGCTGGGTGAGTTCCACTGGCAGTTCCATCCCTGCAGTTCTTCATTCTGGAACAGTGTGAAAATGGAAATGCAAACAAACAGGGGAAGGAAAGCTGGAGGCTTTTGTTTGTGCATTTCAGAATGACTTTCAGCTGCCATGCAACTTTAATTTTGAAGTGAGACTAATGAATCAGTCCTGGGCACAGAGATCTTAGACATGAACGCTTGCTGCTGCACAGCAAACCAAAGTCTTTTGTTAATAATTTCTGGTTAAAAGGTCCAACCTGCATTATTTGCAAGCATACAGTGTTTGAACAGAAAAGTGTATCCTTTACCAACATCTCATTAGCTACCAAAAGACCATTTCCATCAGCAAAAGCAAGGCTATTTGCAAGAAACCTATTTAATTCTCAGTGCTGAATCCAATGTGGGTTTAGATTTAATAAATGTCTACTAAAAACAAAATAGTGGTCACTGAGTGTTTGATGCAGCAAAGTGAGACCTTCCTAGTCAAGCTGGTAAGCAGTCTTGGTGCTGATAATGATGTTCAGTCTAATTTGGCTTGAACTGAAAAGGAACCACTTCTTTAAGGATAAAAGATGATCCATTTGGGAGCACCCAAATTTTTATGTTGGAGTTTGATTTTTGGGATTTTTTTCTTCTTAAACCGCAGTTTTAAAAGTAGGACTTGTAACTTGTAAATTGATTATTTTATTATTACTATTTTAAAACTGTCTTGCTTTTCATGAACTTCATAGTGCACAGCAGGATCTAGGACATATTATAAAATAAGTAAAATTTAAAAAGTAATGACAGCAGACCTCGTTATGACGGGGTACTAGGATTTAAAAAAATATCAGCTCCAGACTTTCCAACCACCATATAACCAACCAACTGGTATAATGATAAAACAACAAAAGTAACAGTATGCTGGAGAGCCTATTGCAGTGACAACATCTGTCTTAATTATGTAAATGGAAGGCTATCATCAAACATCAAGTTCTCTTTAATAAAACCTCAGAGACAGCCAATTTGTATCACTTAGACAACTGCATTTCACATTTACAAGCTGCATTTAAGAGTACACATCCTTTATGTGTCAGTTGTGAACTCAGAGTTACAGTGCTGGCATTCCCTGTTACAAAATGTGATGGGAAGCACAAGGACTCCCTGGGGACCCTTGACAAACTGCTTCATAATGGTGGAAGTTAGAGCTGCTTTTCCTGCCTGATACTTCTGCACATTACATTTCCACTGAGAAAAGTTATTTCAGCTGAGGTACCTGTGTACAGCTAAGCTATCACTGGTGTGTGGTACCTAAAATTTTGAATATGTTTAGATTGAGAAGCTCTTGTGATTCAATAAATTCTTAGGCTGGCTTGTGATTTTGAGGAATATTTTGTGCTCTTACACTGTTTCTGATCTCCTGCCCTCTAAATAAGTTCCTGTGAAATCAGAAGCATGCCCACAAAAATGGGTGGCTGCACTCTGACTTGTGGTGTACACGAAAATTGAATGCAGCAGGATTTGCATTTTGTGTTTGGGTAGTTAGGCAGATTCTTATCTGCTAAAAATTACCTTCCCACCATAGACTTTGTGCTGTCCTCATAAGCCACAGCTCAACGCTTTGGCTGAAGAGGGAAAACAGCGGAGTTGACCCGAGCTGCTTCCAACACCACTGCTGCTCCCCAGCCAGTCTGGGATTTTGTGATATGTGGGACAGCAATGTGTCACCCTGCCTGAACCAACTGCACCAGCTTACGCTGAGCATATTGATTTATTTATAAATCTGGTGAGGAAATCAGAGTTTATGACTCTGATCCTGATGTTTCAGGTTAAATCTGCAGTTGGACAGTCCTGATCTGCTGACAGGGTTGACTCCTCTGAAGAACATTCCTGGTCCCCGAGGCTGCTTTTGGAACTGCTACAAGCACCAATCCCATCACCTGCTGAGCAGGTGACACAAACTGATGATCTGAGGCCAGAGATATATCCCAGCCTAAACCCCCAAGTTGTGTTTTTCCTCTTCTTTGCTTTAGCCATGAATATTTTTTCCAAATTAACCAACTGGTTTTAGATTGTAACCCTCCCTAATGGATGAATTAATTCCCCCAATGGATTGTTGTGTGGTTTTTATATTTCTTTAAACATGAATGGCTCTGCAACCTCAAGTCCTCAGTTATGCTTTAGGGCATGACTACTACTACACTGTCTCCTTGAATCAAGTTTCTCTGGTTGCTACACCACTGGTTGCCACACTCCCTCATTTTATCTTATTCATATAGGTATCTTCTACAAAATTAGGGTTGCAGGTATTCCCTCCTGCTTTTTACAACTTCTATGAAAACCTGGAAAAATTCTTAGCTTGGTTCTATCTTTGTTCCCTTCCCTTTTGTTTCATATACCATTGATTTAGGAAAATGTACCTGCTAGGCTGGGTTATGTTATTCATCCCTGATGTAATGAGGATTAAATGTGAGAACTCCAGCAGCTTCTTTCAAATCAGAGGAACCCACTTATCTATAGGTCTCTTATGACTCATTTTTGGTACCTCCTTCAGGACTGATTCCTGGAGAGACACCCATTCAGTTCTCCTATAAAAATGCAGGTTGTATTGGTAGTGTGAGCTGCTGGAGTACATCCTTAAAATTATCCTGGTCACCCATATTAAGATCCTCCCTTGAACTGTACTCCAATCCCTGTTTCTGGTCCCTCTCTACTCCGCTCAACACAAAATGTCCGCATCAGCCCCTACTCTGATTTTTAGCCTCTCCTCCTTAGAGGAATTTCGTCATCTAAGTTACCTAATAAGCAAAGCAAAATTATTATAATTAAAAGAAAACAACAGACAATCCCCACTCTGCTCTGTATTCCCTCTTTCTGTTCAAGATTCCTGCTGATGAAAAAGACTGGTGGTTTTATATTTCTGTGACAAGACAATTTGTGGCTCAGTGTTTCCTGCACTGCCTGAGCACATTTGTCATAGTCCAGAGTCCACCACACTTAGACAGGAATGTTGGGGAAAAAGCAAGTGAATTATAGTTTGACTCAGGTTAAGGTTAGACCTCTAAGTTGGCAGAGAGATAAGTCCTGGGTAAACTAGACAGCTGTGGTCAAAATGGACAACTAAAGTGCCTAGGGACCTTAAAAAAAATAGAAAATCTGTACAGCTCCTAGAGTTAACCTTTACAAGGCAGCAGAAGCACTCAGGAAAATGTGAGGGGTGGATGAGGAATAGGAAAGGTGAATCACAGAGCAGGACTGGACTGCTTAATCTACATCCTCAGATAACACAGAGAAATTGAGTGCTGACTAAAGTGGGTTGCACCTCAGAACTGAAAAGCAGATGCAATTCCTCTTGAATTAAATAATAACATCAGGACCTAAATGTAGGAAAACAGAAAATCAGATTTTGCTTTCAGACCCAGTTTATGTTACAACGCTTGGGGAGAGTACCTGGGACATGAAATGAGGAGAGAGGCACAAAGAATCTGGCATTCTGTCAGCAATTGCTTTTTGCTGGAAGAAATCTGAAAGCAAATATTTTAAGGAGCTGACAGACCTTTAGAGCCCAGATGCTTGGGTCAAAGCATTTTAGATGAATTTAAGGAATTGTAATTACAACAACATGAGGTATTTACATATGAATATACTGATTCAAGCAACAACAAGGTGACAGACTAACAAATAGTACCCGTGGTGCAGAGCTGTGAATATGCATAAGTGAGTGAATAAGAAATTTGAGCTGTTATTGATCATCAAGTCCTTCCAGGAATGTCTGCAGATCACTCACCCATAAAGAAATTTAATCTTTTAGAATAATTAATCTTTAAGAAGTAGACATCTACCTACAAAGAGCAATCTGTATATGAGTTAGGTATCCAAGCTATCATTACCATCAGTGGAGATCAAATCAATGTATAAAATGAAATACAGATACTCAGTTAGTCAAATTTAGGTGCCTACCTTGATTTTTTGCCCAGAATACAAAATTTAGCCATTTGTTTCTGATAACGAACATGCTTAAGAGAAATTCTTAGTAGAATTCTTAAAAGGCAACCATCATGGTTCAGACCTAAAAATGAGTTAGCTAGCTGGTAATTGAGCTAATTATCCTTGCTGTTATCCTATCCCTATAAAAGAAAAGTTCACTGCAAGTTCACTGCAACTACTGAAAAAAGAGTCAAGTCAGCTCAGTTTCTGAGGTCTGATGGTTTAGCAATGAGAGACAAGTTTAATTCTTCCTGGCAAGTTGCAAGAGGAGCTCTTTGTGGTAGGAAATGGGACAAAAATGAACAGAATTTGGGATCTGACCCATTAGAGATGTTAACTGCAAATTTACAGAGTCTGAGTTAGACTTTCTTTCATTCCACATCTTACAAGTTGTTTTCTTCCCTTTGCTTGTTTTTTTTCTTCCCCCGGCTGTTAGAATGCATCACTGGTGTATTCTTCAGCCAATATCTGACAACAAACCACACACTATAGCAGCTATTTTAGGAAAACATTTAAATATTTTCCTCTGTAACCAGAGGAAATGGGTGCTTTCACTACATTCCTAACAGTGAGAGTTTTAGCACAGCCTCACAGCAGCACTCCAGGTTGTTTTCTTTAGAGAAAACAAAATACAAAATAAAATACAGCTGTTATAAACTGTTAATTATAGTTTTTAATAGTAATAATCCCAAAGAACTTGATCATTACTGTAGTTAATGATCAGTTTGTTGGGGTTTAACTGCCTTTACTTCCATCTAGGGATACGTAATTAGCAAACCAGTCATTAAATACTAGTAATGACTAATTATTCGAGGATTAAAAGCTTAAATATAAATAAAAGCGAGATTGAGACTCTTAAAATTAATGTGTTAATATACCCCTTCCTCAGCATAAGTTACAGGCTACATCCTTTCCTTATGACTAGCCCACTTTCTATAGGGTTTTAATTCCCTCCAAATTAGTTTCTTTTTTAAGAATCTCTCCAGATGCCTAATTCACACACATATTGGCCATTGCTCCAGAAGCCCAAATACTTCATTTGATAGAGAGCCTTCAACATTGCTAAATCTGTTAACTTCTTTTCAGTATTCAGTATGCTTTTTGGGGGGCTTTTGGTCTCCTTGGGTTTCATTTTCCTGGGCACACCAAGTCAAGCTGCCTTCAATTAGCATGAATAATATTATTTATTATGTAAGACACCAGATGTACTTACACAACTGCATCAGGATGACCAGGGAAAGCCAACACATGGCAAATACAGCATGGATCAGCTTGAGACTTTTAGTTAGTGCAGAACCAGGTGCTGTGTGTGTGGCAGCACAATGACAATGGTAGAAAAAACAAAGGCAGAATAGGAACAGTTTGTCATAATAGCGAAAACCTGGATGCAGAGATATAGTCCAGCTTGGATAAATATCCACAAATACATGGGTTTATCCAGAGCACAAAATGTAGACTGTGTCTGCAGGCCACTGAAATCTTACAGATAGAGGTTAAATGTAATTTAAGTAGGGCAAAATATGTTCGCCAGCTTGCACATCAGTTTACTTTTAACTCATGTCTATTTAACAGAACCTATCTGCTTTACAAATGAACCATAAATAAACTACACAGTGTTTCCACAAGGGACCTCTCAGCCAAAGCAAAAGCAAAGTTAAATTTGACAAACCAGGAAATTGCATCATTTGTCCTCAATCTAACTACAAAGATAATGGTAGACTACATAACCCAGCCATTTAAACATGATGGCTGAATAATCCCAAGACTAATTCATACTTCAGGAATGGTTACAAGTGCCAAGGCACTGCAGGGAGACAGCTTATATATCAAGAGAAAACTATTGTGCAGAAATTTGTGCAATCCTTCCTTCTTTCCTTGAATTATTCTGAAGCATTTCAGTGAAAGTCTCTTGAGAATATTTTGTGTAAAACAACACAGTTTCCCCTCACTCTTTTTTCAATATAGTATTTGTTCAATAAACCCCAGGACATACTCTGTTTATAGAAATGATAATTGCTTTATTGAAGTCAGTGAATTCATAACTTTGTAATCTAGTTTTTAACCTAAACCCTGTGAGAAATGCTATTGAAAAACACATAGTTTTTTCCATGTTTCTGTTCTTGGGACTTTTTGTAGCAGAAGTATAATTCACTATGTTTAATGATACAGATGAATTAAGCCAAAGATATATTTTTTCTTTATGAATATTGAGCTGTTTCCAGCAGCAGAAGGTCATTTTTCAGCTGGTCAGTTAGAACACACACACACACAAGCCTGTGCTCTTTTAGAGAGACTGTGGTTATTGAGCCTCCCTGGCTGGGCTTCATGTGAACAAATATAGACACAAAACTCAGATGAACTATACTGCCAAAATACCATTTTTTCTCTAGATTGATTAGAGTAAATAATGCAAATGCACCCATATCCATAGTACAGCTTGTATTTCCAAAATAAATTCTATTGATCAGACATGATGAAGTAAATTCGATCTATTTTCTTTCTGTCTAAATTTTACTTGCTCAAAGTTTTTTCTGAGATATTATTGGTGAAATGGGAAAAAAGGCATGAATACCAAATAAAAGCGATCTATTTTTTGTCTTTTGACCCTGAACTGTAGTTTTTTGTTCCATGTTGGCTAATGGAAGCTCCAGAGTGCTCCAGGAATTGAAAAAGTGCCAGAAAGAGGCTTTAGTGGAATGACTCCATGATTACATCACAATCAACTGGCAGGTACAACCAGCATGTGTAGTGCTGACTCTTGGTGAAAAACAGACTGTCACAAAATCATGCTTGTCTATGATGAGTCTGCTGAGTCTCATGTATGAAAATAACTAAAAAAAAAAAAACCCTATTTTTTTGACATTTGCAGTTGTAATTGTAGGGAGCCTGTGTGGATGTGTTTTAAACAACCATCATGAGAAAAGATTGACATTGTGCCATCCTCCCATCTCCTGCTTGTACAGCATTAGCTGGAGGCTCAGGGGAGGAAAAAAAAAATCCTTTTTTACACTATTGGTGGATTTGTATCTTTCCATTCATCAGTGCTCAAAATGGAGCTTTCTTCTGGTTGTAGAAAAGAGTCAGGTTTCTAATGGAGTGCACTGCATTTGTTTCTCTCTGAGAGGTGTGTGGTACCACAGCAGTTCAGCACCATTAGCATTCACTGCTAGGGGGAAGAGAGAGCTCTTCTACATTCATTGATCTCTGTCTGATATGCTTAATGAAAAAATACATCGAATATGATAACACTGCCTTAAGGAACAGAGGTAATTATTCAATTTCTGTGTGTTGAGAATAACTTGCTTCCTTCTTTGGTATACATCAGAAAAGGAGAATGCTATAAACACATTTACTCTTTCTTTTTTTTACCTTTTTTTCCCCCCCTCCCATTCTTCCCCCTTCAAATAGAATATCTTAACCACCTTCTGGTCTTCTGTGAGTGGGTGTTATTGAACTGTGAGGTGTGAAACAAGGGAAATGTGAGCAGCAGGTAACTGGGGGAAGGACTCTGGGCTGCCGTGACTGCTCTGCACATTGAGGTTGGGGTGTTGTCCATCATGCTGAAAGGAAGCAGCTGGCTTTGACCCTTTCCTCCCCATGCCCACAGATTCCATCAGCCTTCTTTGAGTGGTTAATAATTCTCTCCAGGAGTTTTGTGCATTCCACAAGTGTTCAAAGCTCTGTTAATACACCTGCTTCTGAGAACAAGCCTCAAAACCTTCTCTATGATATGAAATCCCTTTGCCAGAATGACCAGCTCGTCAAGAGAGGTGATTCTCCCTCTCTACTCTGCTCTTTTTGACATTCCTCTCAGCAGTTCTAGGAAGGATGTGGAGCTGCTGGACTGGTCCAGAGGAGGCCACAAAATTGCTCAGAGGGCTGGAGTCCTTCTGCTCTGGAGACAGGCTGGGAGACCTGGTGGTGTTCACCTGGAGAAGGCTCCAGGGACACCTCAGAGTCCCTGCCGGTGCCTGAAGGGGCTCCAGGAGAGCTGCAGAGGGACTGGGGACAAGGCAAGGAGGGACAGGACAAGGGGGAAGGGCTTCAAACCAACAGAGGGCAGGGTTAGATGAGATATTGTGAAGGAATTATTTTCTGTGAGGGTGGTGAGGCCCTGGCACGAGTTGCCCAGGGAAGCTGTGGATGCCCCATCCAGGATGATGGGGTTGGATGGGGCTTTGAGAAACCTGATCTAGGGGAAGGTGATCCTACCCATGGGACTCAGTGGTCTCGAAGTTCCCTTCCAACACAAACTGTTGTATGACTGCATTATTCTGTGGTTGGTAATGCTGCTGTGGATAGGAGAAGCACAAAACACCAAAACACAACACAAAAGTTGAATTGCTGAAACCATAGTAAAACTTGAGTTTCTCTTGTCCTCCCTGGAGATGGTTTTGTCTCAATTCTCTATTCATAGGATAAACCTTGGATTTTTATATATACCAGGAGCCACACAGGACAAAGAAATAGCTCACTTGAAATGTAAACTGGGGAAGTGATTTGCCAGATCTTTCCATAAAACATCTTCTGCTAAGATCACTCTTTATTTCTGACTTCATGCAGTGCTGAGCTGAGATTTCCTTTAAAGTCTGAAATCTCCTTAAGGGAGATCATCTTTCACAACAACTTTAGAGCAGATTCCTTTCCCTGCACATAGGCTTGGGAACTTGGGTTCATTATCAGAACGTGAGACTGATGTGGGCTGAGAAGTGAGGAGCTCATGGGTGGGTGTTTCCTTTGGAATGGGCAGCTACAGACACGACCTGGCGGGACCTCACTTTTTCTTGCTCAAGTGTCCTTTACTACCCAGAACACAAATAATAGAGATTAAAGGATATGTGATGCATATCCCTGTTTGTCTATCCTTAGAAACATAGTGTTGTATTCAGTGCTTGTATTCAGTCACAAATAGGCTGATCCAGCAAAGCTTCTGACTAACTTCACTTAGTTCAAAGGCCACCAACTTGCCTCGTGTATAATGGGCTAAAATGGGAATCTACAATGATCACCTCATCTTTAAGGACTCATAATCTTCCTAGGCTGAGGCTGAAATCATCAGGCTTCATCTCTGAAAGAACACAGAGCAGTGGAATGCATGCGCTCTGGGTATCTGGTACAGAAAAACTGCAGCACTAAAATGACCCAGGTCACCAGTTAGATGTCCATAAGCCCTTCAGATAACACATCTGAGGATGATAAAGTGAACAAGGAAGTCGATTGGTCATGGGATGAAGAAGAAAGGGGAACTAGTGAGACAGACAGAAGGTAAGGCTAAAAAATTGACCTAAGCAATTAGAGAAGAGTTAATGCAGAGGAACAAAATGAAAAAACAGACAAGTCATCATCATTGAAAACTAAAACCAGGAATATAAGAAAGAAGTCTTGAAGTTTCAAACTCATTCAAATAAACAGTTTTGTTATGTGGATGTAGTTTGGGCCCCATTGTCTTCTTTAGCAGCCTGAATTTGAAGTATAAATCAAACCTCTCCTGTACAGTTATGCCTCTTAGTTCAGAGAGGTGCAGACACAGAGGGAAGACTTGCCAGATCTGAGGACAGTATTAGATATGGAAACTCCTCCTCCAGGAGACCCTTTTGGAAAATTTGACCAGGCAAGACAAAGTCAAAAAAGAGGCCCAAAGAGTTTTAGGGATATTATTGAGCAACTCATCCACCCACCTGTCAAGCAGATGCAAAACGCCATGTCCTCTTCACCACTCATGCTATTCTAGATCCAGAGCAGTATGAGTTTTGTCAATTTGAGTGTTTGTACCAGGACCACATCATTTTCACTCAAAACCCTGACTGGTTTTCTGAGTAATCTGGTCTAGTGGGAGGAGTCCTTGCCTATGGCAGAGGATTGGAACTAAATGATTTGTAAGAACCTTTCCAACCCAAACCATTTTATGGTTTTGTGCTTCACGATTCCAAATACACGTGAGAGTTGGACCTGGTCAGCATGGAGAAGAGATGACTGAGTGTGGACCTCATCAATGTTTACAATTATCTGCAGGGAGGGCTCAGAGCAGGGCCCAGGCTCTGCTCCAGGGCCCAGCAATGGCACCAGAGCCACGGGCAGGGACTGAGCCCAGGGAGTTCCACCTGGACATGAGGGAGAACTTCAGTCCTGGGCAGTGACCGAGCACTGGGACAGATTGTCCAGAGAGGGTGTGGAGTGTCCCTCACTGGGGACATTCCAGACCCCTCTGGACACAATCCTATGCCCTGTGCTCTGGGATGGCTCTGCTGGAGCAGGGAGGTGGGACTAGATGACCCCACTGTGGTCCCTCCCAATCTTAACCCCTCTGGGTGGCTCTGTGTGTGATTTGCCAAGGCACTGTCTCAAAGACCACACATCAAGCTTGGCCATTTGTCCTGACAACAAACAGGAGCAGCAGAACACTCCGAAGATGTGATAAATATTTTTTAGTGTCCCATTACTGCGTAGCCATCTGCTATTTATTGCAATTTTTCAGACCATAATACATCTATCTGATATTTATATAGATGCTGCTTTTGTTTCCATGAGAAGTGTATTGTAACTTAATGTGGCATTAGCTTAATGTTCCATTAAAACAGAGTGCTGGCAAGTGTATGCATGTGCATATGTATATCTAAATTACTATTTTCCTGCCCACGTTGAGGCAGTACTGGGAAGCCATACAGATACTGAACTTCTGCTAGGCAATATCTGCAATACTGAATGAAAATAACTCGTTTGTGCAAAGCCACCCGTTTCCCTAATTACAGCCACTCCTACTGTAAGAGGAAATTGGTAATTGGGTACAGCAGGAAATAAAGATTCAAGAGTTTTATTGTCTGTTCCATTCTTACTATTATTATTAACTCATTCCTATCCTTTGAAAAAAAAAATAAAAAAGGGAAAGAAGTCTTATGGCTTGGTTTCCCTGACTGTGAAATTATAGCAGGCAGAAACTGTGAGGCTATATATGTTAAATACCAATATAAATGATTCCTATAAGATCCCAGTGAGGTTATCAACAGAGTCAAAAGACAGAGTTCCCATGAAATTGCCTTTACTCTCTTTAAGGCATTTAAACCAGCCAGGATTGTAAAGGAGATGCTTGCCTGTTTCAAACACTTTTAATCTTCATAACAATACAGAAAACCTTGGATGAAGTAAATTAAACTGAGGGATAGGTGAAGGTGTGTCTGGTGTCCAGGAGATGAGAACCTCTCTGTAGCTGTCGGAAGGACCTCGACTGATGTGTTTTTGGGCCGCACATGTTGGCACTTGGCAGCGTGAGGATTTCAGGTTCCCCAGGGAAGGTGCAAGTGCTGCTCTATTATCAGTAACACCCTGTGCAGCTCAGAGTGCCAGAAGATTTCACAAGTGAGCTGTGGAACACGTCAGGATGCCGGGTGGGCTGAGCTGAGTGAGTGTTTCAGACTAACGGGTGCCCTGAGCAGAGAATGTGCTAATGTCAAACCAACCTTGAAAATGTGTGTGTTTAAACATGTTAACCAGAGCAAGGCCTGCAGAAATGCCACAAAATATCAAAGGAGAATAAGACTATGTAAATGCAGTCTGAGAGTTTCTTTCCTTATGGAAACAAGTTTGCTTCTTTTTTTTTTTTTTTCCACAGCCCTCAAGGTCTTCTACCAAGCCAAGGAAATGGTGGTTCATTGCATTGATTTACCACTTGCTGGGGGATGCTGCCAGTTTGACTTTTCCCATTCACTCCTGGGCTGACTTCTTTATTGAGTTAACAAATGCATAAAACTGGGATAATACATCCATGAATCACTCCCATAAATGTAGCTCAGTGCAGGGCAAGGCTCTTGCTGGTGGCACTGATCCCCCACAGCACTACAGACTCTTCTTTCTATAGGAAGTCCTTTCTATTATTTTTCCATGTATTGCTTGTAGACATTGGATCTAGTCAATCTGAGACTCATCCCTTCCTTTCTCCTTGTGCAATATATTGAACATGAACGAGGGTTTGAGGCTTTCATAATTTATCAGGGGATGGCTTTCTCAGTCCTATCATTGTACCAGGGGCTCTGGGACCCTCAGGCTGTTGTGGACTGTCACACAGCATCTGTGGGGCCAAAACAGCCTTGGTGGCTTTGAAACTCATCAAAAGCCTGCAACACAGCAGTGTCACTGCAATGTGAGGATCCCACGTGGCATTCAGACAGTGGGAGTCATAGAGCAGTTTGGGTTGGAAAGGACATTAAAGACCATCTAATTTCAGCTCCCTTGCCATGGACAGCAGCACTTTCCACTAGAACAGGTTACTCAGACCTGGCCTTGAGCACTTCCAGAATGGAGATGAAACCTTGTCTCTGTGCATATCTCCAGACTAGGGCTGATGGTGTGTTGTGCTGGTGAGCTGCAGCTCTGAACAACTCTGCAAATGAAAATCCCATTACAGGATGGCAGGTCTTTTGTTTTGCCTAGAGACATGCTATTAGGGCATTATTTTTAAAGCCTACTTAGGAAGATGGTGAATTTATTTGTCTACATGGTAATGAAAATAAAAAATTAAAGCATGTTACATTATTTCTAAGCAAAAAGTAGTCCATTTGCAATCTCATTTTTCTGTGCCAACTCTGTAAATACGAGTTTCATATATATAAAAAGACAGTTGATGATTAACCTGAAGATTAATTACTACTACAGGGGTGATGTCTCTGGTGTGCTGCACATCACGAAAGAGACTTCCTCTGCTTTGGGCAGCTAAAACAGAGACACTTCTCCTAAGAGGTAATAAGAAAATGAACATCAGGAAGCCACACAACAGGTCAGTGCCAGGGCTGGGGCTTCAGGGCCAGGGCTGGTCTCATAAAGACACGTGTGGTTCTTTCTCAGTGCCCAGAGGAGAAGATAAAAAGTGATATCTCACATCCTCAGGCCAAGCAAAGAAACAGGGGATGCTCCATCTCTGACTGGGGGAAAAAATCTCCTGATCTATGTTGTAGAAGCCAACTTTTTGGGCTGTCCTGAAGGAATCAGGGAGAGCTCACAGGGAGGGAGATTCAAGAGAGGGTGTGGGGAAGAAGCCAAAAAGAGGTTTNATAAAAACTCTGTGTTGTGTCAGCAGCCTCAGCCCGGGGAGCTGATGCAGCCGGGATGCTGGGATAATGCCGGGATGCTGCGATGCAGCCGGGATGTTGCGATGCTCGTCTTGGGCTACTTCGCAGTGCCACCTGCTGGCCCCGCTCCTGCCCGCGTGGAAATTTCCACGCTGGTGCTCGTTGCAGGGCAGGTCGCAGCTGCTCTGGTAACTCTGCTCCCCAGGCTGCATTCCAGCATCCCGCTGGGCTGCGGGGAGGGCTCGGCAGTGCACGGAGCCGGCCCTCGTCTGTCCGGCCGCGGGCAGCCCGTTCTCACTCCCACTCTTATTGACGGTTGCTACCGGGATCTCTCTATTTCCATTGCCAAATACTGTAGTTTATGAATATTTTCTGCAGCTTCTCTTAGAGGCTCACTTCTTTTTCCGTTTGCAGAAAGACCTTTTTAGCAGATGGGAAGCCTTTGATTTTGTACATATGCAGCAGGGAGCCACTTTCAACGGGACTTTTATCATAGACTTATAGAAAGGATGGGGTTGAAAGGGAACTTAAAAATCATCTGGTTCTGATCCCCGTGCCATTGCCAGAGATGTCACCCACTAGACCGTGTTGCTCAGGCCCCACTTTTCTTCCATTATCCCTTCCAGGAGCTCTGTTTTCCTTAGGATTCAGCAAGGACGCTTGGACAAGAATTAATGGACTGAAAAAGCAGCTTTAAAGATGTCATTTTATCAAATAATTTGAAGACTTGACACATATATCAAGTTTTTTCCAAAGTTAAAAACAAATAAAGCCTCTTTCCCCAATTGCCTATAACAAGGATGCAGCAGATAGGTACTTAAGCTGCCTCAAGTAGGAAACACCACTCACTGTGAGCACTGTGAGGCTGTGGCTGCCCCATCCCTGGAAGTGTTCCAGGCCAGGTTGGATGGGGCTTGGAACAACCTGGTCTGGTGGAAGATGTCCCTGCCCATGGCAGAGGACTGGAACTGGGTGATTTTTCAAATCCCTTCCAACTCAACCTGGTCTGTGATCCTGTTAGTCCATAATTCTGTGATTATACCTGCATTGTCGGCTCAACCCTGCACTGTTTTTGTGTGCCAGCTCTTTGCTCCAGGTAGGAACAGCTATCTGCCAGAATCTGTGCTGAGGGCTCTATGTAAGACTGCATTATTCAGTGTGAGCAGATTATTATTGGTCACGAACACATGTTTTATCCACATTAACAGCAGCAGCTCTTGAAATAAAATCCACTCCTCTTACAGGCATCTTTTCTCTGATTGATTTCCTGATGATGGATTCATGGATCTGGTCAGGAAGGCCTTCTCAGAAGAAAGATGAGTGGAGATGAGGGCAGGAGGAATGTTCAGGACAGTAGCAGAGAAGGTGTTGGGGTTATTGTCTTGTGTGAACCAGAAGAGATATTCTAAGAGAGGAGATTAAATTAAGAAAAATACTTGAAATGGTGAAACTCTTCACTTTGCCATGGGAAATGCAAATCTGGCTCAAGCAATGTCATTATCCAAATTGTTCCCATACCCCTTGTACATCAAGTCTGTGATTTCAGCCCCTGCAGGAAAACCATAGGAAGGAATAAGAAATGTGAAGGAAACTTAGCAGGTTTTCTCCCCTCCTTGCTCTCTACTGTAATATCAGCATTTTCTCTATACTGTTCAGGAATAAATTACAGGTAATTCTAGCCAGCAAAATAAATTTAGTTTTTCTAGCTGCCTTCTTATCATGAAGTCTTTATCTCTGAAAGGGGTGAGAAAGTAGGAGTTATTTCAGCAGGGCTTATCACACTGATCACAATTATTTTGCTGTTACCTAAGTGCTCACTGCTCAGTTCTTGTATTGTTTCATCTTCAGCTGCACTAACTTTACAGCAAGAGGCTGGATGGTAATAAGGACTTGCTCCTGTATTAAGTGTATTATTTCTCAAAGTTTAAAAAGGTATATGCAATCATCCTACTTTTCCAGGGCTGCAGTCATGATTCAGACCTGAGCACCTGAGTCATTTTGCTGGATCCCTCGTGGCTCCCATTCCCATGGCTCTGTGGAGAGATGACACACAGAAATCCACCTTTTTTCCTAGGTATAGCCTAGCATCAAGATCCTCTGCAGCCAGGTCTGGACATGTCTCACCCACACAGACCAAACCTGATGTTGAAATGTCATTGTGCACTGGGATTGTCTGGAGGAGAATAAATCTTCAAACTGTGGTGCTGACCACAGGCAGCATATGAGCTCCTGGTTTAGGGGGCCATCCCATGCAGGGCATTCCTTATTTCAATTAATTTGCAGCACGGACATAACCTCACAGAACTGCAGGTGGAGAATGAGCAGATTGGTGCTGTTATGGAAAGGCAGAGAGCACCACACCCCCAGTGCAGGTGGGTGAGGCTCCCACTGAGCCCCACTGAGTTCTCAAGAGCTGCCTGCTCTTAAGTAAATCTCTGGTGTCTGCTTGCTGAGTCAAGGAAGCTTCATGCCAGGCTGACTGAGGTAATGTGGATACCAGGATCTCTCCCTCCCTTCCTCCCTCCTCACACCTCTCCTTCACCTGAGAACACCCTGCTCTGCTTGCTGACTCCAAAGCCCTGATGCTGATTAATTTGGCATGTCCACTTGAGCTGTCAGCTGTTTTTCTTTTTTCTTTTCCTTCTTTCTTTCTTTCTTTCTTTCTTTCTTTCTTTCTTTCTTTCTTTCTTTCTTTCTTTCTTTTCTTTCTTTCTTTCTTTCTTTCTTTCTTTCTTTCTTTCTTTCTTTCTTTCTTTCCTTCTTTCCTTCTTTCCTTCTTTCCTTCTTTCTTTCTTTCCTTCTTTCCTTCTTTCTTTCTTTCTTTCTTTCTTTCTTTCTTTCTTTCTTTCTTTCTTTCTTTCTTTCTCTCTCTCTTTCTTTCTTTCTTTCTAATCTCAGAAGTTTCTGTATAAGGGTCTTATTGCATTTTACTCAGCACAGCATCAACAGAAAGGCTTCAAACACCCAGAATAATGTATTAAAAGAGACAGGGGGTTTGTGGTGCCAGAGTATTGAAGATCTTGATGAGCTCTAGCATAAAGCCAGAGAAAAGAGGATTCTTTGCTAAGGAGATGCACAAGTTGCCACGTTCCTCAAAGCACCCCACATTTCTGCTTGGCACCCCCTTAATCCTTTGGATGGGAGTAATTATTCTTCATTCTCTCACCACAGGAACCCCTTGCATCTTTCATCTGATGGGAAATGAGGTCACCCTGACTCATGCTGGGTCTCTCCAGAAGATAGTGAGATCCACTCACAGCGTGGCAGGGGAACTGGGCTTATCTCTTCCCGTTCAGTGATTCCTGTGGGGTCTGCTGTAGAGCAGCCTCTGTTGTAAACGAGCACAAATATCATGGTTGCAGGCTAAAGAATGAATTTCTGCAGCAGAGCAGGAACAGACACTTTGTGAAGAATAATATAATAATATATTTTCATATAATAGTGCAAAGAGCCAGGGATGAATTATTTTTAAAAGGTCCAATTCCTGTTTCAGCTACTGAGGAGCTTTAGTCATCACTTTAAGATGAATGTTTCATCAGTATTTATTTTAAAAGCAATTTCTATCATCAGCCAGGATTTCAAGTTCTTTTTAACCCTTCGCATTTCCTGTAAAATACATACATGTGCATATGAACAGACACAATTATGCTATTTAAGGCCATCACTATAGAATGAGAACAGAGAAAACAGTATTTGGAAGCTGTTCAATTAGCCAAAATTTACCTTATGATTTATAAGAAGAACAGATTTATTTTTCTGTCTCCAAAATTTAATGTTGGCAAATTGGGAATCTCTCCCTGACTGGTTAGTTACCAAGGCATGAGTTTTTAAAAGCCTCTGATATTCCAAGCCAAAATTGTGAATTTTAACTCAGATGACTGGCAATTATCCAGGAAGTTGTATAAATAGTATTTTCTACCCTTCTGCCACAGACACAGATTGCATTTCTGACCACAACAACTTGAAAATACTTGCTGGCCAGTGATTCCTGACCAGCAAATGGTTCCCATGTGGCAGAGGAAGAGGGCTTTTATTCTGCTTCATCTCTTTAGCTTCTTTTTCACTCTACAGCAGTTTTTGTAAACCCTTGTGGGGAGCTCCTTGGTGTGCACAAGGTTTTTGTCACCGTGATTGCTCACAGCACAGTAGGATACTTGGTCCAAAATGCAAACTGCAAGTCCTGGAATGACTCACCACTTCATTAACATCAATATTAAAATGCTTCATATCAAAAAGCATGAAAAAAAGATGATCCCAGACAATCTTTGGACACAAGCAGCCTCAGCTTTGTCTGGTGGATTAAGGTCTGACATGGGTGTTTGCTTAACAGGGAGGAACAGCTCCTGATAGTTTTCCATACATTTGGGCCTCTTAAATTTAAAAAAAAAAATTTAAAAAAATCAAACCCCATAACAAATTATTTGTGAAGTTGTTGCCAAGGGGACCTCCAGCAGACATGTATTGTGTGAATGTGTGATACCTGCAGATCACTGTTGCTTCTCCCTTTGTTCATGTTCAGCTCATCTGAAAAATTACATGTGATTTTGCTGTAATAGCATTTCGTTGGGTTTGGTTTTATTTTTCTTGGGAAACAAACAAATAGAGAGGAGTCCAACACACTCATGAAGAAGTTCATGGATCTTATAACAGCATCACAGAACCTTGGACATCCATCCATCCATTTGAAACTACTGGCTTGTAATCTGTATCAGGTGATTGCATGAAATTCAATTATCTCCTTCAGGCATCAGATCATTGGAACCCTAACTGTAAACTCTGCTTTGAAGGGTATAAGCTTCAGCCCAGTGTCAAGAACATAAAAGATGAAAAAGAAGGGTTGCACTTGGAGGACTTTGGCCAGGTGATATTCCTAGTAGCCCACATTCCCCCTGACACTGCAGCCCTACAAGGACACCAACCCCCTAAAGCCCCTCTGAGGCTGTGCTTGATATTTATCCCTGCCCTTACACGTGCTCAACTTGTGCATAACTGTGGCCCAATGTCTCTGAGCAGGGCATGCTGTAAAATTCATGAGCAGATAGCTTTGCAAATATATGGCTGGCTGTTTGGAATGGAATAATTTGCTCTGTGTCTGTCAGAGGGGTTTATGGCCAGAGCATTCCTATGTCACAGTTTACCGGGAGCATTCAGGAATCTTCTCATGCCCTTGCTAATACTGAGCAGGTGGATGCTATCACTTGTTATTTATTTATTTACTATTTTATTTTTTATTTCTGTTGGGGCAAAATGCTCTGCATAACAGGCTGACATAAAATTTAAAATGCACAGGGGCAGAGCTGTAAGTTAACTTTATCACCCGGATTTAGTGCCAGCCCTTTGCACTGAGCACCATTTGCATACATCAGAGATTCCTGGGCTGTGTGTGTGTGTGTCCAGGTCACTTATTCATTATTATAATTTATTTCTAGCACAGCAATACCTCGAGGCCCCAGGGAGAGACAGTTACACATACATGCATATAATGAAAAGAGAGTTCTTGCCCTGAATTGCTCAGTGTAGAGCTGCCTGCCTGGTGCAACAGCATCCCATGCAGAGATGCCAGAGCTGCCTCTAAATGAGATGATACATTTGTGTACTATAGGATAATGCCATGCAGAGACACTCTCTGTCCTGGAAGCAGTGTAGTTAGATCACTACAGACCTATATCTGGGCTAAATTTGCAGTAAATAATGTATAAAGTGACAGCTACAATGCTTCCACTTTTAGTTATCTCTGAAAGTGAATTTTCCTGTGCAAACTTGTTCTTTAAATTTGCTGCCTAAACAGAATGGGTAAAATAACAGCTAAAAGTTTGAAACTGTCTCAGGAAAGAATGCAGGGTTTTTTTCCACTGCAGATTTATCTGTCAGAGTAGGACAATGTTCCTCAAGAGCATCTAAATGAACCCGTCTTCACTGAGGAAAAAAAACAAAACACAAAACTCCACAAAAACCTGACAACCCTTCCCTCCTATCAAACCCACAATCCAAATCCAATTTATTAATTTTAGCAAGTCATATATTTTAAATTCTCACACCTTGCACACAGAGTAGACCTGGCTAGATTGAATTACTCAGAGTAGTAATGAGCTTCTTACAACGACAGATGGAAATGACTTAACACTAGATGATGATTTCTTTTTTTTTTTTCATTCTTTATAAAGTATTTTACTATGGGCAGGAATTAGTGCAAGGAATTCCCGTGGTCTGTGCTGTGCAGGCGGTCAGATTACATTAACACAGTGGTCCCTTCTGACTCTACAGTCCATTAACTTAAGTATGAAGTTAGAGGAGAAAGGGGGATAAAACTTGACAGTGGAAGTAATTGATTTTTTCAGGTCAGAAATGAAATCAAATCAGAACAGCAAACATCACTTAGGATCAGCATTTTTATTTATTTATTTATGATGTTCAGCAAATTGAAACAATTTACTTTGAGTTGAGTATCCACATCAACCTGAGATAATCTGATTAAATTCCTTTAAGAACATGTTTAGTAAAAGCACAGGTGGAATTTATAAAACCCAGGGGCAGATGTGAAGGGTGTTCTGGGAAAAAGGGAAGTTTATAGACTTTCTATTCCCTTTGAGGAAATTTTTGTGAGCTTGATCCTGCAATCTCTTCCTAATCTTTATGCGTCCATATAGATTGCTTTTTTATTTTTCATAGATATGTAAAAACATAAGCATTACATTTTTTTATGTTTCCAAGGATGTTTGAGTCCTAAATTTGCAAAAGCAAACTCAAAAAACAATCTTTGTTACGAGATTTACTTTACACTATTAATGACAACATGGAGCAGCTAAACAAAAATCAGAATAAGAAATACTGTCATTATGTATAAAAACATTGCAAGGGTCCTCAAACTATGACATTTTGCTCTCTTTTGGAATGAGAAAAAAAAATCTATGAGATGTTGATATTCTGAGCTAGAAGAATTAGTTACATCTGTGTTGTATCTACTCTGATATCTCTCTGTTTTGGGACTTTTAGCATAACAATCAGTTTCAAGGGGTTTGAATCTTTCCCCATCCTCAGAATTCAGTTTATTTCCCCAAAGGCCAGGTGTATTTGAAATGAAGACGCCAAACTAAAAATAATTAAATAAATAAGTAGAATTCAATATAAAGAGCAGGTTAGTGTCTTCCTTTTCCCCATGGCTAATTTTTTTCCCCAGAGGTCATAAAAGCTGCTGGAGCAATGACCATCCTGTTACATTCTGGAAGAGCACTTTTAAATAATTTAAAAAGTAATCTATTTTTTTTTATAACATAATTACTATCATTATATTTTTTACATGGGAGTGAACTAAGAGATAAGTACCTTCCAAGTCAATAAATATCTTAGCCTGGAGCTCTAGAACTTTATCTGAAGTGTTTATCTTACTAATCCTTCCTAGAAAAACAAAATAATTATTGCCTAATGACAGTAGATGTGAGTTTTCTGTTTCAATTACTAAGCAGGATGCCAAAATATTTTTCAATATTAGAGGAACATCTCTTGAACCTGGTTGGAAATGCAGTATAATGTGAAACATGGGACATAAATCCACAGGCTTTTTTTTATCCCCTCTTTCCCACGAAATAAGTGTCAACGTAAGAGTTTGGCTCCCTCCATGAACCTTGCAGAAATCACTCCTCTGCTGTTAGTCAATCAAGCCCCTGGGGAAGGAAAGATCCCATTTACTAATAAGATTTCAAGGGTCGACAAGGGAAGACTTTTCATTATAGTGGTCTTGTTTTCTGAGGAATGGTTAAAGACTTCCCAAGGTGAAGCACTGAGAGATGTAATCTCTTTCTAATCTCCAGGAACTGCCACTTTCTGTTATTAATATTGCTTCCCCACCATGGGCTACAGCTCCAGAAAATACGCAACACATGCCTGACATTAGGCACATTTTCAAAATCCATTGATTTCTACCACATTCGAGCATGTGTCTAAGGAAAAAATATGGTTCCTTCTCCCCCTTGGGAATAGAAATTATCCCCTGATTTAAATAACATCATGCCAGCATATCAGTAAATAATTTAAGTTCAAGATCCACAAAAAGGTATATAAATAATCATCTCATTCCCTGTGCATATTTCAAATTTCATTTTCAGGGCCGTTGCTATTAACAGCTACTAATCATGGATTCATAGAATAATTAAGGTCAGAAGGGGCCTCTGAATATTATCCAATCTAACCTGATACTAAATGCAGGCTTAATTAAATCAGGTTGCACAGGACCTTGCCCACTTGAGTTCTGAGTATCTCCAGGGATGGAGCTGCTATTATTACTTTCATTTTTTGATGTTGTTGTTGCTATTAAAATCATATATTGCAAAAAATAAAGTAGAAGTTGAGACTCTGAACACTCCCAGTTCTGTCAGCAGTGCCCCTATATGAACTTTTAATCCATCCTTTAAGTGGGATGTTCTCCCCAAGGATGAGGTGATAATTTGTTATTTAAGTCAATATAACTGGAGCAAAAAGAAAGGCATTGTGTCCTCTGGTGTGGGGTTGCACTATGTGTATTATAGTAAAGTAGGCCTGGAAGGCCTAGAATAAGCCTCTGTCTTAGGCCCAGAGGTGACCATGGAAGCATATCCAGGTCACCAGGGATGGGCTGGGAGAGAAAATTGTGGGTTTGTGGCCTTCTGGACCTATTGGGAGTGAGGATTATTGTTTGTGACCTTATAGGGTGTTTTTTATCTGTTACCATAATAGGTAAAAGCTGTGCAATAGCCCAGGTGATTGAGGAACACTGTGGTGAGCATCTTTCCTGTTTATGTGATGGCATATCCTGTCTGTGTGATGGTATTTAAGGAATTTTCACTGTGTGATAGCTAGTAGTCTTAGTAATCTTTCCTCTTGGCACAAGAACACTGCAAGGTGAAGGTCATAATAAAGGTCTACACGCAGTCTTTGCCTGCTGTCCTCTTGTGTGAAGTCCAAAAGTCTGCCTAATTACTGCACTCTGGATCTGCTCAGAGGGTGCCAACCCTAAGGCAACTATGCATTTACAGGTCTTTGCCCTCCCTGTTCCCTTCCAGGTAGCTGTAAGGCCATAATATTCTCAAACTCATGGCAAACCTCCCCTTCACAAGGGATGGAGGTGAGGTGGGTGATGGGTGCGTGGGGGTAAGAAAGAGCAGGCTGCAGAGGATGTTTAGGAAGAGTATAAATGAGAAGAGGGAATCCATAAAAATATTTGACTGGAATAGCGATTAAAACCAGAACACACCTAAAAGCTTGAAGACAGAGACATTCATACCATTTTTTGCCATTGCACCCATTTTTGTGATGGGCGAGGGGTAGAAAAAGGGGATGAATCACCACCAGCAGGATGCTGCTGCAAGTGAGACTCAGGTACAGGGGGAAGAAGGGGAAGATTCTGGTCAGGAAAACTGGAGGCAAGGGGCTGATTGCCTGACTGACTGATGGGAGCCGTGAGCTGGTGGTGGAGAAATAGCAACTCAGAAATCAGGGACACCAGTGGTCAGATTCCCCAAGGACAGGAGCTTCTAAATAAAAGCTGAAAAATATAGGTGAGAGACTGGTTTGGGAAAAATGGTTTGGAGCAAAGGCTTGAGAGGATAACACCTGTAAAATCTGTGAGGATTATTACAGTAACTGTTCAATTGAAAGTACCATTTTTTCCCCTCTTAAAATAATCCATGTGAGAAGGGGAATGGTAGTGAGCTAAAAATCACCCACTGCTCCAGGAGCCACATCAAGCAGTGTCCTCATGCTCTCCTGGGCCTATCACAGAAACCAGACACTATTTCCATTTCCTTAACTCCTACTGCTGCAGCATTTTATAATCCCATTCTATTGTTCTGCTTCTCTCTCATCATTTTGCTCTGTAAAAAGCAGACAGGGGATATATTTACAGAACTTATTGTTCCTAAAGTAGCACAGGCTGTAAGTTATTCCTGAGCATCTGCTATCAGATCCTGATGGATGTCCTGAGCTGTTTGATACAATCTCTGTGAAGTCAAAATTGAATATGCTTTTTCACCCTGTTCTGGTCCAGCACTAGCACCAATCTCCTCCCTCATATCTTCATCTCCTTTCAGCTGTTTTCCCTTGAATGACTCCCATATCTACCCAGATCTCTTTCTTTTTTTGTTTTTCTTTTTTTTGTTTGTTTGTTTGTTTGTTTTTTTGTTTTCTTCCCCCCTTCCCAGTCCCAAAGCAATATTTTGATTATCAAACCTTGTTTTCTTCCAGAATGCTCCCCATCTATCTCCCCACAATCCTAAAACAAGGCCTTAGATATTCAGCCCTCATAAGAGCCAGTTTCTTTATATTCATCTTGAAACAGTTAGACTAAAATAAAAGAATAAATTAATTAGCACTTGCAGGCCCAGATTTGGATCTAAGGCCTGACATCAGCAAAATCCATGAGATGAGGGAAGGTAACTGTGCAACAATGCACATCACTGACAAAGGGTCCTTATGCTTCAAGAACTGAACTGGCTCTCTAATGAGAAAGAAAAAATAATAAAAAAAAAGAATAAAAAGCTAATTGCATCTCAGCTGTAACTACAGTTGGCAATTAAGCTGCATGCACAGCACTCACGAACACAGAGTAAAAAGCAAAGCTACTTCTTCCTCCCACAGCACACGCTCTGGCACCCAAAATCCACAAGGATTGCACCAAGGCAGACCAGCTCTGTGTCTTGGAGCCTGACTGGAGCATGTTCCATACAAGTGGGGTCTTCACTGGAATTTGCAGGAAGCCTCTGTGCAGAGCTATTTGCTTTGTCTATGAGTTGCTGTGCACTCTCCTCAATTCACAGCTGAGTTTCTGGGGGTTTTTTGTGATGTGCATGGATCCAAAGAGACACCTGACATCAGTGTGACAAACAGTGTGTCCAACTCACCACATGACCGTGTAAAATCATAATCCACTCTCCATTCCATTATGATTCCTTTGAAGTTTCAGTTTATATTTTGTGCAAATGAGGGGCAAATCTACTGCTTTTATGCCCACCTGGATGTTGTGTCACTTTGAAAGCTATTTCAGAGTAATGCTTTTCTTCCTAAAATTTATTTTCTTATATTAGGACACATTTTTGCTTGGACATTACAGGTCTATGTGTGCTGCTAAACTAAACAGAAAGAGCAAGCATAAATTTACACTAATCAATTCAGCTTCACATGGGAAGTCAAGCATTGATTTTGCTAAAACTGTTGGAATCATCCTGTGCATCCAGCTTTTGTCACTGCCATTTAGGGCTCTTGTAAACAACCCTGGCAGAATTAGTAATGGGAATGCACCCCTTACTGGAGAATCAGGAAGTCCAACAGTATGGATGCCACACATTTCACCCCAGCTGGCCTGAGTGGAAAACAACAGTCACATTTAAATCACTGGAATAAAGCCACTGAAGCTAAACTGTACTTTCTTCCAATATTTTAAGAGATTCACAAGATACGACTTCCATGTGGAAGTGTAATAAGTCTTTCTCCCCAACTCTGTGAGCAGATCACCTTGAGTTTGTACATTTTCTTGAAGTACTTGTGTTTTCCCTGTATCTCATGTGATCTATGAATTATTTCACCCTTTATTCCATGATGGAAGATTAAAAGATTTAGAACAAATCTAATAAAAAAGTGAGTAATATATCCATTCTGCTGGGCAACCTCTTCAAACACCACCACATATAATCCAATATATGGCTGCTTATCCTGATTAGCAAAGGACATATTCAAAATATAGAGGTACCATGTAGCAAGCTACTGAATGAGGCAATCCTGATGTATCTATCCCTGCAGAAGTAAGAAAACTCTGCTGGAGTCAGTATCTGTTGGCAGGTGGTGAAGAGAGAAGGAGCATTGAAAGGAAGAAGATCTAAAGGAAAGATTAGGCCATAATCACTGCGAAAGTTTCTGTAATAGAAAATCAAGGCACTGCTTTGCATGGTTCCATTCTGTCTGGGTTGTTCAGGTTGGCATTAAACAAAATAAGATTAAGCACTTGTCAGACAAACTAATGAGTTTTGGATTGATTTCTGTCTTCTGCAATGCTACTAGCATTTTTGACAGATATGATTTATAGGGCATTCTTTGGGCCTGTTCATGAGAAAAGCTGTTTATTTTGGTTGATGGACAGGGTTTCTAATGTTCCCAGTGGAGTGTGCAGATGGCAGGAAGGACAGTAATCTTTGAGACCATCTCTCAATGTCTAGGCTATGTCTCTTATAAATTTGTAATCAAGATCTCAAGAAACTAATGTGGGCAGGCTTCCTCTGAAATTGTTTTTGCGACCTTTGGCCAATATAATGCTCCCTGAAAAATGTATGTCTGGTACTTTTGCTGTTTAGTAAATGGAGCTTGTATAGGCAATCAAGAAACTATACTGTCCTTTTTAACTGATGTGACATATATACGCAGACGCAGAGTTTTGCACATTTACAGTTCTATTCCCTCTGGCTTAGGAGACTTTTTTTTGGTACATTTTATGTCTGAGGATGTTTAGTGCACTGGTAGACGACAAAAAAAAAAAAGAAAACAGGCAGTCTGTGTTGGAAACTTAATAGAATCTCTAAGGCGTGAAGATAACAAATCTAAGCAGCTGCACTGCTGAATAATTTTTATTCTCATCTGCTGTTCTTGCCATTGATTGTTATTTTTTCTATTTGTCTTGCTCATAATTAGATTGCATAGTCTTGGAGAGTATGAAGCTGATATGGCTGCACTGACTGAAAAAAAGCTGCACCAATACAGAGAAAACACAGGCCTGACTCCCATCACTTTCTTACTTCGAAAACTAAATAACCAATTTTTAAAGAGGGTTTAAAACAAATTGAGTAACACTCATACAAGCATCTCAAGAAGGTTTCAGAGTGGAAGAATGATTGTGGTGTGAGTTTAAACATCTAAGATGGGCTATTTCCACAGCTGTCAGCTGATGAATGTGGGTAACACCAGGCTGAGATGATCCCACAGTTTCACCCGAATTCCAGTCCTGCACAGGTCAGCTGTCAAGAACTTGGCTTCCTAGCACTAGGAATTTAGGAAGTTTGATTTTCAGAGAATGCAAACTGCTGGCACACTTAACCTTTGGCCTACAAGTTTGAAGCCTTTGAACTGTTCTATTACTCAGATCCTTTTTTTTGGTCTTTTGAGTCCTACTTCTAAATCCAAGGATGGGACTTTTCCCCCAACCCCCTGTCTCAAGTGTGTGTCTGTCTTAAAACAAACCCTAAATTTTCAAGAAGACCACTCTTCTCTGTACCATTCTGCTTGTGGGATGATGAGTTTTCCTCAATAAGCACAGAATCCAGGCTGAACTTCAGCAGTGGCATAATGATGCTCCAATGGAGAGCAGGGACATTGAAGAATTGATTGACTCTGTTATCTCCAGAGGCCTCTGGCACAGCTTGGCATGGTCTTGGACACACAAGACACCCACACAGGACAGACAGAGATGACACAGAGCCTGTAGAACAGCTGTGCCCTTCTGGATAGGCAGCTACTTGATGTCTGAGATTAAGCATCCAATTCAATCCTTGTACACACCTCTGGGAAGCCTCCTACTTCAATCCTGATTTCCACTTTTCTCCCATTATCCTACCCCAGTGTGGCCACTAAAGGCATGTTGGATTGAAAGAAATAGATGGAAGCAACACCAACAAAAGTGCCAGCAGAGCTGGAAACCAGGTCAGTGAAGACAATTCAGCAAACAAAGGCTGCCAAGGCAGCAAGAAGCAACCAACATTGCATAATTGATGGAAATCATGGAAATGTAATATTTTCCAAAATATGGTGGATATTAGGAAGAAGTAGAGATTAAGAATATTAAATATAAGGAAGGAATTCTTGCCTGTGAGGGTGGGGAGGCCCTGGCACAGGTACCCAGAGAAGCTGTGGCTGCCCCATACCTGGAAATGCTCAACTCCAGGTTGGACAGGGCTTGGAGCACCCTGGGATAGTGAAAGGTGTCCCTGCCCATGACAGGGGGTGGAACTGGATGAACTTTTAGGTCCCTTCCAACCCAAAACATTCTGTGACTGTCTGATACTTAACTAATGAAGTCATTGACTACCAAGACAGTTTTTTATACCTTGTAACAGGAATCAGAGTACAGAGATAAATCAAGCTCCCAAATCAGCACAGGACCAGAAAAATCCAGTATCCAAACAGCCCTGTTATACATTGGACACATGATTTGGTGCCAGAGTTGCTCCTGGGCTCAGAGGGCTTTACCCTTTTTATCCACAACATCCTAAATATCCTGAGTAGTTTTTGCTTCCCGTTGGGCTCAGCTAAACAACACAATCACTTTTCAAAGGAATTAATAGTCCAAGCACCCTTTTGCTCTCACTTTAGGGAGGTGCCAGGTCTCTCTGCTGTAGCTGCAAGTTATTGCATTACATTACTGAGGCATCAAATCTGTTCTGAAACAGTGCCACTTATAACCTCAGAGCTGCTGCCTCGTTATCTGTGAGCACACAGGTTGTGGTGGGCTTGGAGCTGGGCTCTGTGTGCAAAAACAGAGCAGACACAGTGTCAGCCTCCTCATTTACAAATTACACCATCTTCTTTCTCTAAAGGTTTATCGCTAAGCTTGTTCCAGTTCATTCCTCCTTATCTAAGCCTGTGTGTCAAAACTGCCTGTGCAATTTCAGGTGAGTTCTCACTGCAGTTTTGTGCAGGAAAAATTAGTGATTGCCTGCCTCCAGTGAAGATGCCTCACTGAGCAATCACAGCTGCTTTTCCCAAGTCAGTGTGCTGTTGAACACTCTTCTCCTACTGCTGCCAAGAATATCCTGATCTCCCCTCCCTTAAGATGTTATTAAGTGAAGACCTAGCAGTTTGCACAAGAAGTTCTCACTATTGCATCCCTCTGCTCACGAGCTTCCATGTTGTTGTAAGAAATTTAACCATTTTTACCCCATCTACTACTTTAACTATTTCTTCCTATGTTTTATCCAATTTTTCTTCCTCATTGATAGTGTCTTCCTCCTTCATGTCATCAGCAAATTTCATAAGCAATCACTTCATGCAAGGATTGTTTAAAAAACTAATAATGCTTGACCCCAGCCTCTTTAGTAATAATAGTAGGCTATTTCTAGCCTCCTATCACCTCTTTTAATACACTTTCTTAGCTCTTTAAAAAATCTCAAAGGAATCCCCATTTTCTATTCCTTAACAGAAAATATCTTTTGTGGCAACAACTAAACTTAATAATATGATTTAGATCTACTGTACTGACCAGAATTTTTTAACAAAAAAAAATTATTTGATTTGAGAACAATATTTAAATTCTCTATGCCATTTCTCCATTATTTCCATAATTTGACTATTCATTCCTTGAAGTTGTGCATACTATTGAGATCAGCTGATGATCCTGAAATGTAGTGAATAATTTGCTTTCCCTTTGCTATCTATGGTACCAAGTTTTTTTTATTTTCCTTTTATTATACATGAAAGTTTTTTATTTTCCTTTTTTTATACATGATAACACGTAACATAATCCAAACATGTTGTGATTCACAGATGATGTAATTCTTGGGACTTTCTTGTGCATGGCCAGGAGTTAGACTTAAATTATCCTTTTCTTGTCCTTTCCTACTCAAAATATTCTGTGGTTTTGTGTAACATTTTTTTCGCAAGTTGCTATTTTAAGGAAGTTTATGACTATCAATTTCACCCATGGATATTTAGGAATAAATCATGAAGCACTGGCTCTATATTATTTATGGTCATTTTAGGACCCATATCTCTTTTACCATTCCAACCTTATTATAAAAATTATTTAAGAAGACAGAAAAAAATATCCAGTTTGATGGCCTAGTGTTGCCCATTGTTTCTTTGGTCTCAAAAAATGGAAAAATAAGGGTTGTACTGAATCCTCATTCCTTCCGCATCACCTTCAACTCATGCCCAGGTGCCAAGAGCTGTTTGCCCTCTGCACCAAAGGCAGAACAAGAAAACACTTTCTCATACAGGGGTGGGAGGTTTTCCTTCCCTTATCCCCTTTATGTCTGCTTGGCTTAGCCATAGTTTATACTCATGAATTCTTTGGGACATAACTTTTTTGCAGCGAATTCCTGCCAAAGTTCATGGAGTTAATTCAGGGCTCAGAATGAAAACTCACTTTGCGCTGCAATTTTATTGACCCCTGCAGTCAGTAAATCTCCCCTCCCTCAAATGAGTGAGGGAATGCAGCACAAAACCCATTTCTCACCACTGTTTTTCTTTGGTTTGATCTGTTAAGAGCAAAAGTTATTCTGCTTCCCCCATTTGGCCCCTGCAGGTTAAAAGGACAGATGAATTTAGGTGAAATACTACAACTGTCATCTACTGGTTTCAAATGAGGGTCTGGGAAACGATTGCTCAGGACTTCAGGTGGCAGATGACTTTTTTTTTTCCTCATACTGCAGATCAAAAATTATTTATTAGAAGAAAAAAAATGCTCTTTAAAAAAATAATTCTTTTGATATGATATTATAGGCACTTCAAACTTCACCTTCTGTCCTCAAAGTTCTACTATTAATATCCAACATCAAATGAATCAATCCCAGACTCTTATGGATGATTATTTCTTCTGATGTATATGGCAATTAAATCTCATGGACATGACTCTTCTCATTTTCCATCTGTTCTGTGTCAACGAGCTGTACCAGTGACCTTTTCTACAACCATGGACATTCTCTGTTTGTACTGCAATTTCCCCACTTGTGCAGTGAAAATAATGACAACTTTCTTTCCAAGGGCACGGGAAGATATGACAATGAGTAATGTCCCGTGGGCCTAATTCAAAGCCCACTGAAGTAGCTGAGAACCTTTCTGCTGAATTCAACCAGGTGCTGGAAAGGCCAGATCATTCCACTGCACACCAAATCTCGGGGCTGATGTGGCCCCATTCTTCAGGCAGCAAATCATGCAGCAATCAACCCTAATTTCTGCAAACAGATTTGTTTATCAATTTGTTCATTGTTAATTTTCCATTTCATGATTTTCAGCCCTTGGCAGGTACCCAGTAAAAGCACACAGTGCTTGTTGTCTGAAATGCTGTTCTGTGATTGCCCATCTGAATCGCATGCCAAGGGTTTTAATCTGTTTGGTGCAATGACTGAAAGAGGATAGAAGTATAATCAATTGAGATATGTGGATATGTTCCATTTTTTTTTTTCCTTTTTTTCCTCCTCAAATTATGAACTCACTAAAATTTTTCAAACTGGTGCAGATCTCTGAATAAATTTTCTTTACATAGATATCTCTATGTCAAATGTCCAAATATGACCTTTCTCTGCAGCCTTTCCTGGGACTTTCAGAATTAGTCAGGGCACCATGGGCCTTGTCTGTCCTGGTAAATTAGATGTTTTTGGTGCTGCTCTCTGACAGTGAGGCCAGCACAGAAGGATCAACCCCTCTGACAAAAATAACATTTCTCACTGTCCAGAACTGAGTAGCTGTATGCAAAGTGCCAGCTGAGATTGGCTTTCTGCCCATGAAAACTTCCAGGCTATTCTGGGACATGTTTGTGACACTGTGAGTCAGCCCAGGTCGGTGCCACTTAAGGTAAAACTTCTACAAACAGCTTGAAAGACATTCTCCAGAGTTTAGGAATGATCTTGAGCAATCAAAACCTCTGAGCAGAGCAGAATGCACACTGAAAATGGTGCCTTTAGATGAATAAACCATTTTAATTGAGATCAGAAAAATGTGGTGTATCCAAGAACATTCAGGGATATAATTTGGTCACCTGACATCATCTCCAGCTATCTCTGTTTATAGCTAATGAAGAAAACATATGTGCCTCCAGAGACTCATCTGGGGAAATTGCATGATGTGTGAGGAGTTTTGCTGCCTTTATGCACTTGGAAGTCATGAATAGATTGATCCACATGAGACTTGGACAATCTTCTTTTAATACATTAAAACATGTCGAAATCAAATTTCCTTCCATTTCTTTTTTTTCCCCTCCAAAAATCTATTTATTTTTAATTCCTGACTTTATAAAATAAATTGTATTTGGAGACAGCAAAAAGTACACCTGAAATTACTTGAGTTTATAAACAATGAAGACTTCAGACCAAATCTCATGGCAAAGATGGAGAAACATTGGTGGTTTGCCTGGGGAAACTGTGAAATCTCCAGCATGGAAGGATTTTAAGAACAGACTGTGCAAACATGTGCCTCCTGACATTTTTCTGGGGCAAAGAAATGACCAAAAGGACCAAGACACCTACAGAGACCCTGATTGTTTTGTTATTTGGGGCCCACAGTTTTATAGAGTAATGGTGGTTAAAATCTTATAACTGGAATTTTCATGTCACCCTCTTGGAAAATAAAAGTAATCAAGTTAGAGTGTTCGGTTTTGAAGAATGTATATTTATGCCTATTTTGTCAATATACAAACTGTCAGTGATTATATTAATCTACATTTTGCATAATATAAAACTTTTAAGTAAAGTTTTTTAATAATTATATGCTCTTCTCCAATGATTTTTATATTAAGATGTAAAAGTTAATAAAAGAAAATTTTCTTCTACTGGTTTTAATATGATATCAATTTATGGATAGTGCAACAAGGTCAATGAGCAAAAAAAATAATAAAATATTATTGTGAAATACTTGTGAATCCTATAAAGCCATAGTTTGCCCATGTTTTCAAGCATTAAGAGCCAGTTTATCAATACCCTGAGTCCGTAAAGCACTTTCAATACAAATTTTGCTGCCAATTTTGACAACATACTGAGTCCTGTGTTCCATGGAGATGCCTAAACAAAATATTTGGACATTCAAACATCATCATGGTAGAAGGAGGCCTGTGTACCTGAAGAGTAGACACAGTTTATATTTGCTGACATAAATTAAAACTATTTCAGAGAGAG
>VZTZ01029515.1:223722-238980 GCA_013400955.1 Drymodes brunneopygia | reverse complement strand
GAGAGAGCTTAAAAATCTGTTCCTGGCCTTTGTGACTCAGCATCAAAGACTCAGAACAGTGTTTATCTCACATTTTAACCACAAGATGCCCTACCTTGTTTTTTGTGAAGAATTCAGCTACATGCCACCTCAGTAATGGCTCCCACATACTAATTTAAACTTTTTCCACTATAATCTACTAAACCCATTATTTTCTACTGGAAATTTTTTTTTTTTTTTTTTTTTTTTTTTTTTTTTTTTTTTTTTTTTTTACTAATACAAATANTTTTTGTGACTCCATAAAAAGAAAGATGTAAGCAGAAGTGACCTTCAAGATAGGGAGTCTCCTTGGATTTGCCACCTGCTCCACTGGTGGCCAATAGGCCAATATTTAAGGTGTCCAGAATAAATTTTGGTGGTGAGTAAAATTTTAACAGAAATTTAATGAACTTGCCCCTGTTAAATATTTATCCAATTATGCAAGTGACAAGCGAAAAATGAATGAATTCCTTTTAACGTAATATAAAATAGCACATAGCAGAAGGGAATTTTATCATTAAAGATATAATGAGATCATGAACACCTCCAAAGGGGTGAGTTAATCAAATAAGGCCATAATATGACAAGCAGCCTGTCAGAAGAAATTCTATTTGCTGCTGTACGTGAGTTGCATTTGAGTTAATAACGGAGTTGGTACCCACCCCACCAACCTTGTTAGAGGATGTCACACCCAGCCTTGCTGATGGAGGAGGACAAAAGTGGATGGCTTGAAAGGGGAATTCCCAGAGCTGGTGTTGACAGTCAGTGTAATTACAGGAACTGCTGACTCTGAAAGATACAGATCTTTTCCTCAGGTGTGCATAGTGTGTACTGCCCTCCCTTCTCCAAAATAATAATGCCACAGGCATTAAGTGTATATGTACGTATGAACACTTAAAGAACTAGCTGTTTAGAGAGAACAGTTTGAAGCACATCACTGAAGAGTCTCAAGATATTTACTTTTCTTTTGAGAAGGAAGAAGTTAAGGCCCATACCATTAGCTGATCCAAAATCTTGCAGCTCCACTGACATCAGCCAAGCTCTCGTGATTTGCACAGGCTAATGCTTTGTCTCACAGTATGAAATCTTTTCCCATTAATATTTACCTGCTGTTCCATAATGACTACAAAACGCCTGACAATAGCTAGACAGTGGGAGTTCTGTGGCTGCCACTTGCTACACAAATCATAATCAAGCTACTGTTACCTTGTGCTTCCTCCATTTCTCTGTCACATCCATCTGGTGTCCCTCCCACACAGACTAAGAGCAGGCACTGCCTCCAAGTGCAGTTATCCTGCATTGGGGATGAAAATAGCATTGCAAGAGCAATAGGCAATAATTAGCATCTGATTTCTAATAGCAACAACATGATTTTATAGAGGCTCCTTCCCCCCAGAAGCTCAAGGCATTTGGAATAATTTGCAAGTTTTGTTTTGTGGGAGAATAAGTTAAGGTACTGAGAGATCAAAGGATTAGGCTGTGATCATACTATTGGCAGATCTCCTTCCAGCTGTAAAAGAAAATAAAAAAATTTAAAAAGAGGAAATTCATGCCATTACTAAGAATAACTTCACTACAGGTACAAATATTTTCAAGTTTAAAGCTGCACAGAAGCTGTCATAATAAATCATGAATCCTGTCAAAAATCATTGAAATTCGTATTTTGTGGACTTTCTGAAAAAGAACCAAATAACTGCTGACACAGCTTGCTAGCTTTGGATAAGTTTGTCTTTTGAAAACTTCAAGAATTGAAGACACAGCTCCTACAGAAGTAAGTGCATAGATTTAATCTGAAAATCATGTTAACTTTTCTACAATGACCTGTGTTACTGATAATCATACTATCTTACTGGTCTTGTGACCTTCGTGTAAAAGAGGACATGACAATGACACCTCTGAACCTTTTTCCACCTGAAACACAGCTTCATCTGAAAGCAATCATTTCCAGGAACTGGGATATAGCAATCACATATATCTGAAATGTCTTGAAGAAGAAAATACTGTCAGAAAATACTATTTCTGGTGGGCAGAAATAACACCAGTAACCATAACATAGACATATATGCTATAAAAATATATATATATAAAAAAAATCAATGTTCTACATTGGATTTCAGACGATCCTTATACAAGACTGTCTTTACCACTTATCTTGTGATTCTACCATATACCCATAATTCACTATTTGCTCCCCGTTTTACTGAGCCATGCAATATTTTATTTGTGAATCAATTTCCACCTGTCAGCTCAGAACAACTGTGCTTCACTTCCACCATCCTTTGTCTCTGTCTATTCCTGGTTCCTTAAACACAGAGAAAACCGCTCTTTTATGAGTTACTGCTGCGCCTGCTGCAATGGGACACTCACCTTGGCTGAAGAAGCAGGCACAGTTTATTACAAACACCAAAAACGTCCCCAAACAGTGAGTTGGTGTGATTGCAGGACTCTTACAGCACTGTCCCCAAAGGGTACCCAGCACCTGGGTCTTCAGTCAGATGGTTCTGACAGCTGCTCAGCGTTTCTGCTTCAACTCTCCCTTAATTTTGCATTGTGACACTTTGCTGATTTTGTTTCATTAGTAAAATATACATTAAACGAGCTGCTGGGGTGGGGGGTTTTTAAGTAGCTGCCATGTGCAAATGAGTCTTTTGTATCCTTCAGGAAAAAGCAAACAGCTTCAGAGAGGAATATTAAGTGGCACCCAGTAAAATCATGTAGCAGATGAAATGATGGACGGGAGGGAGAGGGCAATGCATTAAAATGCACCTCCTGTGTGTCTAAGCACTCAAAATTCTAAAGCACTGAACAAGCTTCTGCAAACTCAGACTGGAAAACATCACACAAAGAGGCAGCAATTTTAGTCTCAGGAGCTGGCTGAACCATCCTGAGTTCAAGAAATCCCAGGTATAGGATGTAGGTACAAGCCATATAGGAAAAAAACAAGTATAGGAAACCATCAACCATAACAAAAAGAATTTGTCTCCTAAAATAGAGCCTAAGGTGAGACCTCAGCTCCTTCTGGTTCAGGCTGTGTCAGTTGTCAAAGACCGACACTGAGGCTGTGATTTGGTCCTAGCTGAGCTCAATTTAGGCTTTCAAATGTAGGTGTCTGTATGTGGGGTAGGTTTCTGAGCTATTTTTATAGTCAGTGGAACAAGATAATACAATCCCATTGTCATTCAGTGCACAAATTCAAAACCAGGCTGGGTGGGGCTCTGCACAACCTGGTCTAGTGGAAGGTATCCCTGTGCATGACAGACGGAACTAGGTGAGTTTCAAGGTCTGTTCCAGTTCCAGCCATTCATGATTCCATGAATTTAGATGAGTAGCCAGTTTGTGATAGTGATTTGTGCCAGAGAATGGTTCAACAGGACCAACCACCCTGACAAGCTCTCCACTGACTGTAAAGACAACTTCACCAACCAGCAAAAAGTAGCTACTTATATACAGGCGCTTAATTCTGGATATTTCAACCAAAATCTAGATCCTACTGATTGGGGTGAGGGTTTTTTGGAGTGAGGTTTCCAGGTTTGGGGCAGGGGTTTTGTTACATCTCAAAAATAAGGTGAGTGCTATGTGTGAACTTGTCCAGACTAAGGAAGCCCATTGGAGCAGATTTTGGAAATTATCCTCTTTCAGTCTGTTAAGCTGATGGAGTGTTGCCCACAGGAAAACATATTAACACTATAAAAGTCAGAAACCCCATGTTTTATTCCTGATGAGCAGGACCAGTTCACTCAGGTCCTCCTGCCAAATGCTAGGTCAGGGATAGCAACGTACCAAAAATCGGATGTCAGAACAGGGTACCAAATCCTACCAGGCTCTCATCAAATCCTCACCCATGCCAAATCTCCATGTGATATCTACAAACACATCCCCTATTTCAGTCACAAACTAAGCTTTCAGTTGCTAGTGAGGCAGCCTCTGAACTTGCATATTCTGTAAGCATTCTGGCAGGGTACCACAGCATGAGGACACAGAAGGCTAAATAGCAGAGCTATAAATAAAGTGGGACCCTGCTTCCAAGAAATGCTAACACCTACACAGCTCACTATCTGTAATTTAACAGGGTACTGAAAGACCAAATTTTCCCCTATTTATCTTCAGACTGGGCAAGGAGAGAGAACACCTGGGAAGTGAATCAAAAGGAGAAAAAATCCTCATGAGCAAATTTTAAAAATGTAAAAGAAATAGACAGTGTGTGTCTTAGGGAGTTTTAAATAAATTAACTCATGGCAGAGCTGAAGAAGAGACAATTGTTTATTTTTAACATGCTTTCTTTGCAGTCAATATGTTCCAAACATGGCATTTTGGTCACATTTTTTTCAAGTCCGTGTATTTTCAGAGTTCTGAGTTATTGCCTGTCCTTAAATTTAGATGATCTGCAGGTTTTCAGATTTCTCCTGTGTTTCAACTCCTTTTTGTTTGCTTATTTGTTTATTTCCTACTGTGAACAAACTTCTTCAGAGCAAACTTTGGAAAGAGATCTGGGGACAGTACTTTGAAACTTGGTCAGTCTGATCCCCTTTGAGCTGTATATTTTCCCTTGATGGCCCTCCAAGATTTGTGAATACTGCAGAAGGTATGGGACAGAGTGAAAAAGCTGCAATTTTTAATGTATCGTTAACTTCTCCTTCCTGAGTTGGGACAGATGATCTCTGTCATTTCAATAAAGCTGCTAACAGCAGAGAGAATTCTTTCCTTGTCTTCAGAGTTTGAAGAAGCACAATTGCAATTCTAGTCCAGATGCCATTGTGATGCTTTGAAGAGCTGTGTTAGACAGAGCTATTTTAACAGAATTACAATTCTGTGGATGCAACAGTTTCTGAACCACAAGTCTTCATTAGTATCTATCATCTCATTCAATAACCTTGTTTTGCCTTAAAAAAAAAAAAGTGGTTGAATTCTAGAAAAGGAAATTTCAGATTTTTTCTGTCTTGTTAATTTAGGATTCTCTCTTGAAAAGAAAAAACACAATGCAGATCTTTGACAGAGTCAGAGAATAGTAACCTATGTACTGATTTAGCAGAAGCTGCATTCCCACAAAAATATTGGAATAAGCAACTCAAAAGTTTAAGAATAAATTTAAAGAATAAGCAACCTAGAGGATAACAAGAGAAGAGCAACAGTCAATTTACATTCATCAAAAACAAATCATGTCAAACTAATCTGATTCCTATTATGAGAAGGTAACTGGCTTTGTTCATAAGGGAGAAGCAGGAAATGTCATATATTTTGACTTTAGTGAAGCTTTGACACTCTCTTACATGAAGGACTTAGAAAAAAGTTTGGGAAACATTATCCAGGTGACCCTCCAGGGTGTGGGATTACGTAGCTACTGCCAGAGCATCAGAATTATATAGCTACCCCCAGTCAATACTGTGGGCTATTTAGGATTCTGTCGTAACTCTGTCACCATTCATAATTCCATGGATGGCTTGGATGAAAGGATAGGAGGCATATTTATTGCAGTCACAGAGAGCACCAAGGTGAACATCTGCAAACAGTGGGGAAGAGGAGTAGAATTCAGAACAATTGGAGAGAACGGGAGAAAAAAGTGTAGTGCTGCTCAGGAAGGTCAAATGTAAAGTGAATCTCTTGGAAATGCAGAACCACTCACACCAAAGGGAATTTCTGGCCTGGCTGAGGTGTGGCTGAGTAATATTAGACCAAGGCAAACAAAAATCACAGATTAATTCATCATAGAATCACAGAATGGTTTGGGTTGGAAGACACCACCTTGTTCAAACCCCCTGGGCAGGGACATCTTTCATGAGGCCACATTGCTCCTGCTCAGCCTTCCAGGGATGGAGCATCCACAGCTTCTCTGGGCAGGGCCTCACCACCCTCACAGGGAAGAATTTCTTCTTAATATCTAATCTAAACCCCCTTCTGACAGTTTAGAGCCATTCCCCCTTATCCTGTCACTTCATGCCATTGTCCAAAGTCCCTATCCAGCTCTCTTGGAGCTGATTTAGGCACTGGAAGGGGCTTTAAGGTCTCCCAAAGCCTTCCCTTCTCCAGGTGGAGCAATCACACCCTTTCAGTCTCAATCTGAGTCAAAACCCCTGTGCTGGTGCATAGAGGGCACAGTAATTTAGAAGGATGGGGGCAATTTGTAAAGGAGCCTCAACAGAGAATTACACTCATTTGGTCAGGTGCAGAATATATGACCAAGAGACAGGTAAAAAATAAAATTAAGATACTTTAATCTAGTGTAAAGAAAAATTGCGAGAAAATGGTAAAAGGATGCTTGGGGAAAGAAATAAACTCTTCGCTCTGTCTACTGTTGTTAGGCCAAGAAGTAATAAAGCAAAGAAGATTAAAATCCAACATCAGGAAATGCTTTCATCACTCAAGATTTTTAAGAAAAATTGAACCAGCATTTGTCACAAGTGACATAACTGACCCTGTCTTTATGAAAGGAGATGGACTGCATGACCTCTTAGTGTCCCTTCTATTCCCATTTTAATTGATTTCTCCAAGAAAAAAAAATATTTCTTTATCTGAAAGATAAACCTATCCTTAACTGAAGCATAAATACCCTGAAAGTAATAACTGTAACTCCTTAGGGTTCATAAAATACACAAGAGATACAGCTGTAAAGTAAAACTCTTGATGAGAAAAGAATCATCTCATAGCTGAGAACTGTGAATGGAAAACAGATAATCTCAAACATTTTTAATGTGGGAATTGCTATTTTGATAGGAAAAAAAAAGAAAGAAAACAGTGAAGCACACAAACTCTACCAATCTGATTTGACTGATTGAGTCACTGATATATCACATTTACTGATCTCTTTCTGCAAAACCCTGACATCTGAGAATGGGGCAAAGGAGAATTAGTGATGTTCTCTTTGTAATCCTAAGAGATGAAAGAGTGATTCTGGGGGGAGAGGTTCACATAACACGTGGAGCTTTCAATGTTATAATTGTCATTATTCACCCATAACAATGAATTTGCTTTCATTGTTGCTGCTCTGCTAGCTGGAAGTCCTGCTTGAAAGTATGCAACAAAAAGCCATAAGTCTGGCTTTATAACTTTCCAAAATTTGTTGGCTTCTCAGCAGCTATAATGAACTGTTCCAACACTACTACCCTTGGCAGATGTGATGCTTTCCACTCCCAGGGGCAAAGCACACATGTCCTGACTAAAAATTCAGGCAGATTCAAGAAGGGAGGAAGACACTACTAATTTTTCATGTCTTCTTCCAACTAATTATTGGCCAAATTCTCAAAACCAGTCCCCCTTTCCCAAGACTTCCACATGCCCCTCCAAATAAAACAAACCCAGAACAAGATATATCCTTACAAAAGCAGCTAGAGTAATGAAATAATAGAAGAAACAAGATTTCAATAAAAACTATGTTTCAGATTTTCCATATAAACTGCATTAAGTATTTTAATATGTTGACAGTTTTCCAGAATCCAAACAGTCCTTCAAAGAATTGGAATTTTATTGCTCTTCTTTTTAGCCAGTGTGTCAGGTCAATAAAGAAGATTCCCTGAGATGCCCATTGCAGCTTCATCTTGGGAATGAATTAAAATTTGATGGGGTGTTCTTATGGTGATCAGGCTTTCAAAAAATGAATTTTAAGGACACACTAGAACCAAAATAGTAAGGGGCTAAAACAGATATGTGAAGTCTTTACAAAATGTGTGGATTACCCTTATAATATATCCTTCTGATCAGCTTCTCCTTCTTTTTATGACTGAGCAAATTTTTTTACTTCATTGCAATGACTACTTAAATTCAATATTATACGGTGTGAATTGGAATAATATTCTGGCCTTTCTTAAATCTCATTTCCTTTCACTTACTTTAATACCACTTTTAGGATGTAATAGCAAAATTTAACCCACACACATTGTCTGTACTGGGGAAAGGTGCTGGCAAATTTGGTCTTTGAGATGCTGCAAGTTGTGACCTTTTCACTTCTATTTAACATTGTTCCATCAAAAATGAAATTTTTCATGAAAGAAGACAATTCAGGTGGGAAGTGGTGTTTGAAGGGATGTTGCTTTTATCTCCTGGGTTTAGCCACACAAACAACTAAGTCGAGCAAAAGCAGCAGAGCAGAGATTTCTGTAAATGTGAAGGAGGGAAAATTTGGGGCACAATCCCCAAAGCAGGAGAGCCACTTCTGGTAACAGCACTTTGCACAGCAGAGCTGCCATGAAACATTTTGCCAGTAAAGCATCTTTTTTTTTCCTGATGCTTTAGTGAAAACAAATGTGGTTTAATGTTCAGATAACCATACTTGGGAGGGGAAAAAAAAAAAAAAAAGATGATGAGGGTATGAAAGATGCTGGAGTTCCTTCAAATAGTGATCAGATGATAATTTGATTATCACTGTATATTGAGGTATGGAAGAAGGGCTGAATTGGCTCAGCCTGTCCAGCATGCTGCCCTGTCTCCAACAGCATTTAATGGTAGATAGGAGAACAAAATCAGATTGAAGGTTTTTTCCTTCCAAAAGGACTCCCAGCCCCTTGTGCTCTGCTGCTCCCTGAGTCTTTGATTTAACACTCCTGAACAGCTTTGCTTTCCATTAATGAATATCCCCAATTGCTTTTGAATCTATGCAAAATAGAAACATCCACAATGCCCATAGTAAATTGGTTCAAAGCTCAGCCACAGTAATGGAAAAGTTATCTTATAACAGCCCAGTCTCAGAGTTGCCAATAACAATCACAGTCATGGGGCTTACTGTGGAAGGCAGGGTGTGGAAAATCAGCCTCACACTACACCAGATTTTGAACATGTACAGGAACAATGATGATTTGGACCTTAGGGAAGTGTGCTGAATTAGGGTGTGATACAAGTCCAGCTGTAGTAGCACTCACTTTGCCCTGAAACTCAGAAACCCCAGAGAAAAACTCTGTAGAGGGCTGGGGGGCTGTAACAAGTGGAATTTTAAAGTGCAGTACCTTTGAAGGTCAGCCTGAGCTGAAGTTATCAAGTTCAAGAAGTGTCTGGGGCCTGTCTGGAGGCAACGAGGTGAGTGGAGGACACGGGAGGAGGAACATGGGGTGGGATGAGGGACATCAGTTTTACACAGCAAACTCTGATCCACTGGATCTGAGACCACTCATTTCTTTCAGTTAAATCATCAAAATGTGTAGGAAAATGTAATGACAGACATCTATCACCGACCCAATTCGCATTCATTTCACAAACATAGAAGCAAAAGGCTTAAAACATATTAATCTACGATTCTCCGGCACTCCAAGAGTGCCTGAAACACCCATTCTTAGGGGGCATGAGGCTGTCCATGGCTGATCTATGTCTTGTCAATTCTAAATCAGAAATAATGAGGTAAATAAGTTACATCTAGGCTGGTGCAAATCTTTTTTTTTTTTTTTCTCCTGTCCTTTGGAACCAATTACCAAAGCAACTCTGAAACAGCTAATGTGAAATACAATCTTGCCAATCAGCAGATTTTCCAGGAGCATCCATCAGTCAGCTGTCTGCAGCTCTGAGATGGAGCTTAACTCTCTCTAAATTAATAAAAAGAAACCATCTGGAAGACTCTTTTCTCCTGAGCAAGAAGAAAAGACATGCTGGCTGTTCACTAGTGTCATTGCAAAGCACTTGTGAAATGTCAAGAGTAATGGAAATTGTTTCACATATTTACCTGTGTTCTCAAAGCCCTTAATTTCAATTTCACTGTGACTTTTTGTCTCCTTTTCTGGACTGGAGTTCCTACCTTGAGCCATGAGCACAGCATAGTGTAGAGGGCTCAGCTCAGATGTGGGGAGGTTAATTCATGGCAAATCCCAGCTCTGCCCATTTCTGAGCCTGTGAGGGAAGTCACCACAGGATCCCAGATCAGTGCAGGGCAGACCAGTGAGCCAAATGCAAAGAAGCCCAGAACAGAAGGATGAAATAAAGGAGAAGAAATGGAACAAGAGTGACAGGGCATGGGTAACAATAATGTAGAAAACAGAGCTTAATTTCTACATACCAGTGTGACAGATATAAAATACATACATAAAATACACATTCAACTGCTAGTCCATCATGAAATTATGCTGCACTAATGGGAAATAAACCTTCTTGAAGACAATTTTCTGTGTCTCTTCACTCAGGTTTGCAAGAGCAGCTGGGAAATTCTCAGCACCCTCTTTTGAAGAACAGGTGCCACAGAGCAAAATCTTTTGCAGGGCTTTTGAAGGAAACTGAAAATATACGAAACTGTCAACAACTATGTATTCCCACAATATTTAGTTTTATTGCCCTCCTATGAATGTTCATGTTTTCATAGGGGTTTTTCAGGTGTTTTCCAAGAGGATGTATTTTCCCATCAAAACATGCCAGAAATGAGTTCGCTATCACACGGTTCTTAAAAGAAACTAATTTTGATTTGAGTATGTTCAACTAAAATTAAGTGCCAGTGCATGCAAAGCAGTGGAAAAGAGGTAGGACTTTCACTGTAAAAGCTCCTGGAGGTAACATAGAATGGACTAATGCTCCTATTATACTTATCACACTTGGAAGATTTCACCGTCTGCATAAGACTGATTTCCTCTTGGCACATAGCTTGGACATTTAGATGGACATTTTAAAGGATTTGCAATTCAGACAGTTTTAAGACTACTCAAAAAAACCCCATATATGATGAGAGGTGCATCTATTTCCAAACCAGAAGTTGACTGAGTAGTTTTAGTGGTCTATTCTTGATATTCATACAAGATTCTCATATGAAAGTCATGTAAGTGACATTGTAGCTAGCTGTCACTCTGTTTGACATTTTCCCCTTATTTATGCGTATTTCACTAAGCACATTTTGAAGCAGTAACCTACAGTTTATCTATATTTCACTTTCTGTTATAAAATAACACCGAATATACCCACAGCACAAAGGAAATAATTAGTCTGAGTTATCTCCTTGTAAGTGAGAACAATCAATGTTTTTTCCTTAAGAAAAAAAGTCATTCCTTTCTAGAGAGTAGGATGCAGGCAGGATACTGTAACATTTAAACACATTCAACCACCCAAAATTGGTATTGGATGCACAGGCTTCAGAAAACTCCCGGCTGTAAGTCAGGTCAGTTTCTGAGACCAGAAAAGTTCTTTTTGTTTGTTTTGGGGTTTTTTTTCCCTATAGCTTAGCTTATTCTTTGGAGGGTCAAACTCACAATTCACCTTTAAACTTCAGTGAACCCCAGGACTTTTGCTGATCCTCTGCTCTGCCCAACACGAGACACAGTCTTAGGAGCTCACACTTAAAAAATATATTCCTCATATGCTTTTTGCTTTTTCTTCTTAGAGGACATGCTTCTTCAACACAGAAGACTGGAAAATGTTATCACTCATTGTTTTCTACCTCACTATTTAGCTAATATACTCAAATTTCCAGTTAAATGGACTTGCTCAGCACAGATCCCCAGTTACATGCATGGACTAATGTAAGTACTCAGGTTAGAAAATCCCTATAAAATCATCAAGTCCAGCCATTCCCCCAGCATTGCCAAGGCCACCACTTTAACCATATCCCCAAGTGCCACACATCTTTTAAATCTTTCCTGGGTTTGGGACTCTACCACTGCCCTGGGCAGCTGTGGAAGGGCTGGACAACCCCTTCAGTGAAGAAATGTAATATCCAATCTAAACTTCACCCGTCATAACTTTAAGCCATTTCCTCTCATCCTGTCAGGTTGCCAACAGATGGGTTTTCCTCAACAGAAGAGGTTTAGCTTTTTCCTGAAAGCTCTTGCCCACTGCTGTTAAAATGTACATCAGGGATAAAGACTGACTTTTTTCCCCAGATGCAAACCACTGACCCAAATGATATCTTCTGCAGTGTCAGAGGGAATGGCTACATCTAATTTACACCCGCAGTTCCTTGGTAGTTACTATGATCAAACTTATTTTGACAAAAATTCACCCACTCTGTGATTTTCCTCCATGATTTTTGAACAACCACTTTTCAGTAGGGCTGTAAATGAAAGATTTCTCTTCACACAACACTATAAGTAAAGTCAGCAAACTGTCAGCTCTGGCAGATTGTGCCTGGTGTCTGTAATTGAGTTTGATTAAGAGTTTTGTTGCCATCACTGGCTTTATTCCCTTCCTATGTAAACATTTTACATCTTCTTATTGTTAAATATTGTTTTGCTTTGTTTATTTGGTAGAGCTGCCACAGAAGATGAACATTCAAATATAGAATTAATGAACATTGATGTCATTGTGTTGAAAGGAACATAAGGTTGGGAGGGGGAAAAGAGACATTCTAATTATTGGAGTGTTTGGTAGGAGTTTATTTTACAAACACTATCATTATGTTGACAACAGTGAGGCAATATGTTCCACTAGGCTTTTGTTGCTTTCAGAAATGGGAGGATGGAGCATGGATGCAGTTTGCTTCATAGCATACATTCCATTTTGAGGTTACACGCCACACAAGCAGAACTAGCTGTCTGCAAACAGGGTGGGGGGAAAGAGTTTACGCTTCCTGGTAGCCCACCATCTTTTAGGTAACCAAGTGGAAGCAATCCAGCTAAGAGGCATGGCTGTGCTGAAGTTGGCAGCCACAGGATCATGGATTGATTTGGGTTTGAAGGGACCTTAAAGCTCATCTTGTTCCACCCTCCTGCCATGGGCAGGGACACCTTCCACTATACCAGGTTCCAGCCTGGCCCTGAACACTTCCATCCTTGAAGGATGAGCAGCACAGAAAAGTTTTCAGGGTTCTGTACAATTACTCTCATGTACATGACCCTTCCGCATCAGATGCAAGCCTCAGTTGACACAGAGACCCCTTGGAGCAGCACCCAGTGACTGACTGACTCCATTCCCTGGATTCACTGCTACAGAAAGGAGTGAACAGAAAAAGATATTAATCTTCTAGTAGTGAAGAGAGGAAGATATCTTTGAAAGCAGGCATAAAAATATCCCTAAACTCCTGAAATAAAGATGATGTAATTTTCTGTTAAGGCATTGAAAGCTTTGTCTCCCTTGGAAGGACAAACAGTTCTTTGAAAATTAATTGTTTCACCAGCAGTTTGCTTGCAAGCTGTGTGTCTCAGTATAACAGAGACACCCAAATTAGAAATATGTCTTTGAACAAAACTGCTCAGATCTGCTTAATAATGAAAAGAAAAGAATTGCCACAGGGGATTTCTTGGAAGAAGTAAATTTTTCCATTTTAAAGTGAAAACTTGAAAATACATTTTAAAAAATCTGCAAGGTTGTGCCTAAAATGCAATTTTTTAAAAAAATTTGCGTCAGGAATTAAAAGAGCTTTGACAAAGAGCTGTAGGAGAGAAATAAAATCATCTTTAAATTTTCTATCAAAAGTCCTCAACAGCTGTTTTCAAATTAATTACTCTCCGTGATGTCTGTGCCTGCCTCACCAGACACTGTTTTGTAGCCTCCTGAATTATGGCCAGGTCTTCCAAAATGTATTCTGCTAAACACTTCAATGAAGCCACAGGAATTATTCCTCCATAAATTAGTCCCCACGTCTTTTTGTGCTTAATAAAAACTAGGTATCCTATAGGGCTGCAGAAATAAACCTTACCAAATTAGCTCCTTTAGTAGTGTGGCTGAACAAACGGCATTTCTTACCCCAGTGGCAGCTCCATTACACCCAGGTTGAGGTCATACTTTCTCATTAATGAGGTGGCTGTAATAGGGCCCAGAACCAGGATAAATAGTGAGGGAGTCTTCAATCAGCTGAAGTCTGTTCTCATATCAGTGCACTGCAGGCATACCTAGTTAGCTTTCCATTAGTGTTAATCAAGTATGGTAGTTGTGCATCAGCTGGGAGTCAAACCTTGGACTGCACTTTTGTACCATTCAGAGCCTTTGATTTAATTTCTTGCACTGAGTATCAATCCATGGATAGGTCTGAGCTGATTTGTAGCCATGGCAATTAGACCACTGTAATTGATATATGATTAATCAATAGCTATGCTGCAATTCATCAATGTCACATTTATGAACTACATGATAATTAATTTGGTTCTTGCCTTGATGTTTTAAGCACATGAGAGTTCACATCTTGATTATTACTTGTATTTTTAACTGTAGAATCTAAAGCTGGGCAAACGTGGAGCGTCTGAGCATGTCAAACAAGGAAATCCCCACAGAGATGAGAGGTAGGATACCCCCGATACTTGATACTCCAGGATGTTCTCTCTGACCCAGCTGTTACTCCCACTGGTAGGAGGGCAGACCCAGAGCTTTCTGAAGTGAAGGAGCCAGACCTGTGATGAAAGGCCAGCTCTGGGACAGCCGGGTCATGGGATGTGTCCTATGGATGTTCTTCGGAAAACATCCTCAAAAAGCAAAGCCATCTCAATAACCTGGGCAGGTACCTCCTTCCCATGGCAGTGGTATCTACCCAGTTTCTTTCCCTGAACTCCAAGAAAAAAAGCCATTGTTTCACATAAATAATGATCCCTTCCTCAGAATGATAATGGAAATACCACAGATGGCTGCTTCTATACACGGAGACTGAGGGCAGTGAGTGTAATCAGCCAAACACGCATGGCTTCCACTGTTAACAGCAGCAGCCAAGCACCAAAATGGGCTATCAGAAATCATCCAGGAGGGCAAACTGCAGCTTTGCCTGCTTGCTTTTTACTCTGGAAGCCAGAGGAGTTTTGTGTTTGCAGCTAAAATCATAAGTTGTCGCAATCCCCTATAAGGAGAGCAGGAGAAGATAGGAGAGAGGGACAGGAACCAGATAAATTTCTTTATTGCTTTGCTCTTGATGTTGTCAGGTCTATGGAAGTGCTCCCCATTGTGCCTCCCTGACTTGTGAGTGGAAGGAGGGGCACTGGGGGCGCAGAACTGAGCATCCTTCTACATTTACAGTAACTTATCTTGCTCCTTCCCATCATTTGTTTAAAAAGGAACACAAATCAACTGATAATATTTGTTCAGAGTGGAAAAGAAAGCTCAGTAGTAAACACCATTTGTACTCCAAAATCTTCCAAAGAAAAGCCTGGAAGAGTTCTTTTTCTAAAATTTGTTATTGTTACATATCTGTTGAGGTTTAGAGGTTTGGGGAATCGAAACCGGGCAGAAACACCAATTGTAGTGGTCTTGGTTTGCCTATTTGGGTTTTTGGCTAAAGGCCAGCACACTTACCAAAATTACTTGAATTTTATTGTGAGATAAGGATTAATAGTATGAAAAGCAGGTTTATACTTTAAGGAATATAAAAAGAATTTATTAACAGATTTAAAACAGAAATAATAATAATCAGGAATCAGAACAAAACCTTTA
>VZTZ01029515.1:209666-222919 GCA_013400955.1 Drymodes brunneopygia | reverse complement strand
TTGTTCAAGTGTAGTATGTTCAGCGCTTGAGCTGAGGGAGAGGAGCTCGTCTGCGCCGTTCTCCATCCAAGCTGCATCTGGGCTGCAGGGGCTGGTGTGGCTGTGTAACTGTAGGGGGGCCGCCCAACCTCTCTCCCACACTGAGCCGCGCCATGGAGCCAACCGGCAGGGCCGCACCCCCGAGCTCTACGGGGCTGGCCCCAAGCCCTCTCCTCGCCGTGCCACAGGGAAATCAGCCGGGCCCAGGCAAGGCTGGGCAGAGCCAGTAAGGNGCAGAATGAAGCCTCTCTCAGCCTGGGCGGAGCTGAGCTAAGCTGATTTGGTTCCCTCTTGCATGGAACCGCCATGAGAAGCTGAAAGACTGGCCGGGGTTCCCCCTCCCCTCCCCCTCCACGCCATTCCAGCCAGCAGCCTCAGGCCACGTGGTCTGAAGGGACCCCGCCAGAACGGTGTGGAGGGGAAGAAAGCAATGTCCTCTGAGTCCGCTGGAAGTCTAAAAGAGGGCTTCTCCATGTTGTCTCCTGGTTTTATGAGTTCTGGAGGCGGAGACTGCGATACCTCCTTTTGGGTACCTCATTTCCAGCTCCACCTCCTTCCTTCTGTACCGGGAGTGTTTGACTAAGGTTATCCCATGACAATATCCCACACACATACACATGCTAAGGGCAGTTTCTTAAACCATTTGCACTTTCTTTAAATTTAATACCACACTTCAGCACTACTCCCAAGACAATCCAGAGCCCCAGAACTGGATTCACAATAATGTATAGATACAGTGTAATTGTTTTTTTGAATGTCTACAAGGGAAGCGGAAAAAACAATAATTAAAAATTAGTCTGTTGGGGGTGCTGGGGGAAAGTGGAGCACTGCTGGAAGGGCAAATTAATCTGGATTTATCTCTAGAGAGGAGGAATTAATCTCATTTGTATCCTGATCACTATGCACTGTGCCTAGCTGGGATAAATATTTTTAAAATATAGATGTCAGCCTCTGCTGTGTGACTGAAATACATATTTGCCACAACAGCATTCAGCTGATGTCACCACCCCCTCTGGACAGCCAGGCGCCCACAGCCCATCCCTGACCACCTGGTTCTGGTTCAGATCCAAAGCCCTGGGCTCTGCTGGATAGTGGTTTGGCTTCGGATTTAAATATGTGTATGAAAACAGAGCTTTGGCAAGATTAATCATTACTATATTGCTTTCCAACCTGATTATTGTCCATCCAACCACTCATTTGAGATACAGTGACATCATGTATATGTATATATATATGTGATATACATGTGATTTTCTTTAATTGAAAGATTGTGTTTCAATCACAAAGAATTGGCATTATGAAACTATATATTTATATTTGCAAATAGAGGGTGTAAGCACCACAGATCCAAAAGAGCACTACAGGCTAAAGGGCATAGATAGAAAAAGGACAAACAGGACACTCAGGTCAGGGTCATTGGGTCACATTTTCAGAAGAAGGATTCTAAATGTGGGGAATTCTAATGAATTGTAAAATGGACTTTTCTGACTGAGAGTTTTAATCATAATACATGCAATAGAAGAATCTGAAACACATGTTCCAGGAGGATCTTTTTCCAAGTCTATGCTACTATGAAGCTTCCAACTCTGTTTTTGTGCTTTCCTCATTGAATTTCCTCTTTGGTCTTTTACTTTGTTCCTGCTACTCACTCTTGAAATTTTTTTTAGCTCACTGGTTGCCTTGACAATAAAAATTGTGTCGAAAAATTGTTTCTCCATTTTATATAATGGAACCAGAGCAGGAGATTATTAAGTCTCCCTGATTTTTAAGATTTACATAGACAGTTTACAGTAAAAGCCTAAAATAACACCCAGATTTCCTGAAGCCAAATTCAGGTCTTTTGCAACTCAATAGGGATTTTTATTCCTCTTTAATGAGCTGTTGTATTAACTTTAGCAAATATTACAGTTAAATTCCAGTCAAGCATGCAGAAGCAAAGCAAACATTAGGTCACTCTTAACAGCCTGAGGATGGTGTCTCAGATAAAAGGAACTCTGCAATGAGTTTGAGGACATATAAAACTCTGGAACACCAGCCCCGAGCATGACTCTGTATCTGAGACTACAGGTCATCATGGGATGTAAATCAAGGGGAACAAAATGGTCTCAATTAAGTTAGGACACAAAGGCAATTCCATTGCCATAAACTCAATGCCATCACCATGTAACCTTTCCAAACATCATTAGTGCCACCACTGGGATCCTGTGTCCAGCCCTACATGTACAGAACAGGTACAGAACTTTACAGCGAAAGGGTGGAAACACAGGGAGAATTGCAAAGTGGTCATGAAGTTGGAGGGTGGGGGAAAAGGCTTTTGATGATGCAGAGGAAAATCCCCTTCTCAGTCTTGTCCAAGAAAAGGTTAAAGTTCAATTTGATCAATCTGAAAGAATCTGCAAAAGAGAAGATAACTGACAGTCAGCTCTTTAATCCAAGAAAGGGGAAACATAACGAGTTTCAAAGGTTCATGACAGAAGATAAATCTAAACTACAAATTGCTTCACTTCTTTAACACTGAAAGTTATAAACCACTGGAACATTTTGTGATAGAGCATTATGGATTCACTTTTGCCTGAAGTCTTAAATCAAGACTAAATACTTTTATAAATAGATATCTATCAGCTTAACCAGATGTTATATACCTCAGAAAGTAATAACAAGGTGAAATTGCTTTTGTCTGTGCTATGTGGGAAGTCACAAACTGCCCTCACAGTGGTCTGGTTTAGTTTTATGTCTCAGTACTATAATTGTGACATGGCAAGCACCAACATCTGCAGTTAGATACCCTGCCCAGGTTTTGTGGCAGATGCAGTTTCAGATATGAGACCAAAGCAGGCATGTTGGAAATCATATAACCAGGCACAGCTTGAAACATAGAGTTTTAAAATTAGAATTTTAGACAAAAGTTAGTGTCATTAAAACTAGTTGAAATAGATTCAATAAGTAGACCCAACTGGAATCAATTAAAAGAGTCAATAATTAACTAAAGATTTAGGTTTGAAATAAGCTTAGAATGTAAGTAAATAATTACTTGTCATTTGGTATTTACTCAGCTGTACTTGCAATGAGAAATAGAAAACATTGCTTCATGCATCTAAAGAAATGTAGACAGTTACTAATTTTTGTATTGAAGAGAGATGTAGAAGGGGACTAAAATTCCCTTAGAAGTAATTTGTATTGTCAAAAAGCCAAAAGGTGAAAAGTTCAAAGAGAGGAAGATAAATTTTACTTCATCATTTTTGCCCTCTCCTCAAATTCCATGACCACTGACTCAAATTAAAGGACAAACTATGCATGCTCAATAAGTATTCAACTAATTACCATATGAAGCGGGGAAAAGGGGGGTATTAATATGATAAATGTATCCTCATATTTTGAATATTCAAGACTTTTGTAAATATATAGATCTTGTATTGCTTTGTGCTTTTGCTCTGAGTATTAGGGAGCTATCCCACACAGCTGCCCAGCACGGAAATAAACATACACTTTCTAATAAGAGAGAGTCTTTGTCCATCTCGAGTTGAGTATCGATATTAGATCATACTCATATTTTAATAAATCAAGCTCACGTACCTGAACAGCAATCCATGAGATGAACTGGGAAGGATTACAGATCCCTTAGGAGGCATTATGAGAGGTAACCAGTTGCCAGACTATTTATTCATCCAGAAATTTGGTCCTTTCCCATTCTTAAGGGACAGCTGAGAAACAGAGTAATGGAGCATAATGTAGTAGTTTATGCAGGCAGAGTAATATTCTCTCCTCCTGCTGCTGGAGTTCAGTGGGAGTGGGAGACAGGGGCTCAGCAAACCGGGGTTACCTACCTGCCTGTGTCTGATCTGATCAGGTCACAAAACATTCACACACCATAGAATAGAACCATGGAATGGTTTGGGTTGGAAGGGAATCAAAGCTCATCTCCTTCCACACCCTGCCCATGGGCAAGGACACCTTCCACTATCCCAGGTCGCTCCAAGCCCCATCCAATCTTGCCTTGAACACNTGGTAAGATACATTGAATCCTAAGCTTATACTATTTCTTCGCTAGCTGTTACTGAAAAAGGTACCATTCTCATGCACTGTATATTAACTACTAGTAGTCTTTCTTTTTGTTTTATTTCTGTGTAGTATTGGTTTACTTTAAGTCTTATGTTTGTTAGTTTCCGAGTCTATTAATAAATGATTCATTCTATAACAGACAGAATCAGTCATCATTAAAAGAACTTATACAGAAGAGTGGGTTTTGGGATGCAGGTTACCTCAATAAGGTTACTACCTACTGCCAGGGCCTGAGCAGAAGGTAAGGATTGATTTTTAACTCCCACATCCATTCGTGACACACTTCCAGGGATGGACATCCACTACTTCTCTGGGCAACTTCTGCCAGCCTCTGATCAGTTGAGATCAATTTTGTAAAATTAGGGAATTAACACTAAGATGCTTGACTTCAATACTAGCTTGTGCTATAAACTTGAGATTTAAGAGCCATTTACAGCTCGTTTTTTCTTACACAGAGACTTGTTTATTTAACAATAATTGTAGAAAGGCTGTTTTCTCCTGCTTAGATAGCGGCACCAACGGCTCCTGCATTTCACTGAAAGGCTGATGAGTATTTCTCTCTCCATCTTAATTAAATTTGAATTCCAATTATGAGATGGCAGATACTCCATTTCTTGTTCTGGCTGAGATCTCTCATGTTGTTTACATCCCACTTTTGGGGAGGTTGTTACGCCTGCTAATTTCTTCCTGGGAAAGACATAAATAGTGTGCACATTCAGGGTATTCTTTCTGAGATTGCATTATCTGTGTGGGTATTTCTAGAAATGTAGGGAGTGCTTTACCAGAGCACTGAGGTTTGAAGTGGGATTTTATTCCACAGAAGACTCACGAATGTCTGCCGTCCTGCACTGGATGTCATTCTCAAATGAATCTTGTGGACAAGAACTGGCCAGAATTTTTTTTTTGCTAGTGTTTTTTTTGTCAGCTGGAACAGTTTTATTAAAATCAGTGTATCTGTGGGATATGGGTATCTGTGTGGAGGGAGGAGGTAGGTACATTTATCTTCCCAAGTCAGATTTCCTCAGAAAGGCTTCCTGGCTCTTCAAGAGACTATCCCAGCAGTGACTGTCACTAGTCCCAGACAGATTCAGTCTCTCCCCTTGTTCCTTTCCTGGTATATCTCAATGTCCAGTGGAGAACATATTGTATTTCAAAATGTTTCTGAAGAATGTAATCTTATACCTTTATGGCTAATAGTGAGAAGACCAGGGGATCACCAAAACAGTTCCCACAGCTGCACTATCACTTTTTTCCAAAGTATATTTGATCCCAATTCCCACTTGGTCAGTATCTGGTGGAAACAGCATTTCTAGTATTTAGAAAATTTCTACAAACTGGTGGTTTTAACTGTGAAACAAGCAGCTTACCTTTCCCTCCCATCACCACTCAGGGCCTTTCAGCCTGTGCTGATCTGTGCTGGACCAGCACAATGTTTTTCTCACCCAGTAAATTCTCCAGCTGTTATTTGGGTACTGTGAGGTTTTCCTGCAGAAGCCCATTTCCTCATTTTAGCATTGTATTAGGCAGTCCTGTTTGCGATCCATTTCCTTAGCTTCGTTTTCAGATGTGTTCTTTCTCTCCTGCATGAAGTGATAACTTTGCAAGTCCTGGGAAGCAGACAGGTCTTTAAATTCTTTAAAACCTGCTTCATCATGAAACCTCTCTAACCTTTGTAATATTTTAACCCTTTCTCTGACCCCCTTTCAAAGATATCAACGCCTTTAGAAATGTCCAGAGGAAACACTTTTGTTTACCAAAAAGAACATCCCTTTCTCTCTCTCAAATACACACACACACTGACACACCTATATCCACTGCATCTGTTCCTATAACTTCTTGTTCTCTAAACTCCTGACATCCAACAGAGCCTAGATTTTCTTTTTGGCTCCCTTCTAAAAAGAAAAGAAAGCTTTTACAAAGATAATATGTTTTGCTGGACTAACAGTTATAAAAAAACAGACAAGGTCTCATAAACCCACGTCTGTATCTCGTAGATCATGGAGCAAAAAGAAACCTGTGATACCTCTCTGAATACAGGACTGCTAAACATTTGACATGTTACAAAATGACTAAATAAACACAGAGTGGGGGAAAAAAAAGGAGTTTATGGCTTCTTATGGGGCTTCTCCCTAGCTTGCATTTTTACACCTCACTTCTTTTTATTCTTCTTACTTTTAAATAAGCAAATTCAGTCTTTCTAATCGCTCTTCTTTATGAGACTGGGGTTTGGTTTTTTGTTGTTTTGATTTGATTTTCTCCATGCTTGTCATCATTCTGGAGTAAGGAGACAGAATCCCAGCCCCAAGGCAAATTTCCTTTCCTCAGCATGTATCATGGATGGAGTGAAGCACTTCACTCGTTACCAGACAAGCAGCAATATGTTCATTGGTATAAACCAGCAAATTAGCACAGTTTGAGAGAAAATACAGCAGTGGTTTTACAGGATTCAGTGGCAAGGTAAACTTCGTTATTTACTGCACAAAGGCTGACAGAACTATCAGAGGGACAATTTGATTAAGCCATGAGGCTCAGGAAAGATCTTCAGGTTTTCTAAACACCTTCCCAGCAATGAGTGTGAGTGCAGCTGAATCCACTCCTAGTCCCAGGCTTATATTTAAATATATGTCTTAAATCTAAGTATATATCTCTTGTATCTAAATCTTTGTATATGCATACTCAATCCTAGCTACAATTCCAATGTTTACCATGCTATTAATCACTACCAAGGATCTCATGGAATAGAATCACAGAATCACAGAATGTATTGGACTGGGAAGGATTCACAAGGACCATCGAGTCCAATGTACATGAAAACCCCAACAATTACACCACATGTCTGAGGGTGTTGTCCAAATGTTCCTCAATTTCAGCTGCAACGAGTCTCTCACCCTGGGGGAGCAGCCTTCCAGGATGTCCCCACCCAGTGGGATGTCCTGCCATGAAGCTTTATGGATTACAGTCATGTTTTCATACCAGCAAAACACCTGGGTCACCATTACCCAAACTCCACAAAAAGCTGGGTACAGCCCCCTCGGCTGGTTTTGGCTCAAGGCAGGGCACACTGCCACAGCATGGATTGCAAATTTTACACACAAAACTCTGTAAACAGTCTGCAGCAAAGATTTACTTCACCTAAATAGATAACTAAAACATTTTGAAGGTTAATGAGATGTGCAGTGTGTTTTATGTGACTTTGTGCCGTTTGTTGATTTATTTATTAGGAAATACAATTTTAAAGGCTTTTAGAAGTCACAATATCTTTCCTCATGAAGGCAAACTTTCATTTTCCAGAGGTGAGGTTTTTTTTGTTATCTTTATAGCAGTTTAATTGGCAAAACAACAGCACCAGAAACAGAATGAATGAAATACCCTCCCCTGGCTTTCTTTTTTTTTTTTTTTTTTACCAATACTGATTTTTGCTTTCATTTTTCTTCTTCCTTTATTGACCTTTAGAATCCAATTGCTACAGTATTTTGTTTTAAATCTCTGGTAAAGATCATGCATTTGGGTGAAGGAACAAAAGTTATATAGCACATCCTATAAAATGGTCTATAGTCTCTGAAAATGGTATTAACCTTATAAATCTATTTCAGTTTATCGCACTGCATTCAGTAGCCTCTAATCATCACCTTAAATATATTAATGTCCCTTTTTGCCATATCTGTTGTCCCCTGGTTTGGTAGCATGGGAAAGCTATTCCACTGCTCTCTCTCACCTAGACATTTTTTAAATGTTAAATGTCAATGGTATGCAATATTTTGAACAAACAACCCAGACTAAATGGCATGGTGGAACAAATCTTCCAGAGTCTGCAAACGCTGCTCTGCCACTGCTGTTGGACACCAGTGGGTCTGGCAATGAATCCCATGTATCCCTCTGGGGTGGTTTAGCCCCAGCTGGCAGCTCAGCCCCACACACCCCTCCTTGGGTTGGGGAGAGAATCAGAACACAGAAAATGAGAACACTCTTGGGCTGAGTGTGGAGTTACAGAATGTAGGTGACAGAGGAGCAGGTCTTGAAAGCCAGAGGGAGCTTCTTTCCTTGATCTGGAAGAAGCCCTGGGACCCATGAAAATACATCCAGGTCACCAGAGAAGTGGTAGGAGAGCATTGTGGGTGTGTGAATTGCTGGACCAGAGATGAGAACCATTGTCTGTTACCTTAAAAGGCATTGTTACCATAAAAGATAATACTGTGAAACAGATTAGGTGATTGGGGAGCACTGTGGTGAATTATTTCCTGTTTATGTAGTAGTATATAAAGAATTTTCACTACTCAATAAACATCTTTGCATATCACCATCTTGTGTGAAGTCCGTGATCTCTGCTCAATCACAGCAGCTGAAATAAAGACAGTTTAACAGGTAAAGCCAAAGCAGATCGTGCAACCAAAGCAAAACAAGGAATTCATCCACCCCTCTCCAGGACAGGCAGGAACTTGGATATCGCCAGGAAAGCAGGGCTCACCATGCATAATGGTGGCTTGGGAACACAAATGCCGTTGTTCCAAATGTTTCCCCTGACACTTCCCACTTCTTCCCACAGCCTTGGGTACTAATCATGGTGTTACATGGTCTGGAACATCCCTTTGGCCAGCTGGGGTCACCTGTCCCAGCTGTGTCTCCTCCCAGCTCCTTGTGCAACCCCAGCCCTGTTGCTGATGGAAGAGGGTAAGGATCAAAAAAAGGCTCAGTGCAAGCCCTGCTCAGGAATTTTAAAAACATCTTTATATGATCAAAACTGTTTCCAGCACAAATCCAAAACACAGCCCCTTATCAGCTACTCTGAAAGAATGAACTCAACGCCAAAAAACCACACAGATACTGTTATTCTTCTGCTTCTGATGGCTGCAAAAGCCTTCTGTTTGTGGAATGAGGTGATATCCTGAGCTAGAATATTTTCCAGCACTGCAGGGGAAGGTAAGCCAGTATCATATTAAAAAAAAACCAACTTAGAGGAAGAGAGGGATGGTAAGCAGGAATAATCATATTAGAATATCTAAGGGGTACTGACAGGAAAGGCAGCACCTGCCAAAAATGTGGGATTCTGACCTTGGTCTTATTTGGCCAGGAGTCTATGTTTGTTCTAGTAAAAAAATAGTTATAACAATGTAACACAAGGTTTGTGCTTGGCTCATACTTAAGAAAAAAAAAAAGGAAAAAGAAGAAAACAGAACCAGAGCTTTATAAGCTATATTAGGGTCATCCTGCTGTGAAATAGGAGATAAAAAAATCAGCCATGGCTTTACCTGAAGGGACAAACTGTGCAGAAATTCAGTTTCACCAAAGGAAATTGTTGTTTCCTTGCTTCCCCTCTATATTCAAGAGGGAAAGGAGTGAAAGGAGTTTCATCATTGATTTTAATCAACACTTTCCTCAACGTGCTTAGTGAGTGAAGGTGTTGATGCTTCTGGCTGCAGTTTTCTGTGCATTGATATTGAGAAAAGTGAGCTCAGAATCCAATTTCAGCAGAAAGTCAGTAGGGACTGAGCAAACAACTCACTTGAACACCCTCCACTGCTATTTCCTCCTTGCTGCTCTTTAACCAGAGAATATCTATGCACTCATAAATAAATACATGCAAAACATCTAGATTTGTATTCTCTGATTTCCCACAAATGAAAAAAAAAGTCAGATTTTGAAAAATAGCACATGCCATGAACTTAAGTCCAATTTAGCACAGTCAAAGGTCTGCACTTGTTTAAAATGATCAACTTTTAGTGTAGAAACATTCAAGGTCACTGCAAACTCAGCCACTTTCCATTTTACGATGTAGATTAAGTGTTTTGCATCTCAACTTGTATAGTAAATAAAAAATACTGTAGTTAAATATATGACTCTCATCTTTAGAGCTGAAGGTCATGTAGGACTTGGAACTGAATGCAGAGGAGGTGGAAGCCTATTTTGCACAGCACTGGGATAAAATTAGGGATTCATCCTTAATGTTCATTTGTTTGTGTTTGGTGTATTTATTTCCCTGTTTCCCTAGGCTTTGATAATTTTTTCCTGATGTTGAATACTTAGAAAAAGACTTTGTTTCATACATTTGACTTTTGCAGGTTTCAGTGTCAGAAAATTAAAGTACTTTCTGCACAAAGCATTATGCAGTTAAGCAAGCTGTGTTATTCCCTCAGAGCACTTTCCTCAGAAATAAAAAGGGAGAAGAAAGAAAGGTTCAAATAAATGCTTGAATTTCACTTTACAGCAGCAAGAGGGACTTTATAATATATTAAATGATCTGTGCTGTTGATGTTGAGAAAAGCAAGCTAGGTTTTGAATGAAATTATTCCTTTACTCAGTGCTGGGATAATTTTTAGAGGAAAAAGGCAAAGTATTATTTTATTAATAGTAAAATCAGTATTCTTTATTTTTTTATTGTGTAAAGTTCTCAAAGTATTTTGCAAACACTAAGATTTCAGCTGTGCCATTAAATAACAGTAGTAATTACTAGTCTTTGTTAAAGTAAGTCTTGCGGGGAAGCCCAGGATGAAGTTTATTTCAGAAAGGACAACCTTTCCTGCAAGATGTACACATCTTATAAGTTCCTCAGAGATGAGTCTCCCGCTCTGCCCTGGGCAGCCAGTGCCAAGGCTTGACAACTCTTTCAGTAAAGAATTTTTTTTCCTAATACCCAGTCTAAATCTGTCCTGGTGCAGCTTGAAACCATTTCCTTGTGCCCTATTGCTTGTTTCTAAAGAGGGGTCCTGGCAAGGCACAGGGAGAGAGGGAAGCAAGGGGGGAGAGCTGTGGTTACATGAGAAGCAAGTATGTACAGTCTCCAGACTGTGAAGTGATCTATTTAGTTTGTGTCACTTCCCATTCTCATTATGTTCTTTGTCAGGAGAATGGATTTATGTGCTGCCATTTTCTGCTCTCATTACGGTGTTTGTCAAGTTAATGAATAGTCTGAGGATTTGGATTTCCAATACTGAGGAGTGAATTATGGCACAGGAATTAAAATAACTCTTCCTCTTGCCCAGGTTCTGCATCCCAAACCAAGAGTCATTTGCCCTATTTCTTGATACCAAGAGTATCAACAGGACAAGCGGCATTGAATAGTCCTGAGCAGGTCAGAAAGTAGAACCTTGCATTTCTGTCTAATACCAGGATTTAAACTTCCAGCATCTCATTTTTACAGCAAAACCAGGACAGAAAATGGGATAAAATTAACTGGTAACACTTTATTATAAGTGACAAATAGTTATTAATTTTTTTATATTCCTTACAAGAACATTAATCATGGCAAGGTCTTTTGGACTTAGTGTGACAATTAATATGTGATTCCAGTGGAATTCTGGTGTAATTTAGCATTAATTAATGTCCACTTACTGCAAAGTGCTACCCTATTAATCTATATTCTGTGACTAAGGAAGGAAAGGAAATAAAATAGAGTTAATGAGATCCCAATGTTTCAATCCTGCAGGCTGCAGTGACCTAGATTGCATCATACACCAAAAGTCAAAAAAAAATTTCATACTCTTCCTACTGTCAGAGGTCAAGACCAAGCTAATAAAGAGAATGCCAAGAGAAAAGCAGAGAAGAGGCACAGAGGCTTTTGTTTTCTGAAGGACTGGTTTGTGGAGAACTTGAATGTGCAGGGAAAAAGCTCATAAATGATGATCCCAGTGATTTTTTTTCCTCTGATAATGTTTATAAGCACAGTTAGCAAGGAGCTAGAGACATCCCCTGCAAAGACCATGATCTTTCAAGAGCATCAGTAAGACTGGGAGTGCGACAGGAACAACTGCAGTTCATGTGCAGGGCCAGGCACAAACATGGCACTCGTCAGCTGTTGGCACCAGCTATGCAGAATACAAGACAAAACAGAAGTTAGTGTGTTTCCCTCTCAGTAAAATTGAGGAAACAGAGAAATGTAAACTAAGATTTTGAAAATCTCTGAAGTTCCTTTGAGATTCATCAGGGCAGAATCACATAGGGGTTTTTTTTTTTCTGAGTTTCTTGATGGTACCCCAAAATTGCCCATCTCTTTTGGAGGGAGCCTCACAGACCATTTCAATTTTTCACTCATTGACTGCTCAATGAACAACCATGGACTCTTTAAACTAAATAATATTTGAGATAACTAAAACACAGTATGGCCAACTCCAGCCTTGCACCAGTAACTCATCTCCCTGGTGTTTATTTATGTTTTGGCTATGTTTTAGTGGTCCTCTTCCTCCCCTTCCAGCTCCAAGCAGACAAGGAAAGACCTGTACCTCTCTGTGCCACCAAAGCAGCTGGAAAAGGTTTTTTTTTCTGCTGCAGGGGAGCAAAATCCAGGTCTTCAACAGATGAATTATTCCTTTTACTTTAGAGGACAAAACAAAATCAAGTACCCAGAGAAAATCACATAGGAAATGCCAACACCCTGAGTGCCATTTCCACATAGGGCTGCACTGGGCTAGTGTTACTGCTCTTTTCTTGCACACATATTGACTCATATTACCAGAATTGTTATTATTACACCCTGTTCCTTAAGACACCTCATCTATTAAACCAAAATTAACAACTTTTTTAGGCTTTCCTAACAAAATAATGCAGGAATGCATCAAAAATATGCATCATAATTATATGGTTTGGAGATTTGTCTTTGGCAATTCAGCTGTCTTGCCTGAACTTCTTATCTTCTTTCTTTTTTTTTTTTTTTCTTGATAATTAATCTTCTCTTCTTTCACCAATCACTGACTTCTGTGGGAGAAACGATGAAAATAAATAAATAAATAAATAAATAAAAAGGTCAGAATTAAAACTGAGATCTGAGGGAGAAGCTGAGACAATTTTAAGCACAAGATGAGATGCTCAGGTCATGGGACTGTAAAGAGCTCTGCTTGTTACCACCAATCTGCTGTTTTAATAGTGGAAGGTTTTTGGCAACAGATTTCTTTCACCTTCCTAGGCAGACACTGACTTTTGGCTATTTCTGCTGTGGGAAGGAGTACATGTGTGCTTCTCTGGTCCTTGCTGCTGCTCACTCACTCAACAATCTCTTCTCCTCTGGTTTCAGGAAAGATCCACAGGCCCTTGGTTCTCATCATTTCAGGTCAAATCCTTTGTCCTGACCATCAAGACACCAAAGTCCACATTTTGCTACATTGCTTAGGAGTCCTGGGAGTGGGAAACTAATGTTTGGATTAGACCCAGGGGGAATAACTACCACA
>VZTZ01029515.1:136710-189315 GCA_013400955.1 Drymodes brunneopygia | reverse complement strand
AAGTGAAAACACTGTGTTTCAGTTTTAATAATATCTTGCATTGCAATTTTAATAGTGCCCTACCTAAGTGCATGAGGGGAATTAACAATAGATAAATAACCTGAATTTAACTAAGGCAAAGCTTTAAATTCTCTTGGGATTGTTATGACCCATCCCTGAAGGCAAGAGTAACTCAGGTTCTTGTTAATAGATCCCTTGGAGTGGATTAGAGTAAAAAGGCACTGAATGAACAATGTTTGTAAATATATGTGTGTAGGGTTTGCTTTAGAACAGTTTGGTTGCCATGGAAAGCAGGTACGTAGCCATTTTGCTTATTATTAACTATGGAGACAGAACAATATAAAAGCATAAAAACAACCCATAAGAAAATGTATAAGGGGAAAGAAAGAGAAAGAAAGGGTAAGAGTAAAACAGATCTTCCCACTTGTGGATGCAGCTACAAGACCTGACTGCTGCAATTTCAGTGCCTGTTGGTAGCTGTGATGGTCGCTGCCTTGATGGGTGGAGGAGACCCCGTGGAGCACAAAGTTCAGTGGGGTAATAAAAGCTCAGATTTATGTGGGGATGTCCAGTACATCCCCTGGAGAGGCAGTTTTAGACTGTCTGGTGCAGCACTGTGGATCATGCACAGTCCTATGGTGGAGGGCCCCAGAAATGAGTCTGGGGGTGCTTTGGGGCTCTTTGATGGTTTATGAGCCCTTCAGAGATGTGACCCCTCTTTCTCACACCAAGACAGTCGAGACAGTTATACCCCATCAGAAGTCATGAAAACCTTCAGACTTACATGGGAATGTCATGATTTCTCCCCTGGGTGGGAGCTTTACACCTAAGCCAGCTGTGTAAGGGAGGACCTTGCCAGAACAAGCAGCACTCAGGATCTGCTTCTTCTCAGCCTCCTCCCTTATTTGGCTCTAAACTCAGCTTCCTCCTCAGCACAGGTTGGTCTGTACGATTGTCCTCTGCTGTTCACACACTCAGCCCTGAGCTGTTACCTTGACATATTCAGCACAGCCCACACTGCTTTTGCAAATCGCCAATTACTCGAACCATTAACCATCAACATTTCAGTCTCTCGCAGGGATCTTGGGAGCTGCTCAGACAACAGATTTTCTGCTGGGGACAGGAAGCAAAAGCTGTGTCTCTCAGGTTCATTTGAGACTGTGAAACTCTTTTGCTGCTGGTGTAAGGCAGAGCCTGAAAGTTCATTACTCCAAAGTCCAGTCTTGCAAGTCTTTTGAGTCAACAAAATGTTCCTCTCCCAAACCAGAAAATCAGTTGTATCTCTTTAAGGAAAGCCAAACCATATTTGCACTCCTACCCCATGCATCCACACCCATCACAAGGAAATTTATGAGTAATGACACCTAGTACTGTCTTCAAAGCAAAGCACTTGGCAGAAGAGGTTGGTGTCATTATTTGCACTTTACCAACAGAAAGAACAGGGCGCAGGCATGTTCAGATTGCACTGGTGTGAGATGATTCTCAAATTGATGCCTTAATGCTATGATACAGTGCTTGATCCTTCCCTTCTCTCTCTGTCTTCCAAAATAACTTTCCCTGCCTTCAATCACTATTAAGTCTACCATACCTGTATTTCATATGCATATCCATTCTGATTCATGTCCTTCTTTTTACTTGCAGTTTGACCAAAGCATTCGCAAATGCAGTGAAAGCACACTGAGACTGAGGCCATTCTTCTGTGTTGTGTATTTACTATGTACAGACACTGCATCCTGGCCCAGAGCTGCAGTTAGTGCCATGCAATTCATTGTTCTGCACTCATTCTGATTTTACGTAACTGGGTAATTCACGGCATTAGTTTTAGTAAGGCATAAAATTTCCCTTCACTGATGTTGTGTTAGTATGGCTCAACTGTGCATTTTCATTACAGTTGTTCCCCAGATCTGAACTTCTTTTCGACCAATAACTCATCTTATGACAAGCAAGTGTTGAATTTATAGCAGGATTTTGCTAGGAAAAAAAAATTGGGGGAAAAAAAAAAAAAAGAAAAGAAAAAAGGAGGAAATTTAGAAATAGGAATGAAGCAAAACACCTACTTCCAATGCTGTTAGAATTTTTGGGGGGAGGGCATTCAACAAAGAGAAGATTTTGCAATTTTTAAATTAAATAAAGTTCTCCCTGTGTGTTCTTCAAGCAATGTGTCACCTGTGTCTCCACACCCCATGGAGGCTGGCATCCTCAGCACCTCTCTGCTTACAAATACCTTTCTCTAGTGTGAGTGGAGCACTGCCCTGTTTCCCAGATGCCTGATTGCCCTATGAAGTCAAACTCAGGGGAACCACTTTTAATCCATCTGTACCTTTCACATCAGCTGCTATTTCAGGCTGGATAAAAGGATCTTTAGCCTGTTTTGCTGATTTGTTTTTGAGTGTTTTTGCCTGTCTCCAACACAGATTTTTGCCCTAATAAGACTTTCTCAGTTCCACCAAGTCAGATCAGCACAGTCAGACTTGGAGACTTTGCTTGTAGTGCTCAGGGAGGGAATTTTGGTGCATATGCCAACATATACACTGGCTGACACCACTCTGGTGCAGCAGAGAAGAGGCAATACAGCCTCACAGCCCCTGTAAAATGTGACTTTCTAATTTCGACTGTCACCATGAAACTGCTGGGAGGAGAGAAATGAGCCTCACATGCCCAGCCTCCCTCACTGGTGGCAGAAGGGATGTGCAGAGCCCCTCTAGCCAGAGGCAGAAATTTTGGGAATGCAGCATATTTTGCTCAGGACACCACTGTTCACTGTGCTTGACTATTTAACAATATGGCATTGGGTGAATTCCCGGCTTCTTGGGATGAAACTCTTCATCAAAGCCCTGATGCTGCTGCTTGTAAAGGTGCAGGCAGGGCCCCTGTTGTGAGATTTTGGAAACAGAGCATGCTTCTATCAGGAAACTAATACAGCAATTGATATATAAAGGGAGTAGTTTCTAAAGACAGTGAATATTTGGCAACACCCCAGAAATATTTGGATCCTGGTTTGTCAAAATACAGAGTGATTTTCATCCAGCTGAGAATATTTAAAACTTTCTTTTTTGTGCACAAAATATTTTTTAATTAAAGCAATTTAGTTGGTGTTTTATATTTTTTATTTTTAACTGACCAACATTCTGGTTATAATAGTCTGGTTGATTCAAAATTTCCTCTATAAATCCTACCTCTAAAGAGAGTTGGTTTATTACTTTTTAATAGAATTTGTCATAATAAATCGTCTATAGTACCACAGTGCCTAAAGCTGTAAATGAAAATGATAATTGCATTGACTGCTACACAATTTTTAATGGGCTTTACCCCTAACCTGAAGGGGTTTCTGAAGGACACACTTAATTCTTTACACCCATATATTGTTTTGTCTCTTTAACTTTTATCCTAAGTTTGTGAGAATTGCACTGAGTCTTTCCAGTTCAGTACACGTGTGGGAATGAATATCTTTGCTGCGGGGTAGGTTTGAGTTGGAAAAAGTTCAGCCTGGAGAACTGAAAGCTTCAGGAGCACCTCAGAGTACCTTCCACTATGTAAAGGGGCTACAAGAGAGCTGGAGAGGAACTTTTGACAAGGGCCTGGGGTGAGAGAACAAGAGGGAGTGTCTTCACAATGAAAGAGGGAGAGTTTAGAGTAAATATTAGGAAGAAATTCCTTGCTGTGAGGCTGTGTCACAGGGTGGATCTCACTAGCACTCAGGTTATGCTTTCTGTTGCCTGAATCACATTGCTCAGCAAGTGCTGTCACAGAAAATGAGAGGTGGTTTCAGTTGCACCCACCCCAAAATCTATCCAAAGGCAGGGTGATTATGGAAAAGGAACCAAGCACCACGAGATCTCTAGCTGCCACTGATTTCACTGCAGGGTGATGTCAGTGCTACTAAAGCCCTGTGACTCTGCTTCCCCATGTATGAAACTGGAATATATCTTTTCAGAAGACTGATTTCAGCTCCTAACTGATAGTTTAGAGTTGAAATTGCTTTGTGGGCTCTGCCACCAAATCTTTGTGTTCTCCAACAAATTATTCAGGCTGCCCACAGCAGGGAGCTCTGCAGCAGTGCTTCACAGGAAGAAATGCCAGTCTCTGCTGGCCTTTCTAAGCCCTTATCTGCTAGATAAACCAGCTCTGTGTCCTGCAGCTCCTCTCCTGGGCCACGATGCTATTGAGGGAACGAGGTAATTGAGCAAGAAGGTGGCCAAGCTGGCCACTTCCAGGTAAAGAAAAAGAGAGAAAGTTTTTCACATAGTGCACAGGGAAATTAAATCCATTCCCAATTCCCAGTTGCTCTGCCAGCTGTGTTGTGCTTCCCTGCACATGTTTGCAGGGCAGGGCAGGCAGAGAAGCAGCAGAGCAGGCCAGGAGACCTGACAAAGCTTCTTCTCCAGCTAATGGCAGAGCAGACCAGCAGGAACTAAGTCACAGGAAGCTGCAACCCAGACAGCCCTAGCCTCCTTCTAACCATGACAAATTCAAGCTGTGATATCATGGAGCTGTGTGTTAAAGGCATGAAGTTCTGTCAGGAGAGGCTTAGGCTGGATGTCAGTAAAAGATTCTTCACCCCGAGGGTGGCTGGGCACTGGAAAAGGCTCCCAGAGCAAGATGTAACAGCACTGAACTCAAGAAGTCTTTGAACAACAGTGTCAGCCTCGTGGTGTGATTCTCAGGACTTTTGTGTGTAAGAGCTGAAGCTGGACTGTGAGGATCGTTGTTGGTCCCTTCCAACACATGACATTATAATTCTAAGGTATTTTTATATTCTCTGTCCGGTGCAGGAAGATGCTCTCTCTGACAGCATTAGCAGTAAGATCTCTTTGTTACACAGTATCAGCAGGGAAACAACACCATTTTTTTCAGACTTACAGGAATGTTGTGCATTCAATTCCAACTCCTGCCTTCAGGATTTACAGCTGCATTCCCAGAAAAGTCATACAGGGAATATCAGCAGTTGAAAGGAGCTCAGAGCATCAAAACTCTGCCCCCAGAGCCCAGACATAGGCAAGCTTAGTCAGAGGACAAGATAAATTTTAGCTATCCATCTTGTCCATCTACCTTATGAAGGAAATTCATCTCATCACAGGATATTTAATACTAATTGGACTTAGTCATCCCAAACTAATAGCTTCCATATCCCTCATTCAGAATAATTTTTAATAGCCTATCCTCAGCATCTGATATGTCAACATATAAAAAATAAACAGCTCGTAATGATCAAATGATAACAATTGTAGTCTGAGGAAGTCTGATGGTTAAGGCAGTGTCCTTATTTCCCCTGACAGGTGGGAAATTGAGGAACTGATGCTGAAGGCTGGATCCATCCAGGACTGTGCATGGGACTGGGTTTCCCACTGAGGTCAGTGCAATGATCTGAATGGTGCAGCCAAGGGAAGAGAGCTGGGCACTGCATTCAGAGCCTCTTCTGCTTGATTTTTGAGGTGGGGACAGGGTTGCACAGACTGCTTGAGATTTGCAGATGGTGGATATTACTCTGCGAGAGGAGTCAAGATTTCTAACCCTCCAGCTGGGAAACAGAAATTGAGAAAAGACTGCTTTATTTTCCATAATTTTGCATATGTGAATATTGTCTCCTAGCCCAGGATAAGGAGTCGTAGAGCATCCTTCAGGAAAACTGGCATTTAAGACTCCTGCCAACTGTGAGCCCTCACATCTGATGCTGACAGAACAGTGATTGCTGCACTCTCCTAACTCGAAAACCTTTCCTCCTGCAGTGTTTGTTCTTACACGTCAACACCTCTAGGCCATATAGATGTGACATACGGATGCACAGACATGCCACAGACAAACTGCTATCCTTGGATCCTTTTCCTGTTTCCACAGTAACCTTACAGAAACAGCCAGCAGTCAATAGGGAAAATCAAAGGCAGGGATAAGTCATAATTTTAGGTTAGCAAGGAACAAATCTTGAATGCTGAGCGACTGATACACAGCATAATGTGATTTAGGGTGTTTATTATGCTAACCCAGGGCAGGAGTGTGTAGGCATACAATGTGGCAATTACAGCACAGACTTGCTGCTGGTTAAGCAGGAGTGCAGAGGAGAGAGCAGGTACAGAGAACTTTATGCTCACAGGCTGTTTAATGGCTTAATCCTGCTGCCAAGCTGAGCTTCACTTTGCTTTGTCCCTGACACTTCCACACACTCATCCAAGAGGCAGCACTGAGACATTTATAAACAGATGCCCCATCACTACAGGCGCACTTGGTATGCTAAGCTTTGTTTGGGGAAAATAACAAGGAAAGAACAATCAAATACTTTAGCTAAGAAGTGTCAAACTCTTAATATGAATTGTGCTCATTAATGTGACAAGTGTCACATGCATTGAGTCTTTTTCTTTTTTGGGTGGCTGTCAGTTTATTGATGTGTATTTCACAAACAGTTTTTCTACCAAAACAGTTTCTCTCTAGGGAGTAGTTTAGGCAATAGTCAGATGAATTACCTAGTGAAAATTGAAAACTGTTTTTTTCTATTAGTCACTCAAGGGGTGGTACTCCAAGCAAGGAGCCACAGCATCTTTATTCCATTCTCCTCCAAGCAATCAAATCCCTTCAGATTCACATGGTACTGAGTGCAGGGTCTGTGGGTATCCCAAGCTTGATTTAAAGCGTATAATTCTCAAATTAAGCACTAAAATTGTACCTATAGTAGCACGGTGAATCATGTTTACAGGACCCACATTCTGAATATTTATTTAGTATTGCTCAGTCTGGTTTTGAAACAAGATCAGGTTGTTGGTATTAACCTAAAGATCACAATGTTGGCTTGTGCACTTCAGCAAAAAATAAAGGGAACCATAACACTAACATAAACTCCACTCTGTAAGAAAACTGGTGCTTTGTTAGACCATTAGAAAGTCCCTTTGGGGGGATCAAAGCCTATCTAACTTGACTCAGAGTGACATGTCAAATTGGAAACATAAGACTAAATATAAATTCCTGCTGTTTGTTATTTTAAAATCTTATTTGTCTCTCTAATACTTTTTTTTCTCCCTGACACCAAACAAAATAATATTGTTTTAAGATGGATGTTGATCACTATATCAGTGTTCTCCCTGGAAGGAATGCATGTGCCTGAAGCCCGGCAGGACACAATGTCACTCAGCTGGACTCATTAGCATGGCAAGCAGTTTGGCATTTACATCTCTGCACAGCTCCCAGGGAAAGGCAGCTCCAGTTCAGAGCACAGCATGTGTCTGTCTGCAGCTGACAATGTAGACATGCCCTTAAAAGCCAGGCCATCCTTCAAGGAGCAAGGGAAGCTGGCAGCTGTGGAGAGGCAGTGGCAGCTTTTGTCGGACAAAGGACAAGGGCTGAGTGAGTAATTCTGGATGAGATTGCTTGATCCATCACACATAGTGCTTGTGGCCTTGAAAAAGGTGTACATCAGCACCTGATGCACAGAAGCACAGGGGTGTCTGGGGTTCAGCTTTGCATAGAATTTAATTGCCTGAGCACACAAGGACTGAGGTCATTTAATTTCTCCCTGTTGTGACAAACCAAAACAGAAAAAAACAACAGCAGGAGACTCAAAATAGAATTCCTTCATCTTTTCCTGCTTAAATCTTCTGAGAAACCTTGCCCTGCAGTTGTACTCAGAACACACCTCCAGCATGCAAAAAGCACTGAGCTGAGCAGCCACAGCAATTTCCATCAGTAATGAGGCTGATGGGAGCACCACATCCTGCTCCGAGCCAGCTCTGTGCTCTGCAGCTCAGACAGAGCAGAAATGATCTTCCACACCTCTCTTTGTCAAAGGTCTTCAAACCCCAGACTTTTCTTTCCTAGGGAATATCTGGCTTTTGGCAAGCTGAGGAAGAATGGATGCCCCACCCTAGGAAGTGTTCAGGGCCAGGTTGGACAGGGCTTGGAGCAATCTGGGATAGTGGAAGGTGTCCCAGCCCATGGCAGGGGGATGGAACAGAATGATCCTTAAGATCCCTTACAAATCAAGCTATTCTGTGACTCTGTGATTCTAAGAAAAAAAGTGATGTGTGTGCACACATACATAAAAAGGAGCCAAAATTTCAGGTGTCAGTGGGCAAAGAAATAAATATATGTAGGGATGCATTGGTAAAAAAAGCCTCAAAAATGAGGAACATGAGCTCCCAGTCAGGGATGGAATTCGAGTTGAGATACTTTAAGAAAGCCTGTCTTGACCTTATTCAGGTCTCCAGGCTTTGTCACCCAAACCCAGCAGTGAGAGGAGATCACAAATATATTTTTGTGATGGTTGAGGTGTAATTTTTTCTTCAGCATCTGCACTGACTCCCTGGAAACCCAGCTGTAGGTGCCTACCCCTTCCCATCACCCCCATAGGAACACAGAACTCTGCTAGGAACTCTGCCAAGGAGCTGGGCACACAATGCCTAAGTGTCCTTGTAGGCTTTGCCCAGTATCTTCTCTTGGTTCCCACATGGGATCTGGGGATATTTTTCCTTTTTTTTTTACCTCCAGGGTCTGTAGTACTAGTATGTTAACAACTGCGAGTTCTTTGCAGTGACAGCAAGGCAGACAGGGAAACATGAAAACTGAGGAGTCCTTCAGCATAGGCCAAAAGGCTTTTATGTGAGTCAGTGCTAAATTCCTTAACCTGAAAATTTTGTCAACACAGGAAAAGTGAGAACTTGTAATTTCAGCACCATTTTGCAGGTTTCCGCTTTCTTGGAAATCTTTCTAGGAAATCACGTGAAAGGATAACTTCACAACTGGTGGGAACTCTCCAGCAGAATATACAGTGGAGGATGATGTTGCTAAATGAACAATAGTGCTTCTGCTTTTTCCAACAAGGGTTAGTGAGGATGCAATTGAAAGACTGGCCACTTTGCAATAAAAGGGTTGAATGGGCTATTATTCCTTTCAATCAATCCAAGGTTTCTCTTCATGAAGGAATAAACACTCCCTCTTTGACCTTAATAAAAGCAAGGAGTTCACTGTGGGGGAAAAAAACCCCAGGGTTTTTATAAGAAAAAAGTGTTAAAGGAAGTGCCCAAAGTGTGCAATTAACAAACATTAAAGCTTTAAAATATTAACCCTCTTTTTTCCTGTCTATCTTTTCCTCCCATTCCCAAGATTTTAAGGAATAATAATGGTTAACAATCAATGGGTTCCTAATGAGGGCAGCTCACACTACACCCACAAAAATTATCTTTCAAAAAATCAATAGGGGAAAAAATGTGAAAGAAAAATGTTATATAAGATGTGAATTCCTCTATTTCTGTTTATATTCCCACTCCTCACAACTTACCCCACCTTAGTCAGGAAAGATGTCTCCTCTTGAACAATAATCAGATAATTAAGATGTATGAGGTGTGCATGCCTATGACACATGAAATAAAGCATAATGAAGGAAACAATAGGAGCATGTATAAAGGGCCTTCTCAGTCTTAGCAATAGCATTTACTGCCATGAACAATATTCGTAATCAGAAAAAATACTCTTTCATGACAATCATGCTGCGTACAGTGATATTCACAACAGACCCAGGATGGCATGGCTGAGGAGGTATAAAAATACAGAAGAAATTCTGCTATGAAATATCTAGGAAATTACATCCTGCTGTGGATGTTTCTGTTGGGACTGGGTCATCACTGTTGATCCAGTTTTCACTGGAAAATAACATAATAAAAGTGGAATGAACACAGAATTTCAGCCTGGTTCCGTAGATATAAATTATATCCTAGGACTCCTGGGTGATACTGTGTAAATTTTGAGAATATATGAGTCTATTTCAATAAATATCACAAGCTGGTCCAGGAAACTGAATATTTCCATGGCTGTAATGAAGGGTAAAAGATTTTATATTACCTTTGCCTTACCTATCCTGGTGACCTTTATCCATCCACCACCTCAGCAAAAGAGTCTGTTTTTTAATTTGAGGTTGAGAGCATGAAAAGATTGTCTGCAATGAACACCTAGCATGAGATATAAAGATTTTGAACTGAATGAGATTGGGAAATGCAGGGGCTGCATTTTCATCTGCAAACTACTAGGCTTGATGTGAGGGCTGTGGGGATAACCAAAGAAATCTTCACAAAATGCTACATAAATAATGATGGCTACAATGCCATCTGAAGCCAACTCAGACTAGTCCTCCTTAACATTGCCAGGCAACAACTACCACAAGCAGGAGTGTCATTGGAAAAGAATTCAATCTGAGATTTCCATCTGGCTAAAATATAGGATGATGGTGGGCAATTAGACCTTATCTACAACCCAGACAAGCAGGGCAGGAACAGAAACATCCATCCAGAAAAACAGAACGCCCTCCTACTCTTACCACTCATGCTCTGCTTTAGCATCAGGATGTCTCAGGCTTTAAATGAAATGTCAGATTTAATTTGGCTCTGGATGCACAAGATATATGATTGCCCTTGGAGAAAGTTGATAACTCAGCGCACTCTGTGTCAAATGTGAATCTACCCGATAGCTCACTCCATAAAAAGCACTACCCTGCTTTCCCTCAACTGTGTAAAATAGCCAGGCCTGCCTGCAATTTACACAAATAGGCCCATTTTGAAAGAAAACCTTCCTATCAGAAAGGAGAAATGACTTATTGGGAGTTGACTCCCAGTTAAATTTCCAAATGGCAGCGCTGCACATTACATTAGCATTCCATGGCGGGGAGGCCGTTACTGTTACCGCGCCCGCTGCGGACAGCTCGGCAGCAGGTGAGGAATTATGCTAAATGGCACATTTGGATCTCTGTGAGCCTCACTTTGGAAATTCTCATTTAGAAGCATGGGGCACTTTCAGAGAGTTTTTAACCGCTTGGAATCCAAGCAGGGCAGAAAATATGGATGGGATATTTGTGATTATTGAGGGCTTCGTCATTCTTTATAACATCTACTGCATGTAAATCGGTGCTGAGAGAATGGGAAGAATATCTGAAACCATTTGCAAGCCTTCTGCTTTAGAATATCTTTTAAAATCAGTTATTACCCATGTACACAAGTAAACTAAGGGACCTGGTTTGAAAAAAAACCAACTATTTACAAGAAAATAATCGTAATGCAACTTTGTTATGCATCTGTACTTGACGTGTTCACATGACACTGGAAAGATTTTTTGCCACTGAATCTTTTCTGCATTTATACCTGTTGTTTTGCAGCCATCAGAAAATATTACTTCAGTCTGATTATTTTGCAATTTTTTTGTGCTTTTGACCCTTTACACAGCCTCTATTCAGAACTGAAATGCATTATGCCGGTTTTACAACTACTACTAGCACGCAAAATGCACAAAAGAGAAAAATTCAAAACTTTGTACCTTGCTATTTAGATTTTACTATTTTTGAAGGCCACGATGGTTAAATGTAGAGTCAGTGACAGATACTGTGCAGAAAGACATAAATAGATAGGCAATATCCTTGTCACTCACAGAACATAAAAAATGCCTCATATGCCCAAATAAAAGCCTGCAATCCAGGCTCTGCAGAGATAAGGTTACATATGTGCCATTTTGTCATTTATTTCCAAGAGCAGTGGATATCAAGTTTTACTCCTGTATCTAAAAAAATCTCTACTTTCTTAGTTAATTTAGTGGAACTTGTGCTTGAGACTGACAAGATATTCAATTAAAACCAAAGTCTATCCTCATTTTCTTCTCTTTCTTGAACAAAGTAAGTATTAGGCCCCTCCCTGGCATTCCTCCTTTGCTTCATCCTCTTTACTCCAGACTGATATTTTCTTTTTCTCTCACATCCTCTCTGTGGTCTTTTGTGTCCTAAGCTCTCCATTTCCCCATTCTTTCTGTCCCTCCTTTTCAGTCAAACCCCCCATGAGCAGCTTTTCTTTTCATGCTTGAAGAAGACAACATTTTTCTTCTCAAATTTCCATTTTCTAGTCTACCTGTGTTATGTAATTCATTCCCTTCTAGAGCTCGTGTATTCTTCAAAGTAAGAGCTCTCAGGGGTTGAAGAACGTCTAACACTAGCTTTTAATCCCCACTCAACTCAGAATTTAAGGATGAAATGTACAGTTTAACTAGGTTCTTAGGTCTAAAAATACCTCAGGAAAATTCAATTCACTTAAGTGTAGAGGGAAGGACTGAAAACACAAAGAAAAGTTCATAAATATCATTAATTATATCAGATTTCATAGAAAAATAAGAAGTTAAAATCCTACTGAATCCAGGACTCCCTTTTTTCTATGAATGCTGCCATATACATAAAATCCACAGCAAGCCTGTGGGCAGCTCTCAGGAACATTTGATCTTGAAGTTGTCATTTCCACTGGCCTGCATTTTTAATGGTGTTGTCCTTTTATATCAGCTCATTTATTTCTGCAAAAACAATGCTCTGTACTCCTTGTTCTTCTGCAGTCCTTCCTGCATACTTATTCCTATGAAATAATTTCATTACTTTGAAATAACAGCATCACTGCAGAGACAAACAATAATAGGTCGTCACTGCAGCATAGCAAGCTCAATCTATGCCCTCCTCAAAATCTTTAACAAAATATAACAGAAGAAAAACAGATGGCTTTGTGGAATGACCAGAAGGTGAACAAAGCTATGCCTTTTCCAAAAAGCTATAAGATTATTGTTTCTTTTCTTGCTAGGCCAATATTGATTACATGTTCCAATTTCATTCAGAGGTTGAATTTATTTTATTGGGCAAACAGCTGCAGTCTCTGTTCCCCATCCCTTAGCAAATATTATTTCAAACTTCCTTTGAACTCTCATTGCACAAGTGTGACTCTGCTGCGCTCACAGAAGATTTTTCGTCATGTGACCCTGGTCTGGGATCACGCAGATGGTCCAAACAAAAGTCAACACACTGATTTTACTGAAATAAGCCTCCCCTGTGTCTTTCTTGCTGTGTTAAAGAGTCATCCAGTCGTTCTCCTCTTATCTCCACAGCACTGGTGGCCCACCATGCAAGACAGCTGGATTGCTGTCACTAGATGAGAAAACCTACTGCCTTAATATTCTTCTCATAACAGTTAGAAATAAAAGTTTATGTTGCACCTCAAACTGAAAGAGAGCAAGCATTAAATTAAACAGCTAATGGTTTTCTGTTACCCCACTGGACAATACTGGAGCTGATAATTCTTCTTCAATCACAGCTTTAATCTGCTTTTTTGTTGTTTTTTAATTAAGGGTGTTTCGGAAATAAATGATGTGTTTATACAGACCTTTTGAGCACCACTTCACTTGACTTCCTTTAGTTAGTAATCTCTAATCCATCCTCTGATTTTTTTCCTCAGTTTTGCCTGATGAAGCAGGAGGGAGCAGAAGTGGACTGTGGGCATGGAGTCAGAAAAGCTACAGTTGTAGGTAAAATAAAGTCACGGAACTGAAGATATATAACTCCAGCCATTTCCACTTCCATACAGAAGACCATGGGAAGAAAGACTGTTACATCTGGAGTGTGGTTGTTTGAGCACTTTGGGGTTTGGAGATCAATCACGGCCATGAAGCAGCTGAAAGTGACACTATGGAGAAGTGGCACCACACTGCTCTCAGGATTTCAGTCTGTTTTCTTAAAATTGTAACAAGTCTGAAGCATTAGGATGATCTCCTCAAAATCATATTTTTAAATGTGTTGAAATGTTTAGATTTCAGCCTTTGTTTAAAAATTATGGTATAGGGGAAGAAGCACGGCTTTGAACACTTTCTTCAAAAACATGTTCAAAACATTTTACTCCAAAATGTTCAAAGAGGATGCCAAAATATTGTCAGAGCTTCATCCCTTTGCCCAGCTACTCCTTCCCTGCAATTTCTCTGAAAGAGTCTTGTCATAATGTAAGCATACATTTTGATTACAGTAGGACAGCATTTTTTTGTTCATGATTTCCAGGAAAAATATTTCTTGAAGTTTTACTGTCCCAGTCAAATGAATAATCTTTTGAGGATGGTTGATAAAAGTTATTCCAGCTCCTGTGCAAAGCTATTTCTGTAAAATAATGAGAGCATATAAACAACATAATAAGGTAAAAGCATATATTATATTACTTATTCAATTAATTTTTCATTTCATTTACATATCTTATTTTCTTCTCTAAATTTGGACTTCTATCAATATAGGTTTAGGATATATTAGAAAGCATCAATATGTTTTTAGAAAATACAGAAGGGTACTTTGGAATTAGAATTTGTTCTTTTACCTTTTAGAAATTGGTACCTCTTGTTTTTAAAATTTTTAACAATGCATAGCTGATGTCCGGAAGTTCCACCTGGACATGAGACAGAACTTCAGTCCTGGGCAGTGGCCAAGCACTGGGACAGGTTGTCCAGAGAGGGTGTGGAGTGTCCCTCACTGGGGATATTCCAGAGCCCTCTGGACACAATCCTATGCCCTGTGCTCTGGGATGGCCCTGCTGGAGCAGGGAGGTGGAACCAGATGATCCCACTGTGGTCCCTTCTGTGGGGACCCACTCTGTGGTTCCCTAAATAATATTTGCATCTTCATAGCTACATATAGGAACTCCACAAAATTTTTAATCTCACCTGTGAGGTTTCTCCAAACACATCTCAATTTTACCTTTTTCAGTTTTTCTGTGTGACATTTGATTAAGTAGACTTTAAGTAAAGGATATTCTCTAGCAAACCTAACTAACTAACTAACTGCTTTTCTTGTCTTGCCCTGATTTCTGCTGTTAACATTTTACTGTCTATAAGAAGACTCAGACTGTAAGTGACCACTGAAAAGAATTCTTAGAATGTCTATTGTAGAAAGTGTTGTTAGGCTCTATAACACAGGGTGAGAAATTATTTATTTGAAAGGTTTTCAGACACTAGAATACTGAAAAAAGGATAGCATGCTTGCTAAATGAAACAAATTATTATGCAAATATCAGCCAGTACAAGCATTTATAAATTACTTGCAGATGTATAACAAAACTGCAAATCTTTGCCTGTCAATATGAAAGGGGACAGACTTAAAGCCATCTCTGTTTCCCAACCCTTCCCCAGAATCTCTGTGTCTGTGGCAAAGCACATAGAGGTGAACAAAGCTTTCACATTCAGAGCTGCTTGCAGAATATGAGGCCCATAAAATTTGACAGATATAAAAATGGAGGAAATAACCATTACATTCTGATCCATTACTGAAGACACGCAAACAGGGAACAGACCAACTAGGTTAAGTATTGGCATAAATTAAACAGAAAGCACATTTGCTCTAGCACTGGCCTTTCAAATTGAGAGTGATGGCATGATTAAATAATTGAACCATCTCACCTTGCACAGTCAGACAGAATTCCAGTAAGAACAGTTATTCCAAAATGGATACGAAGGCAAATCAAGCTCTTCTCTAGATTGCAAGACAGCAATCTGCAGCTTGACTTTTTTGCTGCTTTGTGTATGTAAGTGGGATGAGGATCAATGTGTTGTTTTTCTTCAGTTTTGCAAATGTGTCAATTACTCCATTAGGGCTGATCCCATCAGCAGTAATTTTCTTTGTGAGGAAAAGGTTTTGTGATTGCTCATGTCATGTAATACTGCAATAAGGTGCTCCTAAATGTTCCTAAGAAATAATTCCCATGTTCACCCAACGCATATTTTAAAACCAAAGCATCGTGTTTGTCATCTTGAAGGCTTTCTTTTTTTCTCAAGTCCCTGTCATGAGCTCTGGGCATTGCACATGCTATGTGAGCAGTAGCAGTCATACCAGCCAAAACTGAGGTGGGCACATCCCTGTTGCAGCACAAGCCTCAGGATGATGATATGAGAGCTCAAGCACAGTCCTCTGTGGCACAGCACAGGGCCCTGTGAAAGTGCACAACTCAATTCTCAACTCACATAGTGTCCTTAAAAACATCCAGTGAAAGAAATTGTTTCAAGGATCGTTTTTACAACCCTTGAGCTCTGAAATGTTAGTTTTCTGGAGGTGTTTTTTGCTAAAATTTACCTGACACCCTCTTCTCCTATAGTATTTTTGTATTAAAAAAAGTGTACTTAGGAGGGGTTTTGTCTATGTACCTGTACAGGTATGAACCTGTGATGGTGAGGATGAAAAAGAGGAAAGGAAGGTGCTTTTTTGTGTGATTAAAAGCACACAACATCTTCCATTCCTGCTCTTTTACCATCACCACCACTTCTTGGCTTTCACTGCTTCACTAAGCTCAGTTCCTATAGTTTTATGAATTTAATGGGCTGAAGCTGCAACCTTTCTCTGCAATTTTCTGTTTCACCTGTTGATTCGTGTCGGGCTGGGATGAAGTTACTTTTCCCCAGAGCAACACTGCCAGCGCTGTGCTGGGCACTGAGAGACTGAAAGGTGTTGATGATACACCATTGCTTTGGCTACTCCAAGCAGTGCTGGCACAGCCCCAGTGACATCTCCCCAACATCCCACTGAGTCACTCTCCCGGACATGAGCAAGATATTGGGAGGGGACACAGCCAGCAACGCTGACCCAAACTGTCCCAAAGGATATTTCATACCACATGACATCTGTTCAGCAATAATAGCAAGGAGAAAGGAGGACAAGGGGTCCTTCATTTTTACATTTGTCTTCTGGAGCAACCCTTACCTGTACTGAAGCCCAGCTTCCTAAGGACAGGTTGGATAGGGCTCTGAGCAACCTGATCTGGCTAAAAAGGTCTCTGGTCGATTCAGAGGGTTGGACAAAACAACCTTTAAATGTCCCTTACAACCCAAACTTTCCTGTGCTTCTCTGATTCTGTCTCTAGACATCACCTTGCTGATGGGAAGTAAAGGATAAATCTGCTTTCCCGTGCTTCTGTGTGATGTTTTTGCTTTTGCTTTATTAATATACCTTGAATCATGAACCCTTTTTCATCTTATTTTCTTCCTCTCTGTCCAGCTGAGAAGGGGAGTGTTGGAGCAGTTTGATGAGCACCTGGCATCCAGTCAGGGTCAACCCACCGTAGATGTTTTTACATAGTATATACAGGCATATTTAGTTATTCTTTACAGCCTCATGGGAAAACTGTTGAATCATTATCCTTTTCTAGATATCTGCCTGCTTTTATCCCCTTTAAACTCATGAAAACCAGCATCTTTGAACACCGAAATTCTCTACATCAAGGAGATCTTCTGATCCTATTGCTGCTGTTCTTCCTCTGCATTAAATCTTTCTATACTTTTGTTTTGATGTTTTAATGATCATTGCATAAAAAAACATTAGTAACTCTTCTTCCTCTTCAATATCTTTTTTCAGTTCTGCAGCTTGTTATTCACTCAGGGTTGCTGTTTGTTTTTCAGGGTGTTTTTTCTTTTCTTTGGAGTTTTATGGTAGTTTTAATTTTAATCAATCTGTACAAAGCTCTTTCTCACCCTTTCCTCTCTCCTGGTGGTCCAACAGAATTCTGATTTTGATCTTTCTGTGTTCTTGTTAACCCAAATTCTTATCATTATATTATTCTTCATATTTCCATATCCATCTGAATCAAGCTCGGAGTCAGGGAGAATCAAAATATTTTTAAATAAATTGTCAAAGAGAAGTGGCCAACGTTAGTTGGTGGATTTTTTTTTTTTTTAATTTCAACAAGTAGGGAGCATGGAAGGTGTATTTTAGACCAGGAAAGGAGGCTCAGGAGGGACCTCATTGGTCTCTACAACTCCCTCAAAGGAGGTTGCAGAGAGCTGTGGGTCCATCTCTCCTAGGTAGCAAGTGACACAACAAGGGACAACGGCCTCAGGTTGTGGCAGGGGAGGATTAGGCTGGATATCAGCAACATTTCTTCACTGAAAGGGTGGTCAGGCACTGGAACAGGTTGCCCTGGGAAGTGATGGAATCACCATCCCTGCAAGCATTCAAAAGCCATACGTTTTTGGCACTTGGGGACACAGCTTAGTGGTGAATATGGCAGTGCTGGGCTAAAAGTTGGCCTTGACAATCCTAGAGGGCCTTTCTGAACTTAAAGATTCCATGATGCTTTGAGGACAGCCAAAACTTTCTTTAAACCGCTTATAAATATTGCCAAGACAGTTGAGGACCCTGAATAAGTAAAACATTGTGGATTTTTTTTTTCCTTTGTTCTTCATTTCCCATCATTCCAAACTGTAATTATATCTTCACTAGGTGCTCTAACAGCTTGGGCTGTGCAGCAGTTTCTCCCTAAGAAGAGGTGAAGACCTCAGGCTCACACCTTTCCAATTAGACTGGAGACTAAATGACTGGAAGTAATCCTGTAAGAACATGGGGATGGGGCAAGGTAACCTTGCTGTTCTCTCTTCTCCCCAAGCATTTGAGACTTTGGGATGCACTGTGCGTTCCTCCTCTCCCTGTGGTGGCTGTGACAGCTCCCTGGGGACACAGCTGTCATTGTGCCATCCCTGTACCACTGCAAAGCAGGAGTGTCTCCTGATTAGGGAGTGCCTTGGCAACAAATCAGCACCAACAAAGATTGAGCTTATTGGAGCAGTGGGCTAATGTGGCAAATATTCACCTGGCTTTAATGAAAAGGTATTTAAGCTCCACAAAACTGTTCATACTTGACACTGAAATTGCCCAGGCAACCACCGATGCATCGTGGCCTTCTCTTCATAAAAGCCAATTATTTCCAAGGTTTGACACGAAGCAGTGAATAATCTTTTGACATTTGGATCAGAATTATTGTTAAACAGAGGATTCTTTACGCTTTTGTGTCATCTCCTGTAAGCACAAACCGCTCATTTGTGTCGAGCAGTGACGGTGAACAGCCTACAAAAAGAAAATGTGCATAGTGAGGTCTGCTCTTTACCTCACAGTTCACTTACAGATCTGTTCAGGGTTAAGAAGAAAGGGATAAGAAGCGGTCTGAGATCAAGAATTGTGTCCTTTCCCTCTGTCAGCTAGTCAGCTGGTGTGGGAATAAATCCTCAGCTGTGGGCATTTAGAGAAGTAGCAGGTTTTGACAACCTATATCTTAGTTCCTGGAGCTCCATTTATGTTGCACCAGAGAGCAGTTCAGCTTAGCAGGCAAATTAAAGGTTTTCCCTCTTCTTGCACCAGGTGGTCATCTGAAACCTAACTACTAGCCCCATGTGACATAGACATTGAGGACAGCTGGCAAATTAGGCCTTAGGGCTGCTTTTGAAACAGTGTGGGTGTAATCTTACTCCATAAAATTATTAAGACAACAAAAGCAGTTCCCTATGGAGGAGAATTACTGTCAGAATATCTATAGAAATGATTCTTAGAGGCTGAGCTCCAAGTGAGTAATTAAGTACAGCTTGTTTTATGAAACAGTAAAAAGCACATTTTGTTTTCCAAAATCCTTTGGATTTAACGCTCAGAAGATAATGAGTTCACAATATACCTTTTGTTTTCAAAGATTGACTTTAATCTGCATGAGATTTATTTCAAGATTAAGACAACTAGATAAGGATGTTCACAGGTCAATGAGGATCTGCTTTGTGTATTCAGTGGAGATTGAGCCATTCACCAAACTAGTGATGGTGTCAGGTTTTAGTTATCTCTAACAGCTGCAGGTCTCTGGGGACACAAAACATTTGTGGAGGGACCATTCTGGGTCCGTATACGGGACCATTTCTGAAAGTCAGTTAGTACCTGAGGACATCTCAGATAGTTCTGGATATCTGGAACAACTGAGCCCTAAACCACCACTGACCAAAGCAGGAGGTGCATCTGGACACCTCCATGTGCCCTGGCTGTTTTCAATCTGGAGCTGACTCTCAATTTGGCTCAGTCCTGGTGTCAGTCCAGGCTGGGGGATGAACAGATGGAGCAGCCCTGCCAAGGACTTTGGGTTGCTGGTGGATTAGAGGCTGGACGTGCCCAGGCCATGGCACTCTCAGCCCAGAGAGCCAAACGTGTCCTGGGCTGCATCCAGAGCCCCGTGGGCAGCAGGGCAGGGAGGGGATTCTGCCCCTCTGCTCTGCTCTGGTGAGACCCACCTGGAGCTCTGCATCCAGCTCTGGAGTCCCTGCACAGGAAGGACTGGGACCTGTCCAGAGAGGCCACCAAGATGATCAGAGGGGTGGAGCAGCTCTGCTATGAGGAAAGTCTGAGAGAACTGGGATCTGCTCAGCCGGGATAAGAGAAGGCGCTGGGGTAACCTAATTGCATCCTTCCAATACCTGAAGGGAGCCTACAAGTAAGATAGGAAGGGACATTTTACAAGAGCCTGGAGTGACAGAGTAAGGGGAAATGGCTTCAGACTGTAAGAGGGTAGGGTTAGATTAGACATCAGGAATAAAGTTCTTGGCTCTGAGGATGGGGAAGGACTGAAACAGGCTGCCCAGAGAAAATGTCGCTACCCTATGCCTGGAAAGTGTAACAGAACAGGTTGGATAGAGCTTTCAGCAACCTGGTCTAGTGGAAGTGCCACTTTCCCTGCCAGGGAAATTGGAATTAAATGGTCTTTTAGGCCCCTTCTAAATCATTCTATGGTCCTCTGATTCTATGAATTAAGGAAATAGTTGACATCAATAGTTCAAAGTGCCCAAGTCACAAGGGTGTTTCCCGAAATATAAAATCTCTAGTGATTTAAGATTTTATGGCTGTGCTTTTCTAGGAGTGCACAGCTCAAGTACAGCAAGTTTGGATCAACACCTCAGAGTTCCCTGGCTCAAGCTCATTGCACCTATTTTAGACCTATATTGCATCTATATATGTGTGCAGAGGCAGAGCAACAGTAGGAGTTGACCTTCACTTTTTCCCTTCTGCCTTTCTACTCTCCCTCTATGCAATGCAGAGCATGAATAAAGCTTATGTAGCTCAAAATATCTGAGCATTCATGTTGAAATCAGGACCAAGAAAACACAGGAGTTTGCTGTCACCTCTGTTTTTCAGTTCCTCATCCACCAAGAAGAGATTCTGAGAGTTTTCACTTTCAACAATAATCTTTCTGAGTCTGTGTTAGTTATGCATTATGTTTTTGTGCAACATCCAGTGAGAAGAGCCCCAAGAAGTTTTTTTTAACCTTTCTCCCCATTCTACAGATGAGTCAAGCACTTAAATTCTCCTGTCTCCACAGTGAGCTGGTCTTTCTGCTTTGAGCAGTATAATTAAATCCAATATTTCCCCTCCTGGTTTAGGACTTAGCTGATTCCTCCATGGTGACTGCTGCCTCTTATCAGGCCAAAGGACAAACAGCCAGACCCAGCAGATGTGTCCAAACCACTGGAACTCCCTTATCTCCACATGACTTTCCCTTTAAACAGATCTTTTTGCTCCCTGCCTCTTCTGGATCACTTTTGCCAGCTGACCACATGGAGCTGAAGGTAACATTTCACTTCAAAGGGCAGATGTCTTTGTGTGCCAGTTTATTCAAAGGTCTGTGTCTCCACCACATGCAACAGAATGAAGAACAAACATATTTCAAAGTGGTTTGTATTTTTATGTGTGTCTACAGAAAGAGCACCTGTCCTCTGAGTGCTGAAATGCAACAAATAAATAAAAGAATACAGAGATGGGAAGAGAAGTGAAAAGCTTATTAAAATTGTGAGTTTGTTATACAAAAAAGAGTTCTAAATCACATTTCTTAAAATTAGGAAGGAGTAGTATGATGGCACAGTATTTTCACACTTATCTGGATCTCAGATAGCCGGAAATGCTTCAGTGATTGGATTCCATTCAGTGCATGATCAGGTCCTGAGCTGCATCTCCCAGTCAGAGCTGGGGCACCAGACACTTAAAGAGGACACAACTGGTTAATCATGCCTTCCAGCTGTACCTAAAATCACAGAAGGTGTTATCTTTTAGCTTGTATTAGCACATCAATGAACTGGTAGTTGTTCTTTGAACAGTTCTGCAGACATCAGAGGGAGCTATCAGCATTTTAATAGGCCAATGGAAGCTGGCTGTCTTTCCTCCCTACACAAGAAGAGCCAGAGTAGCATCTTTGCTCTTTGTAGTTTATGCACACAACAGAAATGAAATAACAGGGCACATCAATTTGCCTGTGCCCTTCTTAACACACAGTAATAACATCCTTTATGGTAAAAAAAAAAAAAAGCCAAAGCCATGATCCCATTCTTTTTTTCATCTAGATTAACTTTAAAACACTTCCAAGATTATAAGAGAATCCCCGAATGGTTTGGGTTGGAAGGGACCTTAAAGCTCTTCCAGTTCTGTCCCCTGCCATGGACAGGGACACCTTCCACTGTCCCAGGGTGCTCCAAGCCCTGTCCAGCCTGGCCTTGGACACTTCCAGGGATCCAGGGGCAGCCACAGCTGCTCTGGGCATCCTGAGCCAGGGCCTCCCAACCCTCACAGTAAAGGATTTCTTCCTTCTATATAACCTAAATTGCCTACTTTCAGTTTAAACACATTACTCCTCCTTCTATTGCTACAGGCACTGGAAGGGGCTCTAAGATCTCACTGGACTCTTCCCCAGGCTGAACACCCCCAGCTCTTTCCGCCTGTACCCAGAGGTGCTCCAGCCCTTGGAGCATTTTGTTGCCTTCTCTGGACTCACTCCAGCAGGTCAATGGGGTCCTTGGGGACCCCAGAGCTGGGCACAGCACTGCAGGTGGGCTCTCACCAGAGAGGAGCAGAGGGGCAGAAAATACCTCCCTACCTCAGCCCGCTGGCCACACTTCTTTTGATGCAGGCCAGGACACACCTGGAGTTTCTGGGCTTCCAGTGCACATTTCTGGGTCATTTGGAGCTTCTCATCAAACAACAGCCCCAAGTCCTTCTCCCCAGGTTTGCTCTCAAACCATTCTCTGCCCAGCCTTTATTTGTGGTTTGGGGTGGCCCTGACCCACCTGCAGCACCTGGCACTTGGCCTTGTTGAACTTCATGATTTTCACACAGTTCCAGCTCTCCAGCCTGTCCAGGTCCCTCTGGATGGCATTCCTTGCCTCCAGCATGTGACTGCACCACACAGCTCAGTGTCATCACCAAATTTTGAATGCCCTCAAGTCTGTGTCACTGACAAAGGTGCTGGACAGCAGCANCTCACAGTAAAGGATTTCTTCCTTCTATATAACCTAAATTGCCTACTTTCAGTTTAAACACATTACTCCTCCTTCTATTGCTACAGGCACTGGAAGGGGCTCTAAGATCTCACTGGACTCTTCCCCAGGCTGAACACCCCCAGCTCTTTCCGCCTGTACCCAGAGGTGCTCCAGCCCTTGGAGCATTTTGTTGCCTTCTCTGGACTCACTCCAGCAGGTCAATGGGGTCCTTGGGGACCCCAGAGCTGGGCACAGCACTGCAGGTGGGCTCTCACCAGAGAGGAGCAGAGGGGCAGAAAATACCTCCCTACCTCAGCCCGCTGGCCACACTTCTTTTGATGCAGGCCAGGACACACCTGGAGTTTCTGGGCTTCCAGTGCACATTTCTGGGTCATTTGGAGCTTCTCATCAAACAACAGCCCCAAGTCCTTCTCCCCAGGTTTGCTCTCAAACCATTCTCTGCCCAGCCTTTATTTGTGGTTTGGGGTGGCCCTGACCCACCTGCAGCACCTGGCACTTGGCCTTGTTGAACTTCATGATTTTCACACAGTTCCAGCTCTCCAGCCTGTCCAGGTCCCTCTGGATGGCATTCCTTGCCTCCAGCATGTGACTGCACCACACAGCTCAGTGTCATCACCAAATTTTGAATGCCCTCAAGTCTGTGTCACTGACAAAGGTGCTGGACAGCAGCAGTCCCAGTGCTGACCCCTGGGGAACACCAATTATCACTGGTCACCACTTAAACCTCAACTTGGATACCTGGACAAAAACAGTCATTGACCACAACGCTTTGAGTGTGGCTATCCAGCTAATTCCTTATCCTCTGAGTGGTCCATCCATTGAATCCATGTCTGTCCAGTTTAGAGACAAGCACACCATCCAGGACAGCACCAAATTCTCTGCACAAATCCAATTAGCTGATGCCAGTTGCTCCTCCCTGATCCACCACTGCTGTAACCCATCACAGAATTGGGCAGGCGTGATTTGACCTCAGTGAAGCCATGCTGTCTGTCACCAATCCCCTCCTTATTTTCCATGCACCTTAATACAGTTTCCAGGATAATCCAGTCCATGGTCTTGCCTGGCACTGAGGTGAGACTGAAGTTCCCTGGGTCTTCGTTAGTTCTCTTTTTTAAAATAGGTGATATGCTTCCCCTTTTCCAGTCAGGGGAACTTCTTTTGAGTGTCACGACTTCTCAGATATGATAAACATTGGCTTAGACATTTATTTCACCACTTCTCCCAGGATCTGCAGTTTTATCTCATCAGGCCCCACAGACCTTCAGTTTCCTCAGATGGTCTCAAGCCTAATCTTTGACAGTGGGCACTTCTTCATTTTCCCAGTTCCTGCCTTTGCCTTCTGCAGCTTGGGCAGTGCAGCTGGAGCACTTCACAAGCAATGAGATCTCCTGTTTCCTTCTAAAAGGGAGCACGTTTTCCCTCATCTCCCTCTAATCACTGCCATACCTATATGATCTTTTCAAGTTGCCCTTGATAGCCCGGGCCAGATTTAATTCTTCCAGGATTTTGTCTTTCCTAGCCTGAATCCCAGCTGCTCAGACAATCTCTCTGTATTTCTTCCAGGCTACCTGTCCCTGCTTCCACCCTCTGTAGGCTTCTTTTTTTGTGTCTGGGTTTGCCCATGGGCTCCTTGTTCATCCACACAGGGCTTCTGGCATTTTTGCCTGATATCCTCTTTGATATCCCCAACTAAAACATTGGGGGAATAAAAATCAAAACCCAAGGAACAGAAAAAAGAGTGCAAGATCATAACAGAAAGAACAACATGACTGGTTACAGGAGTGGGAAAAGCCTAAGGCATAAAAAACAAGCTTAGTCCTTTGTGTTTGTGGTACAATGGGACTTTTTGATGGGTTATCACTATGATACCAAGTATATAGGAAATTGGTTCTATTGTAAAACTCCGAGCCTTCAGAAAACAACCCTTACAGGCACCTTTAATCTACTGAGACACACAAAGCTTTCTTAACTCAGCCATGCAGTGGTTTCTGTAAAACCCACAGCTGCAGCTCTGTGTCCTCTGAGGTCCCAGGTAAGGGTCAAGCTTTTGCTTTTGCCTTTTGACTCTGACTTTGCACTTGATTTTCAAAATTAAATAGAATTCTCAATTCACTTCATTATCCACAAACTTGGGGCCTTTAAAAATAAACCAGCATTGATATCCAACATAAAACTGTGAATGCTGGCAACAAGTTATTTACCTATATCATAGTTCAGAGCTTCAGTCTGCTATATAGGGGGTTTTACTCATGCTGATGTCCTTACAGATGTCAGTGGGTTGTCTTCTACAAGGGTTACCAAGCCACCACTGAAAAGCCATTCATTTGGAGAGTAGGAACAGAAATATTTATTTTACTTTGTGATATTTTTTCTCTCATTTTTTAGCTGCAATTGAAATGGTAGAAGTTAATGTAGAATTCAACAGAGCTCCAACAAATTCTTCCACATAACATTGTCCAGTATTCATGTAAACAAGAACGAACCCCAAGATTTTTTTAAAGTGTACACAGATCCACTGAGTACAGGGAAAATTAAGTTTGCACCAAATGAGGATATAAACTGCACCAAGAAATACTCATGTTGCTTCACACCAATGCTGCTGCCTTGCAGACACACCAGCAAAGCTTCTGTTATAAATGAGAGTCTGATTCTGGACATTCAACCCCCAAACTCATGTTCTCCTCATTCATCCTTTCATTTTACTGCAGTAAAGAGGACAAACCTCATCCATGACTTTCTGGTATCAAAACAACAATGTGAAAATATCTTAAACTACCGTGGTTTTTCTTTTTATATTTTTGGGGATTGATTGATTTTCTTTTTTTTTTTGGCAATTAAGTTAACTGGGCTTAAGGTAGAGTTTTTTTGCTATGATAGGACTAGAAGAAAGGAAACCAACACAACTAAAGGCAATGTAAAAAGGTTAAATTCTGTCTGGGTGGAGTCAAAAGGAAACCTTCCACTGGCTCCAGAAAGGGTAGGATTTCACCGTGGAGCACTGTGAGATAATGAGAGAAGAGAGATAGAAAACTTCTGTAACTTTTGGGACATGGAGGACCCTCACAGGTAATTTCTGCTCTCCGTCATGTACTGAAATCCACTGACTTAGGATCCTTGCTTTATTTGAAAGCTGCATTTAGCTGCAGTTGCAGGCTGAAAATGCTTGAGGAGATGACAAGGTTGTTAAAGCTCAAAGCCATGTGTAAGATGTGCCTGAACACACACAAAGGTGCGATGAGGTCTGATACGGCCTTCCCAAGGGCCACCAAGTCAAGAATGCCTTTTGTACAAACATTCCTAAGGATTTATTTGCTCCTCCATCTGCTGAAATCCCTCATCCTTCTGTTGCACTCTCCTAGAATTTCTTCTGCATTTGAATGTCTTCAACTCCTGCTCTTATTCCAAGGAACTTTGTCAGTGAAATTCCTTCACTCTTTAGCTGAACTCCACCTTCTCTTGTCAAAAATTCCTGGTCCTTCAGGGGTGGGGGAACTCCTCCTCCTGCCTTCTGGCAACCACCTGCATCCCCCCAGTGGCTGTAACCACAAACCTCTGTCAAAAGCCATTTTCCCTGAATTTATCAAGACTGTAAAAAGATTGCATAGCACACATCCCATTAAACTTGTAAGACTCCAGCCACTGACACTTGAGAAATCATTAGCTCCTGTTCTGCACAGAAAATCAGGGGGTGCTGGATGGTCAATCAGCTCTCTGTTTAAACATGTTAAAGATATTTAAATGTTAATTTAAGGTAGTTAATGGAGAGCCTGATAGTCAGATGGTGAGCTGGTGTGGCTTAATATCACTCTGGTCTCTCCAAAATGTGTTTCATTTTGTCAGTGAAATAACCATATTATATTGACTTTTTGAGTATGGAAAATCATTACTCCCAATAATAGCAGTTTACATACTGACTCTTAACAGCAGAATTTAACCTTAGAAATTGTCCAATCTATTGCAATCTTCTGATACTACCTGTAGAAAAATAACAGTTATCAAATGCATCTTATTTTCTTGAAAAACCTCTGTTTTACTCATGAAACTTTTTAAGATAGATCTTTGTATTTTTCATCTGAAATTTTTTAATCAGCAGCTGGGCTATCCAATATTGTAATTACATGAATGAATATTTTTGCCATTTTTCCATTACTCTAAAAGAAATACTGTAAAGTGCACACCAGGGAAGTGGTAAAGTCTATCATGAAAGTTTGTGGAAACAAAAGTAGTGGTTGAGCTATTGTAGGTTCATTTCTTAATTATCATGTCACAGAATTGTTTGGGAAGAGACCTTGGAGATGCTAGTGTTCCAGCCCCTCTGACCTGGACATCTTTCCTTAACCCACCTTGCTCAGAGCAGCCTAGCCTTGAACACTTGACAAAGCCTGGCCTTGAGCACTAAATACCAGGAGGTTTTAGGCCTTGCCTGCCTTTCTTCCAATTCAATCCCAATTCAAACACAGTGTTTCACTACTCATTATTTGCTTTCCTCAGATCTCCACAAACAGAGTACTTAACTGCTTCAGTATGAATGACACTTTGTCCTTATGGGTCATTTTCCCTCTTCTTTTTGTACCTGAAGAGGCAGAAAATGTATTCACTTCTCTCGTGCAAATACTCATATGCACTCTTGAAAGCACATTATTGAAATCAGCAGCACTATCAGCTACAAACTTTTTCTTTTCATATTTGTAACCCTGAGAACTTCAGCCTGCAAAACAAACAAGAGACTTGCCGTGGCAGTCATTTTACTTTTGTCTCACAAAATTCAACTGTTGTGAGGAAAATATCTGCAAAAATGACTTTTTTCTAGTGATTTGCAGATGCACTGAACTTAATGTGAAGGGAAACCAATAATCATGAGACCAAGGAAATAACACACAGAATAAAAACTCTCCTAGTGAGCTGACATTCATACTGATGTCAGCAGAGGTGGGCAAGGATTATGATTGCAATACTTTTGTAAAAAATTACCCTCTCTAGATAATTGAAAAACTCTGCCTAAATGGTTAACAAGCTGCAATGACTGCCTGCATTTCTCTAGCACATTACAGCTCAGAAGTGCACAATTAAACTTCACAATATCTTGAAAAAAAGATTTATTTAGATTAATGAAAAGATTATTAGCTCCTCAAAAGTAAACAACTTCCGGTTTTAATTTTGAAGAGTGAGACATCATCCTTCATTTCACAAAGATTCTTTCCTTCCTGCTATTTTGAGCATAGGTCTATTAAAATTCTCTGCTAGAAGTCCTAAATGAAAGAGACTTTACTTGGATTTCCTACAGCTTTTTGTTGGTTTTTTTTAATAGTGAAAAGCTTGGAATGGGAATTAGAAAATTCTTTAAGGAAAGTATTGGAAACACACAGAGTATTTGCTTAGCAATTCCTCTGAATTAAGGAGGATTTTATTACTGATTGCAATGAAAACATCCTGTCATTAGAGAGCTATTTCAAATTTATTTAATAAAAGAAAAATATTTCACCATTTTTTATGTGGTAAATCAGGAAAGATAGACCACAGAGCTGAGTATCAATAAAAAATTTAAGCAATTAACAAAATACATACTGTAAATATTTTCAGCTCGGAAATTTCTCTTTTTAAAAAATGAACCAAAACTGGTTAAGGGCAAATAATGTAAGGGGGGTTTTTATGACATTCAGAGCATATTACCTGAGGTTACCTTCCTATCAAGCTGGCAGCTTGCAATTTTCCAACTTGTTGGAGCAATCCTGAAGAAGGTTGTTCTGGGGGTTTCCAAAAGAGCTGCCAAGCACCCTGGGTGACTGACACTGTGCCCAAAACCTCTGGCCTGGCTGCTGGGCACTTTTTCCAGAGGCAGGGCTGTCCCTCAGTGCTGTGGATCAGCTGCCAAGCCTGGAGGAGTGGTGGATGCCTGGTCTGTGCAGATCTGGGTCCCTCCTGGCATGCCCTGAAGCTCAGCCTCCACCTCACGGCAGTGCTGCTCTCAAATGCCCTAAGAACTGTGATCTGCTTCACCCTGATTTGAGGATTAATTAGTGTTACTTCAGCTTGCTCATGTAGCTCCTATGGGCTAATTAATTTCTGCAGTATTTTGTTTTGGAACTAACTGGAGCCACCTGGGTGACTTGCAGGGGAGAGGGGAGTGTGACTCCTTTGTTCGTCTGTTTTGGCTTTGGTTTTTATCAGATCTTTCCACCTATCTGAGCACCCTGAATTTTGCAGTGGTTTAAAAAAAAAAAAAGCAAAATAAATAAATCAATAAATAATTTAGAATTAAGTAATGTTTTGATTAATATATCTCAAGGGTTTGCTTTTTTTTGTATTTTTCTTTTAACTGGAAAAAATTCATTTTACAGCACATGCCTCGTGAAATAACTGGAGTTTCCTTGAAAATATTTGTTAATATTCACATTTGTGCACTCAGTGCTTAGCTCCATCCTGAGACATGTTGATTATTGCTCTAACTTGTGTTTCATTATTCTTCTCTCTTAATTTCAAAACTCGTACTGGGAGATTCAGTAACAGAGTGGAAATTATAATATCTTAAGCTTTAACTTTTTGCCATTAAAAATAAGGTTTCAGAGAAGGTTATCCCTGCTGTCCTGTACCATAAATGTGTACAGCTTAAGCCTTGGCACCTGGGGAACTTTGGGACAGAAGACAGGAAGATTGCATATGGCTCAAAGCAACTCCTATTCATCTAGCTGAGATGTCCCTAAGCTACACTGGGAACAACAAAAATATGATTTTTTGCCTGGTTCTTCTCCATCACAAAGAAAAAAGTGGCGAAGGAGGTCAGTACTTGTAAGGCATCTGATGTTATAGTAAGGGCAAAAGATTTACATACTCTAATCAAGGTGTTCCTGTGATTAGTGCTTGTAAAAGGAACAGAGGAAAATTAAAAGTGCACTCAAGATTTTTAATGGAGACAGCCGTCAAATTCAGGACTGTGTTACCCAAGGTACTTCAGCTACAGCAATAACTGGAAGAAGAAATAAGCTGTCTTCTTATCTTTTTGGAGTACCCACATGGAAAGGAGATTTTCTGACAGCATATGACAAGACTTCAGAACTTGCTTCACCCTGAAGACTCTGGAAATAAGCATCCCCCAGAGGAGTCCCCATATTTTACTTCTGTATTTCCAAATCTGATGTTTTAGTCTCATTCCACCCAGGCATCCTTTCTCTCCCATTCCTCTAGGGCAGCTGAGCTAAGACAAGCAGACCTGAAATGCACTGAGATAGAAGCACATCAGTTTTCATCCCATCTCTGTATCTTTGTTTTGCTGGTCCCAGTTCCCCCTTAAAAGAGCTGTCAGCAGAGATGTCCCTCATCTTTTCCCACACCTCGAATTCCAGTTCTCTAAAGGCAAGTGACCCAACACAGGAATGACCCTGGGGATGTTTCAGCCCAGTGTTGTGCTGTTGAGTTTCTCTGTCTGTACTCATTTTGGAGCAGATGTGAGTCCAGATCTTTGTATCTACAAGCACTGGCACCAAGCTGAAGTCACTAACGTAATTATTTATTTCATCAGGCTGTGGCCACAAAGTGGTGATTAAACTCTTTTTGCATCAGCAAAATTATATGGGGTGACATGGAGAAATGTGCATCATGGCAGGCTGTGAGGAGCTTAAACTGAGGGATAAAGAGCTGCAAGAAGGCAAGCTGAGCCCAGTCTTCCAGAAAGACTGTCCACCACAGAGATGAGGTAAATCACTGAGGGATTCTTAGACTTGCTCCTGACACTCTCATATGAATTTAATAAAAGCCTTCTTCTCCATATTTCTCAAAGAAAAAAAAAAAACAAGATCTGAATAGCAGAGTCCATTGTCACTCCATATGGTGAACCAAGGCAAGATGGATGGAGTCCAAAACACAGAGAAGATGATTTGCTTTGTTCTTCTTCCACCAGCTGCAACCAGAAAAGCATGACGAAGGAAAAATCTGTGAAGAGGAGAAAATACTTTGTCAGAAGACAAAGAAAACTTGTTAGGCAAGCCTGTATTATAACCTGACTTTCTGATAGGGAAGGCTTGGTTTTATTACAACTTCCACTGCATGGGTCATAGAATCACAAATGCTGGAAAAGCCCACTAAAATCATGAAGTCCCACCATTCCCTCAGTGCTGCCAAGCCCGCCTCTAAATCTCATCCCTGATTGTCACATCTACATAGCTTTTAAATTCTTTCAGGAGTGATGAGTCCACCATCACCCTGAGCAGCCTGTTCCAACACTTAACCAGCTTCTCAGTGATGAAATTTTCCCTATATCCAGCCTAAACTTTCTCTGGTGCAACTCAAGGCCGTTTCCTCTCCTCCTGTCCCTGTTCCCTGGGAGCAGAGCCTGACCCCCCGGCTGCCCCCTCCTGTCAGGGAGTTGTGCAGAGCCACAAGGTCCCCCCTGAGCCTCCTTTTCTCCAGGCTCAGACCCTTTCCCAGCTCCCTCAGCCTCTCCTGGGGCTCCAGCCCCTTCCCCAGCTCCATTCCCTGCCCTGGACATGCTCCAGCCCCTCAATGTCTCTCTTGCAGTGAGGGGCCCAAAACTTCCCAACCAAATAACACTAACTCTACTGCTTGGTCAAAGCAAATAATGACAATGGGACAATTTCTCTTTCTCATGTGATAATGAGTCTTTTAATGGCAACTGGAATGTCCTATCTACCCTCATGTAAGTTCAGAGATTCTTCATGCATCTTGAATAAAGTTATTTCCCCCACATCCATCCCCCTTAATTTAATTTCTTAGGGGCAATAGGCTTGCATAGGCAGTTTTCCAAAGGAAATATTACAAAGACATAAAGATTTGGCCACAACGGCGAAAGACATTTAACAAGGTCAAAAAGAAGTCTAGAAAAGCCTTCTCTCTCAGTCTAGAGAAGCAGAAAGTCCCAGGGGAATTTTGGGACTGCTTGCTTTTCCCGTGTGTTTTAATCAATAAGTAGAAGTCAATGTTTTCTATTGAACTGATTTATGCAAAAAAAAAAAAAAAAAAAAAAAAAAAAAAAAAAAAAAAANAAAAAAAAAAAAAAAAAAAAAAAAAAAAAAAAAAAAAATCCCCAACCTAACACAACCCAAAAATAAACAGAAAAAGAACCTTATGGAAGCATGACAAACTGTTCAAGCAACCAGAAGGCAACAAGAGGTTGTATTGAAAGGCAGAGAGCAGCACTTTGTGGCTGTCAGCTGGAGCACTGCAATTCAGTGCAGCGATGGCAGAGGGCTGCACGTGCCACAGGCAGAGTCTGACAGGCTCAGAGATGTTACCAAGCAGGTTATATCTCTTCAGGAAAAAACTCTGTGCAGTAGTTAGGGAAGATGCTGTAAAATTCTTTGCGTATGATCCCCATATTTGTGGGTAATGCTTAGTTTTGTACCACACAGTGGTTAGTGCAAATGCCAGAGATTAATGTGGCCTTGTGTTAACTCCCTACATCGTGACTAATAACTCTTGTGCCAGCTAATGATTCCTTGTTTACTTATATCAGTGACTAATGTGTTCCAGCTGATATCTTAATTTTCAGAACAGACAGAGAGTGTCAGAGTAAAGAGTGATAAGAGAAGTACATCATAACCAGACCACATAACAGAGATAGATACTCTCAAGGAAAAAAGATTCATCAGAAGGTCTAAGGCCATTAAAGGGAATTTTGAGGTACAAGAGGTTCCCAAATTAGCCCCAAAGACCCTCAAAACACCCTTACTCATACCCAAATAAGTTCATGGAAATAATTAGCTTGTATGTATGCATCCAGGAAATGTAATGAATAAGTAACAGAAATGTGATTAACAGGTTCTAGTTTCACAGGTATAACCTGGTCTGTTAGATTGCTGTCCATGCTTTGAGGAGAATTTCCCGTGCATCCAGCACTGCCGGGTTTCTAACACAGCAAATTGGTTGGAGAGTTTATTTCTGGCAGTTTTCAGTGCCAGACACACTGAAGATGTCACCTTTTCCAGATTCACTATTGACAGAGAAGAAGTACTACCCATCAAGTTTTTCAGTGTAACTGGCACTGGGTATTGACTCAGTATCATCCCTGTTCTGGTGTTTGTGTGTTACATGATTGGGTTTTGGTTGGTTGGTTTCATTAATGCAAACATTAGGGGGAAAAAATAGTAAAATTAGGTGAATGGAATGGCTTCACAAATTTAATTTCTATCTGTATAAGGTTTGTGTGGCCAGATTTTGGCAGGGGGTGGGGAAGGCAACTACAATGGTGGCTTCTTTGAGAAGCTGCCAGAAGCTTCCACCACGTCCAAGGCCAAGACAATTCAATTGTAGTAAAGCCTCTGAGATAATGCATTTAAGAAGGGAAAAAAGTTATTGCACAGATATAATTGCAGCCAGAGAAGAGTGGGGTGAGAACATGTGAGAGGAGCAGCCCTGCAGACACCCAGGGCATTGCAGGAGGAGGGGCAGGAGCTGCTCCAGGCTCTGGAGCTCAGATTCCCCTGCAGCCCCTGGAGCAGCCCATGGTGAGGCAGCTGTGCCCCTGCAGCCCAGGGAGGGCACGGGGGAGCAGAGATCCACCTGAACCCCTGGAGGAGCCCAGGCTGGAGGAGGGGGATGCCCAAAGGAGGCTGTGACCCCATGGGAAGCCTGTGCTTCTTTCTCTCTCTCTCTCTCTCCCTCATATTTGCTGTTAAATAAAATCCATACTGTTGGCTTTGGGATAAGGTGTTGTTTGATGTGGGTAGAGAAGTCTCTCCAAAAATCAGGTCATAACGTCCATGCTGGAGCAGGTTGTTCATGAAGGATCAGATCAAGGAAAAGTGACCCAAATTGGAGCAGCTCGTGGATTAGTACTGCCGATGGGATGGACTCACGCTGGACGAGTTCATGGAGAACTGTCTGCTGTGGGAAGGACTGCACATGGGGCAGGGGAAGGACTCCTCTCCCTAAGCAGCAGCAGGAACAACTGTGATGAGCTGACCATAACCCCCATTCCCATTTCCCTGAGCCACTGGGGGAGGAGGGAGAGCCTGGGAAGGAGGGAGGGGTGGAGGGAAGGTGTTTTTTATGATTTGATTTCCTTCTCATTACCCTGCTCTGATTTTGATTGGTAATAAATTCAGTTAATATCGCCAAGCCAAGACTGTTTTGACTTTGACAATAATTGGTTTGTCATCCCTCCTGATCCTTATCTCAACTCATGAACCTTTTGTTACATTTACACTCCCCTGTCCACGTGAAAAGGGGAGTGATAGAGTGGCTTTGGTGGGTGCCTAGCACCCAGCCAGAGTCAACCCATCACACTTTATTTGTAAACAATAAAATCTGTGCGTCTTGGACCACGGTGCCATGCTGTTGAAGCAATGGGCAAAGCCATGATTACAGCTTTTTTCCTTTATTTTAATATGTGAAGAAATAAGTAGTTTTCTACCATCACTCTAACTAACATTTTCTAAGATAATACCCAAACGTTTTGTAAGCCTCTGTACATGCTGTGAGACAAGTCACACGTGTCTTTCAAGCCATGCCTTAAATCCCACAGAAACATATCCAACACAGCTCAGCATGGTGGAGCCACAGAGTATCTCATCATGAGAGTACAGACTTAATTGCACGATTGGATCTAAACTAATCTCCCAGGAATTCTTACAAAGCTCCCCCTGTAAGGTGGGCACTTTGCCACCCAGACCCATCCACACTCATCCATGTGATGCAGCTGTGCATCTGCACTGGCTTCCATGTTCTGGCCGAGTCCCACCTGTTGAAACCTGGTTTGCAGAGGGGTATGCAAAAAGCAAATAATCCATGAGGAACATTCCCAGTTCTGCGGGAAATGCAGCCCCTTTAATGATCCAGCAGCTGGAACAAATGACTGCTCACTCACAACATACACATTGCAGTTGTCATAGAAACTCACTTAGCAACAAAGAATCCTTGACCTTTTCCCCATCTGTTTTGAATCTTCACAAAGGCACATTAATTTCTATATATTGATTTTTCCAGGNGTTGGACTTGATGGTCTGAGAGGTTTTTAACAAGATAAACAATGCTATGATTCTGTATAAAGATAACTGCAAATTAGGCTGTGCAACTGGCAACTCCACCTCAACCTAGAAACCTGAAAAATAATCTGTGTCAGTTTGGGAAGAGTGAGGGAAGCTCAGAGCTCCATGGTTTTGGATTATCCAGTACAGTAAGAGTCAGTCATTTAAATCAGAGCATCCCCTTCAAATGGATGGAGACCATCCAGGAAACAAGACTATATTATCAGAGGCCAACATGTATATGGCAACACCACCATGGTGAGAACAGCCTTGCTGCAAAGGGCACTGCTAAATTCCAGGAAGAAACAGAGATGGATGAAATTAATCCAGACTCTGAGTAATGGTGAAATCACTGCATGTTCTGAAGGCACAGAGATTTTAGATAAAGCTTGCCTGATGTAATCACATTAGCCATCAAATTAGATCCCCAGAGTTTGGTTGTTTTCCAGTACGTATCATCACCCCATGTTTGCCATTTGAGATAAATAGAATGAATTTACTCACAAATTATCTTAAATTAAAATAATAAAAGTGAAAATACATATTTTCCTATTTAAGTAATTTTGGAAAGATTCTAGTGCTCAGTTTACTCATTTCTTTTTGATTTTACACCTTCTCTCAAATTGATGATGTTTATAGTAGGATATTGTCTTTTTCCTCTTCTCTCCCCAAAAAATTATGTAATGAGAAAAAGAAAATAATACTGCACACACATGCATAAACACACACAGGACTCTAATATCTATCTATATTTTTTTAAATGTTTGGGTTTGTATNAAAAGTGACCCAAATTGGAGCAGCTCGTGGATTAGTACTGCCGATGGGATGGACTCACGCTGGACGAGTTCATGGAGAACTGTCTGCTGTGGGAAGGACTGCACATGGGGCAGGGGAAGGACTCCTCTCCCTAAGCAGCAGCAGGAACAACTGTGATGAGCTGACCATAACCCCCATTCCCATTTCCCTGAGCCACTGGGGGAGGAGGGAGAGCCTGGGAAGGAGGGAGGGGTGGAGGGAAGGTGTTTTTTATGATTTGATTTCCTTCTCATTACCCTGCTCTGATTTTGATTGGTAATAAATTCAGTTAATATCGCCAAGCCAAGACTGTTTTGACTTTGACAATAATTGGTTTGTCATCCCTCCTGATCCTTATCTCAACTCATGAACCTTTTGTTACATTTACACTCCCCTGTCCACGTGAAAAGGGGAGTGATAGAGTGGCTTTGGTGGGTGCCTAGCACCCAGCCAGAGTCAACCCATCACACTTTATTTGTAAACAATAAAATCTGTGCGTCTTGGACCACGGTGCCATGCTGTTGAAGCAATGGGCAAAGCCATGATTACAGCTTTTTTCCTTTATTTTAATATGTGAAGAAATAAGTAGTTTTCTACCATCACTCTAACTAACATTTTCTAAGATAATACCCAAACGTTTTGTAAGCCTCTGTACATGCTGTGAGACAAGTCACACGTGTCTTTCAAGCCATGCCTTAAATCCCACAGAAACATATCCAACACAGCTCAGCATGGTGGAGCCACAGAGTATCTCATCATGAGAGTACAGACTTAATTGCACGATTGGATCTAAACTAATCTCCCAGGAATTCTTACAAAGCTCCCCCTGTAAGGTGGGCACTTTGCCACCCAGACCCATCCACACTCATCCATGTGATGCAGCTGTGCATCTGCACTGGCTTCCATGTTCTGGCCGAGTCCCACCTGTTGAAACCTGGTTTGCAGAGGGGTATGCAAAAAGCAAATAATCCATGAGGAACATTCCCAGTTCTGCGGGAAATGCAGCCCCTTTAATGATCCAGCAGCTGGAACAAATGACTGCTCACTCACAACATACACATTGCAGTTGTCATAGAAACTCACTTAGCAACAAAGAATCCTTGACCTTTTCCCCATCTGTTTTGAATCTTCACAAAGGCACATTAATTTCTATATATTGATTTTTCCAGGTTTTTTTTTTTTTCTCCCCACCCCAATACTGCATTTTGTGTGGCTCTCAGACACCAGCAGAAGTCTTCTATAACTCCAGGGGCAGCTCTGCAGAGGTCCTGCCTCTCCTTACCCCTGTTCAGTGTGGGAACAACCAGAGAGTTCCTGACAAAAAAGTTTAGACTGGATATTAGGAAACATTTCTTCACTGAAAGGGGTGGTCAAACCCTGGCACAGACTGCCCATGGCAGTGGTGGAACCCTCATCCTTGGGGACACTTAAAAGCCATGTGGATGTGGCAGCTGGGGATATGGGCTAGTGGTGGGTTTGNAATTTACTCACAAATTATCTTAAATTAAAATAATAAAAGTGAAAATACATATTTTCCTATTTAAGTAATTTTGGAAAGATTCTAGTGCTCAGTTTACTCATTTCTTTTTGATTTTACACCTTCTCTCAAATTGATGATGTTTATAGTAGGATATTGTCTTTTTCCTCTTCTCTCCCCAAAAAATTATGTAATGAGAAAAAGAAAATAATACTGCACACACATGCATAAACACACACAGGACTCTAATATCTATCTATATTTTTTTAAATGTTTGGGTTTGTATCGAAATGAAATATCAAAATCATGATTTGGATTCCCATTTAAAGTTTATCATGGTGGTGTATCTGCAAAACCCGTACACTGACTTTGGCCAGCTCCTTTTGAAGAGCTCACATTCAGAAACTCAAACCCCATCAAAATGGATTGATTTGGCATGCACTGGCCTTGGGTCTAATTCCCTTTGTTAATACAGGCCAGAATACTCTGAAATCCTCTGACAAGCTGGATGGGGCTCTGACCAGCCTGGTCTAGTGGAAGGTGTCCCTGTCCATGGCAGGGGTTGGAATGAGATCTTTGAGGTCCCTCCCAACCCAAACCATTCTGTGATTCTGTGATTCTGTGATTGATTCTGTGATCTAACCCACCTTTACATCACCAGGGTCTGAAGCTGAGTTTTCCATGTGCTTTCATGGAGCTTGGACCAGCCCTCTGCCCAGAGAGCTGAATGAGCCCACGGGCATTTTCCCAGCCCTTCAGTTCTACAGCACTTTTAATCTTGTTGGTATTTAAGCTGTGAGTGTGAGAAACTGTTACAGCAATTGCAGACACCCGTGTTTATAGGGATTTAATGGAAACCTTCCGCATAAAATTCACCAGGCAGCATCTTACTGTTGGAGCAGTTACATTTTAAACACCATTAAACCTGATGGAAATCACAGCACACAGCCTCACATAAACCTTTTGGCAAATTTAAACGCAGATGCAAATTCCTCCCCAGGGTGGGTGGGGCATTGTGGCACAGTTTCTCCACCTTTTGTCCTTCCCCATAACGCCCAATTATTTAATTGTGCCTACAGGTAGCTAAAACATGCCACCATAAATTCTACTCACTTCCCCAACTCTCTTCCCCACACACCCCATGACAGGTCCTGTATTCAATCAGGCAACACAAGGCCACACAGAACCCTGTAATGTTTAGTCTGAAAGGTTTTTGGGGACAATGTATTTGGCTGTTTCCCTTTGGTGAGGTTCAGAGGAGGGACAATGGGATGAACCTTTTCGTTTGATGGGCTAAGGAGTAACCAATTGTGTCCTTCTTCACCCCACCCTCTGCAGAGCTCTGCTCACCATCACTTGCCTTTAATGAAGAAAAAAACTAATAAAAAGGCAACCTAAAAATTCCCTGCCTACTCAAATAAGAGAATCTGTTCTGGAAAGAGAATATTTGCAGTGGACATGAGTTCATTCTCTGTACAAACAGGAAAGGCCAGGCCAGTCCTGACATGAGATGAGTCACATCTACTGCCTGGTGCCACCCAGGCAATATTTAACTGTTCAGCCTCTCAGAACTGTATTCCAGCATTCCCAATGGGGTGAGCAGAGCCACCTTGAAACAAAGTTCTTTGTTTCCTTCATCAAGATTTCATCCTGTATGGAAACAGGGAAAGGTAATTTATTCATTTGAAATCACTGTATCAAATAATTGCATTTAAAATGCTTAATGCCATAATCCTCAGGGCATGAAAAGTGGGCCTCGGAAGAGCAGTCCTAGAGCTCTTCTGTGTTTTTAAGGGATGCTGAGGGGTTAGGGAATGGTAATATCTGCTATGCATGGAGAAATAGCCAAGCTTTCTGTCACACAAGCTCTTCTCTGAACCTGAAAGGGAAGCAGCAACTGTCAGTGTTAAATTCAGGTGGAGAACAACTGTTCTGTGTTACACTTGAAATGGTAAAGCAGTTAAATCATCTGAGGGAAAAAGTCGCTGGTGTCTGTACAGCAAAAATTAGTGTTCACAGGGAAAAAAGTAATAATCTTCTGTGGGAAAAAGGAGAGACAGCTGTTTCATCACCTTTAGGAAAGGCAGGAGATGGCAAGAGGAAGGAGGAAAACAAAGCAGACCTCAAGCCAGTGTTTTTCCTGAATCCAGGATTTTTAGATTTCAGTGCAGTTTTGAATTCGAGTTTACACATTTGTTTTTTGAATGATTTTGTGTGGGGTTGTTTGGAAGGAGCGGGGTGCAGAGTAGCTTTCCCTTGAGATTTCAGACTAAGAGGTCAGAGCTGGAATGTTTTTTTTAGTGAGAAATGCCCTCTCCCTGACAGTCTAGTGCTTCTTTCCCTTGCTGGTTTCCTTTAGAAGCCTGTGCTTCTGCACAAAGCTTCCAGGAGAACTCATTTTGCATGGGAGGACCTACCTTGCACTCAAGTATTACCCAGGTGTCCTACAAGAAAAACTCACAAGTTTTGAAGACTGCATCATGAAACTAATTTATTGTGATGGCTGTGAAAATATGTTTACAAACATATCCACTCTTCCAGGACAGCTTGGCTTCATCCAAAGTGCTGGCTTTTGGGGGAAAGTTTCTGGGAGCTGGGGAATGCTTTGAAAAAGCTACAGAAATCTAGGAAAATACATGGAAAATCATTGTGTGTAAGAGACAGTACACAAAGCACAGTGAAGCAGAGAATGATAGGGTGTTGTTAGATGATAGACTCAAATTTAGACTCAAATAGACTTATTCCTGCTACCTATGTATATTATAAACACAAGCAAGTACACAGATAATTGTGCACACACAGTTCTGTTACACTAGTGGGTGACATCAAGTGGCTTCAAGAGCAAACACAGCTTAGCCAAACTCACCTGCAAGCACCTTTCCTGCCCAGAGAAGTGAGGTGATGAAGCACCTCAATCACGTGAAGCTGGACACAGACAGAGCCAAAAACCCACAGAACTGGAGTCTCCCTGATTCTTTGAGAACATGAAGAGCATTCATGGCCAGCTCCATCACTCACACTCCTTTTGTTCCTGTTTATTCACCCAGGAATTATTGGAGTGACTGATTCTCACTTGTTGGGATATGACCCCCCCCCACCTTGAAAAAATAACAGCAGCATAAGATAAGCTACTGATGGAGCACATCACATTCCAATTCTTCAGGAACATCCTGCCTGACTTGTGTTAGGGGAAACAGCCCTGGAAGGTCCTTCCCACCCTCCTGGTCACAGCTGTACCAAAACCAAAACAAAACCACAGAAGTAGATCAATGTGAGCTGTTTTCTGTCTTGAAATACTCTGAATAGTGCAAGCCCACTGTAAACCTGCTCTAAAGGGGAAAATTGAGAGAAGCTCTATAAAGCTGAAACTTTAAAACAACGTGTTTTTATGAAAGAGCTAGAAATCCACAGGGTTTGAGGTTTCATTGAGTTTTTCTAGGCTCTCTTTTTCTTTCACGATGCAAGAAATTAAAAATACATCAGTCATAATTCTGATTTCACCTTTTCAGCACCATGGACTGTTAGAATTGCCCCTGTTGACATGAGTGAAAAAGGATATTCTGACAGATCCAAGAAAACTCAGACTTATTAAAAGCAATAAATAATTGTTATGATCCCAGAGAAGCAAAATCTACTACTCTACTTGTTTTGTGTATGACTTCAGAGATTAGGGGACCCTACTACTTAATTGCTCAGAGGAACACTAATCTTGTAAAGCTTTTTTCCTAGCAGAAGTTATCAAATAGAAGCAGGACTCCTTAATAAAATTACAGTTATTAAATTCTCCCTTTTGCTGGGAAGTTACTTGGTCCAGAAACACTTGCCAAAAACACTCTTAGAAGAAAAAAATCAGGCTGCAGTATCAAGATCTGGAAAATTCAGATAAGTTAGAACTGAGGATTTATTTCACAGTCTGTTCTGTATGTGCATGTTATTTGGTCATATATATTTTTTCTTTTCCACAAATTAAATTTTCACACCAAGCAACAGCTGAGAAAGGGAAAATTACCGAAGGGGCAAGTTCTAACCAAATGGAGGTGTCAAAAACATGATTTCCAAAATCTCTTTTGCACAGGTGGCATTTTTCAGCCCCAATGTATACAATTTCTGATACTGCAGTTGCTTGCCCAGTGGCACTCCAGCCAGTCTTGGAGAAATTCTGAGTAATTGCATGTTTTCAGTAAAACAGTGGTAAGAATGGGCTTTGTCTTTTTGAAAAAAGGAAATATTTATTAATAGCTTTCTGTGAGATTGCTGCAAGACATGGCTGTAGATATCTGGGCTGCAAACCTTGAGGCTGAATAAATTTTGGGCAGGTCATTGATACCTTGAAATATGGTGCTGTAATAGGAGTATCTATCACAGAATGACTGAGATTGGGAAAGAACTCCAATATCAACAGGTCCAACCACCAACACATCATCCACCCCCAGGGCTCTCTGTTGGCAGATAACTGGGGAGTAACAGGACTAGCACTTACGATCCACCCCCAAAATGCTCTCCCTGAGCTTTAAGGTAGCTATAACTGCTGGAGAGACAATCTGTGCTGCTAATGGCAGCGACAGAAATTGAGGGAGGAAGCTGCTTGATCAGGCTCTGGGCTGTGTTCTGCTGGCAGCTCCCTCTGAGCCTCTCTGGGCACTTCCCAGGGCTGGTGCTGTTGGTGCCACCACGTCACAGGGGATGCACCAGCCAGCTGTGCCTGCCCAGGCTCTGCTCAGTTCAGAACAGCTCACACTGTCTTGGATCCATCCCTCAAACCGAGATCAAAACAAACCACCCAGGTGCTGGGTAGAGTGGGATTTACTGTGGAAAACAAGGCTCCTGTAGGACAGTCATTATTAATAATTATAGTGGAACAGAAAACACACAGCTAATTGCTGATCCCCTGCTATAACCTGATAGATTAATAGAAGCAGTTCTTTCTCCTCAGGAGAGTAGGCTCACTTTTGCATTACAAAAATAATGAAAGTGTGATCAAGTGCTGAGGAGTCACCCAGGAGGTCTGTGCATAATAGCTCACGCACACATTTTGTCTTCTGTGCCTAAAACTGCTCACACAGCACCAAATCTGTCCTGCCATCAGCTCCTGATTCCCCCCTTGCACAGGAGAAAGGGGAAGAGTGACCTCGACAGGAGAGCCCTGCACTTTTCTCATGTTTCACACAGAAAACAATCACAGGAGGCTGCACTTCCCCTCAGCATTTTTTTCCCTTTCCTGGGTCACCTCAGCACTAAATTCTGTTTTGGTGCAGGTGTTAAAGATTTAGGTGCCTTCCCAACACCTAAAATAAACCCTTAGATTGCTGCAGCTCCCAAAAAAAGCAGCACAGACCCCAACCTCCAGACTAACAGATCAATAAATCTTCTTGCTGCTTTTTTTCCCCCCAATTCTAATTACTCATTAAATTCATAGATAATTTTAAGAAGGAAGTTCAGTGGAAAATTTCCACTCACACACACTTCTCTCTATATAACCAATTCACAGCTTCTTTGCACTCCAGAGTGAAAATTACTGCAATTCTCATTGTTTTTCTTCCCTGTGCCTGTACATGGAAAACGCCCCTGCAATGACCTCGATTTTACTCACAGGGTTTCAGACTGGAGACCTTCATCTTCTTAAGCAACAGGCAAAGCCCACTTATTCACATACTGGTCTTCTTTTTTCAGAAAAAAAATAAAAAAGAAAGTGGAATTAATATATAAAAGTTAGTTATAATCATTAGAATTAGGAAGATAAGACAATTTTCACCTTCTTCATTTTGGGTGTTCTGTTTGGATTTTTGGACAAAGAGGAAAATATTATAAAAATATTAATTCACCAAAAGACTAAAGTCAACAGGTTGAATTTCACTGATTTTAAATGGGAAAGAAAAGGAGTAAGTACTTTATCCTATCTGACTTCAACAGACCACTGCATGTGTCTTCCATATTTTATCCTGATCCCACACCTCAGTTAAGAGTGGGCATTTCAGTCACTGAGAATCTAAACTATTGTCTTTCAAAGAAGAAAAAAGAAAAAAAAAAAGATAGCACTAATGCCAAAGGCCCTTCAGTTACCATGACAAGATCAGATCAGTATGAAAGTCACAGAATAAAGGAAAAAAAAAATTAGAAGACTCGTACTTCCCCCAAAATCTGAACCAAAATGGCGATTCCCAGAAACAAAGCATCTTTCAAGACCTAAACTCATCAGGCATTTTCTTCTGGGTGTGTGGACAACAAACCACCCAGGACTCTGGAGAAAGAGCCTTCACCTTTCCATTCTTCAATACTATTTCAATTTGGCCAATGACCTTGGGCTCCAGCTATGCTGAGGTGGTCTCATATTCTGAACCCTCTCCTGTAATTGGTATTGTGACTCCTGGTTGATCTGACTTTTTTGGCCTTATGTCTTTAAGAGCCTTCATCTTTGAGATTTTTAAAAACTATTGTTAGATGGAAAAGTATTGAAATTACATTTTGAAATGCAATGCATTCAATATCTCACTGGATTCCAGAACTTAACCAGCGTTAAGGCTGCAAGGGACCACAGTGGGGTCATCTGGTCCCATCTTCCTGCTCAAGCAGGGCCGTTCCAGAGCACAGGGAACAGGATTGTGTCCAGAGGGCTCTGGAATATCCCCAGTGAGGGACACTCCACACCCTCTCTGGACAATCTGTCCCAGTGCTCGGTCACTGCCCAGGACTGAAGTTCTCCCTCATGTCCAGGTGGAACTCCCTGGGCTCAGTCCCTGCCCATGGCTCTGGTGCCATTGCTGGGCCCTGGAGCAGAGCCTGGGCCCTTGCTCTGAGCCCTCCCTGCACACAGGGACACCTAGGGATGGGGTCCCCTCTCAGCTGGGGCTCCTCTCGAGGCTGAACAGCCCCAGTTCCCTCAGCCTTTCCTCATCAGGAGATGCTCCAGACCCTTCACCATCTTTGTAGCCCTCTGGACCCATTCCAGGACCTCCCTGTCCCTCCTGTCCTGAGGAGCCCAGACCTGGACACAGCACCGCAGATAAACATTTTCCAAGGTAGCTGATAATCCTCTCAAGAGCAAAGAACTTGTCGCCACGGTAACTTGTTCCAGGGAAGTGATTTTAATGAACATGACCATAGGTCAAGAGAAAGGGGTTGAAGAGTGTCCTCTGGTGTAAGAGTCCCACTGTGATGCCATTAGGAATTTCTTGTCAGAGCTCTGAACAGGATATTGATTCTGATTTGGTTCAAGAGTCAAATTCTTTTTTCCCATCCCACAAATGGGAATTAATACATCCAGGGAAGCTCCTTCTGAAGTCCCTACATGAAGAATGCAACTCCCGTGTTTCTGCAGTTTTCAGTGGGGTCTAGAGAATGGCTACAGAGGATGGGAGAGGCAGCAATGCAGCTGAATGTTTTTAAAAAACTGTACCTACTTGACTTCAATTTCACAAACATTATATCCAATTTTCACCTCCTACTCTTCTGGAGTAGAATGGTGGTGCCACGCTTCTGCAGAACTAATAGGACAAGAATTGTGTACAATATGGAGATTTTTCTGTAATCTTTTTCGACACGAATAACATGCTGACTTTCACATCCAATTTTTTTTTTAATTACTGTTTGGTTGGTGATTATTTGCATGAGATAAAGAATGTTTGAAGGCTTCTACATTAATTAAGTTTCATCTTTTTAGACTGTTCTTTACATGTAAAGGTAATTGGTTTTAGTTGTTATGAATCTTGTGTAAAATTCCTCAAGCAATAAACACAAGCTGTATCTCAGTAATTGTCTATTGACTACACTTTCCAGTATGAATTAATTTTCAATTACAAACTTCCTTTCTTACAGTATCATGTTGGAAGTCTGCATTTTGAACACGTAGATATTCTCATCTTGTGCAAATTTGTCTCACATTATACTAGAAGAAGAGGAGAGAGATTCATTGAGCAACCATCAGTCTGAATATCAATGCAGCATGACATTGTATGTCAGTGTATGTCAAAGCTCAGGTTTCCTCTGCAAATTCCCAGACAGCAACAAAGACTCATTTCCAGCCCTAATTATTTTTATTGCTGTTACATTGTGTTCTTCTCTGCTTCATCTTTAAAAGTTAATGGCTCGATTAAGAAGGGGATCCTAAACTCAGTCAAAGTTTCACAGCGACCACAAATGAAATCTATCCTTACTTAACTGGGAGTGTTTTAGGGGGAAGCATGGATGTAAGAGGGGTGGGATAGGCTGAGCTATCACATCTCTTTCTGAACAGGATTATAGCAAGACTTTCACAAGTATTTATCTGGATCTGGGTGCACCAAGTTTGCTGATGCTTTCAGAAATATCCCAATGTACCCACTTGCAATTTTAGTTGTGGGATACTTTTCACGTAAAAGCAGCTGAACCCCATCTTCAAAATCCACATGACTCAACCATCAGCACTAAGTTTGGTGAGTACATCCACAGGGGGTACAAGCCATGATGAGGGAGATGCTAAATATCCTCCCACATCATATCTGGGGGGGGAGATGCTGGCTTGGGGATGAAAAGAACCAGTTGGCCTGCTGGAGAGAGCACCAAAAAACCCTCTGGGGAAAAAAAAGAGGTGATGAATCAAATGGAAAAAATGCCATGATGGGCTTCTGCTGCCAGAAGTGGAGGTCTCCATCCTTCTTTCTTGTCCCTTCCTCACAGCCATGAGGTCCTACCCTCCCCTGTGCTGATTCTGGACCTTTGCTGTATCAACTCTATTTAAAAAAATAGCAGAAAACTCCTAGCACTCTTTTCTCCCCTGTGACATGGTCCTAAGAATGCCAAAGGCAACACCAAACAAATGTCAGGAGGATACACTCAGGAGGGGAGGCTGGAAGGAACTCCTACCCCAGTGCCACACTGATGTGAGCAGCCTTTGAATCCTTTCCCTATAAGGCTGAGGCATCCTGACTTAAAGGTTTTGTAACACTCAGAGAGAGATAATCCCCTCTGGTTTCCCACAGAGGTGGGTGCCCACAGGCTTCCCAGTGGGACTCTGATTGCCCCAGATTTCCTGTGTTTCACCTGCAGGAGTGTCTTAGATGCCCCGTGGCGTCTAAAGGCCCTGGACATATATGTTTAGGCACCTGAATCTCTCCATCAGCCATCTGAAGTGATGCCACTAAATTTCAGTAATATCAGGGACTTTAAAGGGCTGTATTCCATCCAAGAAAATGGGAAATAATAACTCTTAATTATTGCATAAAGTGTGAAAGAACAGAAGTGTCTTCACAAGCAGTTCCAAGTAGGAGCATATTGAATGCTTTTTAAGGTATAAAATAGGAACTAATAAAGAAGAGATTCAAGCTATATGTTCAGCACATCTGCATTTTAAATTTCTGAGCTCCTATTTATGAATGTTAATAAGTTTAGCAGGCTCAGTTTTACCATATTTCTGATAGGGAAAAAAAAAGTATCCAATATATACACATAAATCTGTAGATTTTCACACATTTGGGCTTTTATTTAAAAACAGATATTTTTCAGTTCTCTGGTATTTGCTGTAACCGGAAAAGGAAAAAAAAAACAAAAGGGAGTGAGAAAAAGATCAATATTCTATGTGCAGGAACATGATGGTACAGGCACATAAAGTGAGGCTTGACCATGTCACTTGACCACTGCAACATGAAAAGCTTCATTAGCAAGATTTGTCCTTTTCCTTCTCTTTCCTTGTGTAGGATTTGTCCTTCTGTTCGTGAAATAAAGACTTCAGCAAACAGTGCCACCAGATGGGCCCTGGGTGGAACTGTATTCACTCAGTGACATCCTAGCAGGAAAGGGAAGAAGAAAAAGAAAACCCCACACTTCAGCATTTCTATTAATTTCATCCTATCTTTTCATCTCTGCTCTGGAATTCTCTCTCTCTAGCAAGAAACGGAAAGTTTTATGGTGTCTTACATAATAAGGTGAAAAGACCTTGGTTTTACGTTTCAATGCAATAACTTAGTGCTTGCAAATTTCTCACTTGAGGTTAATTGTCTCTTCAGAATGTGTGACCCACATTGCAGGCAGGCAGAATAAAACAGTTCTGTATACTTCTAATGGATTTATCTAAAAGGATGAGCAAGCAAATGTTCACTTAAAAGCACCTATTAGTGAGCTAATATACTACATTTTTGCTGGGAAAATTAAAGACTGAACAACGCAATGGTCAAATTGAAGTCACAATTAAAATTAAATCAGTAAATCACTACACTCAGAATGATCAAATCACTGCATGAATACAATACATAATGACATCAAATTATGGGCTTGATAGCAGATTAAATTACTAGACTTTGGCTTCTGTTGAATTTAAGAGAGGTGTTTTTCTTCCAGGAAGGCCCCACTGATGTTGTACCAAGAGTGTTGGCCCAATAGGTAAAGAAAGCAAATATTCTCATATATGGCTCTGCTGGTCTCCTGGTAGGTTTCCCTGGGAGAAACCTAACAAACAATAATGGAGGCTTAGATTTAAAAAATCAGCTCTTGTTGTTTCAATTTAACAGTCCCTCCTCAATCCTCACTGCTGTTAACACTTTGCTGCAGTAGTTCTTAATTACCACCTTGTGTTTTAGCAGTGTAACACAGAATCTCCCTTAGGAATCCACCAGCATTGACAGTTTAGACATTGGTAAGTGGAGCTTTTGGGTAACAGTCTTTCTCTAACACAGAAGAATCCGCTCAATAAACCACTAAAAGTTTCTGTTTATTTACAGAATTATTGAGGTGTCATCAATACTACCCTCATCATGTTATTTTAAACAGCTGTGAGTACAGCCCTTCTTAAAATGAATTAAAAATGAGGAATCTGGTTTCAGTCATTTGCAATATGAAAAAACACAAGAATTGTGATGCTTCTGCAAAATATTAGATTTCATAAGGGCTATTTTTGCCTGCTTTGCCTTTGGAGTCAACAGGTACACGAACCCAAGTGCTCTGAATATTCAATATTGTCAAGGACTTCAGTCAATATGTGTTCATTTTAAAGGTTTTGTGCCATGGAAGAAAACTCAAGAATCAATTTGTCCATTTCTGTTTGCCACATTAGCTGCAGCAGAGGTAATGGTCCTGAAGAAATGAGAGGTGTTGGATAGGAAGGTGGGTGACAATATTTCAGCCAACAAAGCAGGCGTGAGAACTTGGAAATTAAGAAAATAAATATACACTACTGAGACCTATACATTATTTTTCTTAGATAAAAATTCAGGAGCAAAAATTAGTGACTGCTTCTAATGGCTTTTGATCTCAAAAAAACTTCCAAAAGCTTTTATATTTTTACCAGATTATGCTCTACATATGATTACAACATTTTGGGTGTCTTCTCTTCCTCCCCAGTTCAATGGACTCTCTGCAATACTAATGAAAAAAAAAAGACAGGGTGTTCCAAACTCAGCACTATTCACCCCATTCTTCCCCTCAGGGCACCTATCTCCANAGAAAAAATAAATAGTGTCTCAACACCACTAGATTAGAGCTCAGATATTATTTCATTAGTTAAGCAACAGGCTTTGGAGACAATTGCTTAGAGAGAGGAAACACAGACATTTACATTTCTTTGCCTCGTGGTATTACTGAATAGAACAGACTGTGGTCCAGAAATGGGAGCCACATTAAGGAGCACTGGTTTGGTGCTTTGTGCTGTCTCCAGCAGCAACAAGTCCCTTTGCTTTATTCATGTAAGGGAAGAAAACAAGATTATCAGGTTTTGTTTGGCAGNGAATTTAAGAGAGGTGTTTTTCTTCCAGGAAGGCCCCACTGATGTTGTACCAAGAGTGTTGGCCCAATAGGTAAAGAAAGCAAATATTCTCATATATGGCTCTGCTGGTCTCCTGGTAGGTTTCCCTGGGAGAAACCTAACAAACAATAATGGAGGCTTAGATTTAAAAAATCAGCTCTTGTTGTTTCAATTTAACAGTCCCTCCTCAATCCTCACTGCTGTTAACACTTTGCTGCAGTAGTTCTTAATTACCACCTTGTGTTTTAGCAGTGTAACACAGAATCTCCCTTAGGAATCCACCAGCATTGACAGTTTAGACATTGGTAAGTGGAGCTTTTGGGTAACAGTCTTTCTCTAACACAGAAGAATCCGCTCAATAAACCACTAAAAGTTTCTGTTTATTTACAGAATTATTGAGGTGTCATCAATACTACCCTCATCATGTTATTTTAAACAGCTGTGAGTACAGCCCTTCTTAAAATGAATTAAAAATGAGGAATCTGGTTTCAGTCATTTGCAATATGAAAAAACACAAGAATTGTGATGCTTCTGCAAAATATTAGATTTCATAAGGGCTATTTTTGCCTGCTTTGCCTTTGGAGTCAACAGGTACACGAACCCAAGTGCTCTGAATATTCAATATTGTCAAGGACTTCAGTCAATATGTGTTCATTTTAAAGGTTTTGTGCCATGGAAGAAAACTCAAGAATCAATTTGTCCATTTCTGTTTGCCACATTAGCTGCAGCAGAGGTAATGGTCCTGAAGAAATGAGAGGTGTTGGATAGGAAGGTGGGTGACAATATTTCAGCCAACAAAGCAGGCGTGAGAACTTGGAAATTAAGAAAATAAATATACACTACTGAGACCTATACATTATTTTTCTTAGATAAAAATTCAGGAGCAAAAATTAGTGACTGCTTCTAATGGCTTTTGATCTCAAAAAAACTTCCAAAAGCTTTTATATTTTTACCAGATTATGCTCTACATATGATTACAACATTTTGGGTGTCTTCTCTTCCTCCCCAGTTCAATGGACTCTCTGCAATACTAATGAAAAAAAAAAGACAGGGTGTTCCAAACTCAGCACTATTCACCCCATTCTTCCCCTCAGGGCACCTATCTCCATGGACTACAGGTGACTACAGCCTAACTTGGCTTCGTCCATTAGTAACCCAAAATTATCACTTAAAATGACACAGTCAAACTGAATTAAAGCTGAAAGTGATTTAATCCTTCAAACACCATCTTCATTTGTTTAGAAAATATGCCCCTCTTTCCATCTTTCATCACTGCAGAGCTGTGGTCCTAACTTCCAAAACTCCTTGAACAGGTAGTCTTCTCTCTGTAACCAGTGACAAAGCCTTCACAAAGAATTAAATAGTGTCAAACTGCCATTCCACCATCTGACTAAAGAGATTTAATCTATTTGTAAGAGAACTTATGAATATCTTACGGCAAAAACACTTACAAATATTTTAAATATTGTTTTTCCGAGTTATTGATCCCATTAGTTACTGATTTCATCTGTTCCAATAGGCATTTCCTCTTAAAACACTTTCAGAAAATAAATGTAATACATTTTTATAAAAATAATATAATGGAATAATAAATATANCATGTAAGGGAAGAAAACAAGATTATCAGGTTTTGTTTGGCAGTGACTGCAGCCATTTGTTTTGGAGCAGTTGCATGATTTTGGGACAAATTCACAGACAGTCTCCATTTAGTGTTCACTCATTCAGTTATGAGAGCAATTTGAGATCCCGCTGATTTCAGTGGGATGGGGAAGGAGGCAATGCCCTTCTTAGTCAGACACTGGCTAAACCTTCAGGCTTGTCTAACAAAACACAAACGTACTCTGTGAACTTGGACCACCTCATTCCACCCCCTGCCATGGGCAGGAAAACCTTCCACTAGTTCAGGCTGCTCAGGGCCCTGCCTAATATCTAGTCCAAGCCACTCCTGTCTGTGCTCTGTCTGGCCTCTGTTTCAGGACCACAGGTCTGCTTCTCCATTAAATGACTGACTTTGACTAAATTTCTACCTTTTGAGGTAGGTAGAATGCACCTGGTTCCCTACCTGAAAAGCAGCCCTGCCTTTTCATGGACAGTTACACCCCAGACTCCTTCTGGGTCAAAAAACTCCAGGAGTTTTGCCCCAGGGAGATCACAGCCTAGCAAACGCACAGAGGAGAGAACCATTCCCAGACCCAAATAAGCATCTCGTGACAGAATTGCCACAGCCCTGGTGCATCTCACAGGCTCTGTGCAAACCTGTCAAAGGGACCCCCTTTTATCTCTGCCAGGAGATAAAAAGGCAGCAAACTGGGCTTAAGGGGCAGGACAATCTTAGTTTCATTCCAAAGGCAGTGAGCAATTTGGATGGCCACCACAGCTGTGACCCTGCAATTCCTAAGCTCTACGTGGCTTCATCGGATGCCAGGAGGGAGATAATAACTCATGAACTTCCTAAACAAACATCAAAACAGATTTGAATGCAAGAAGGTTTTGTGCTATTATATTAAATAAAATCCATGATAGATAGCTAAGTCACAGGAGGCCAGTTGCAAGCCTTTGCTGCTGTCAAGTGATTAATTTCAGTAAGAACATCAAAGAGAGGAAACAAGGAAAATGGATGAGAGGCTTGCTGCTGTGGCAGAGAGAGCAGTGGGGGATTTTGCCCACATTAGAACTGCAGTCCTGTACTCAGAGCTGCCATAACACGCCGTAATTGCCATTGTATTGGCTCCACATAATCTTGACAAGTAGTAAAAGTCACTTTTCTCTGGAACAGCTGTGAATAGCAGGAGGTAGAGGCTGGATAACAGTACTAGTCTGCCCCTTCCCACCCCAAAAATGATGAAATCAAGTTTAATAATGACAGTATTTAAAAAAGAAAACCTTTGTGTCGCAATTTGGAGCCTCCAACTTCCTCTCAAGTGGAAAATGTGAATTCTTCTTTGCACTTGAGAGGGAGAGATTTTCATCTTTAAAAAAAATAAACAAAAGATTGTTACATGAATTAGTTAAATGATGTCATCCAGGATTTATATACAAAGGGACCAAAGGCCATGGGAGCTCATAACACTTCTCTCACATTCCGGTGGATCCTCCAGTGCCATTAATGCTGATAGGAAGCTGTCAGCAAGGGAGAGAAAGAGGAATGCACTCACTGGGTTAGTAGTATTCCTTTCCATGGACCAGTGAAACCTTGGGGCAACTGGAGGAGACCAGTTTTGCAGACAGAAGAACATTTGAGCTCTGATTCTAGCTTCATATTGAACTTGAACTTCATATTGAACTTCAGGAAGAGCACAGACTTCACTGAAGATAGGGGGGATGATAATTTTAAATGGAGATCGTGGGTGTATTCTTTGTGGGTTTCTTTGTGTGCATGTGTTTTTCAGTTTGGTTGGTTGGTTGGGTTTGTGGCAGGGGATGTTGTAGGGTATTTTGGCTTTGTTTTGTCTGGGGTTTTTTCGGGGGAAGTAGGGAGAGGACACAGCATGGCCATACAGGCAAGGGAGGGGATTGTCCCATTCCGCTCTGAACTGGGGCAGCCTCACCTCAAGTCCTGGGGCAGTTTTGGGTGTTAAAATATAAGAAGAATATTAATCCATCAGAGAGTGTCCAAAGGAGGGCAAGAAAGGTGGTGAAGAGCCTGAGGGGAAGCTGAGTGAGGAGGGGCTGAGAGCACTTGGTCTGTTCAGCTGCAGAAGAGGAGACTGAGGGGAGACCTCAGTGCAGTTACAGCTTCCTTGTGAGGGGAAGAGCAGGGGCAGGCTCTGATCTCTGCTCTGTGGTGACAGTGACAG
>VZTZ01029515.1:49702-125910 GCA_013400955.1 Drymodes brunneopygia | reverse complement strand
TTTTTTTTTTTTTTTTACAGAGCATTTGCAATGAAATGGATTACAAAATGCATATGCATTGTATTTCTAAACACAGGACAGGCTGTGCAAGGTCAGCTGTATCACGTCATGTCCTCAACTGTGACAAGTAACAAAAGTCAAAAGCAGCAGAGTGAGACTATGTTGGTCTCAAAATATATGAATATTTTTTCTGTTTATTCTTTGTTTCCAATGACTTGTAGATTCAGGAAATCCATGAATTGTGGGTAATATTGTATTTAACTGATCTTGATGAATGCTTCTTCCATGCCTTTATCTAATTGCTATTTAGCATCCACAAACACTATGATAAAAGAGTTCCATAGTTCAATTATGCACTGTGTAAAAAGCTCTTTCTTTTGTTTCCAACCTTTGTCTTGTTAATTTCCTTTTGATACCATCTGTTCACTAAGAAAAATACAGTAATTTCTTCTTCACATGCTTTTTTTTCCTTGCAATTCAGGATTTTCAGGATAGCTCAGGATAGAAGGACCCTCTGGAGACCACCTGGTCCAACACTTCTGCTCAAACAGGGCCACTTGGAGCAGGTGTTGACCAGTTGAGTTTTGTGCATCAACACTGTTGGAGATTACATCAACACTTCTCTGGGCAACCTGTCCCCAAATTTGACACACATCCACACCTCTTGTTCTGCCCCTGGGCACTACAGAGAACAGTCTGACCTTACTCTTCATTCCTTCCCACTGGCTGTTTACACACCTGATAGGACAACCCTGAGCCTTCTCTTCTCCAGGCTCAGCAGGCCCAGCTCTCTCAGCCTCTCCTTACAGTAAAGTCCCTTCCTCAACAAGTTTTTTTCTTTCTTATACTAGGTAGGCCAGAACTGGACATGGCACTGCAGATTTTAAAGAACTCTTTCACGTCCTTCTCCATCCATCTCCTTCCTAGACTGAAGATTCCTGGCTCTGTGTTAGGACGCATTTTCTTCCCTTGCTTATGCTTTTTACTCCTCTTTCTATTCTCCAGGCCACATCCATTTTGAAATCCATTTTTGAATGGGATAACCATAGCTTTGCTTGCATTCACTATGTGGATGCTCATGCACACATGCAGCAGCATAAGGATGTTTTCTGAACATTCTCTAATTCTCATAAATCCTAATGTTCAACTGCTCTTTGACTGCTACGGAGCATGAAAAGGTTTTTCCTTAAAATATTCTGGGTATTAGAGCTCTGAAATCTCTTTCCTTAATAAGCATTTTAACAGTTGGAGCTGCATAATGCCAGTTTTTCCTTATGGTGATGGTGGAGCTCCACTGAGCAGACTTTCAAAACTTACAGAGTGCTTGTAAGATGGGGACAGACTTTTCAGTAGACCTCTAGCAATAGAAAAAGGGATTGTACTTTCAAGCTAAAAGAAGGTTAATTTAGACTTGATATTAGGAAGAAATTGTTAACAATGAGAGTGGTGAGGCCCTGGCACAGGTCAACCAGAGCAGCTGTGGCTGCCCCATCCTTGGGAGTGTCCCAGGCCAGGTTAGATGAGGCTCTGAGCAACCTGATTTGATGGAACGTGTTTGGAAATGGATGGTCTGTAAAGGTCCATTTATATCCAAATTATTCTATCATTCCATCATTTTGTTACAGACAAACTTTGGATAACTGTTTTTGCAATCCAGCACACAGCTTCATGGTGTGGAGTCAGTCACAGGAAGGCTTCATTGCCCCCTTAGCAATAACATTTTTCAGGCTTAACTTTTGGACGTCTCTTTCCAGCTCTGTCTTGTGTAATGGTGAAGTCTCTGAACATATTACCTGTTTTGTTTTCCACCAGAAGTCATTTGGCGCAGTGTAGCAAGCTGACTCAAAAAGATTTTACTGTGTGCTTACAGTTTGGTATAAAACCAATAGTTGACAGCTCTTCTCACTGTGAATTAAAAGACAAAGCCTTAATTTCTGTTTTCTGGATGACCAAAATGAAAATGTGCAAGTACACATTTTCTTCACAGGCTTTTATGCAGTTATCCAGTGTCCCATTCCCTTCTCATTTTACAGTTAATTTAACTATGAAGATCTAGCTATATTATTTACAAATGCCTTGTCATTTGGGCTTGGATTGCTAGTTTCTTCCATAATTATTTATATTATAGGAATGCTCATTGATTCCAGACCTTTGGTAATAATCACTATGCAAATGTAATGACACCATCCTTGCTCAGAAGAGCTTGCAGATTTAAAAGGTCAAGAGAAGACAACACAGATGGATGCCGCAGATGAAATAAGAACCACTTGGATACCTGACGCCAGATATATAGGATTTAAAGGAGACTGGCAAACTCTTCATACACGTGAAATGGAAAACAGCTGGCATGATATCCATGGAGCACTGGGATGAAGTCTGTCCTTCATTGTGTCAGCAGGAATTCACCATAATTATTTCAAACTCAAGTAAAACTCATTTCTTCAATTATTCAAATAAATATTAATAAGAAAAAGAATCCTCCTTCTCACCCTCAGTCATGCTGGATTTTACAGAATTAAAAAAAAACATGAAGAGGATAATAAATAAAATCATCATGAGACATTTGAAAACTGCAGTATAAGTTGAAATTCATGTTTAACTTCACATAATTCATGGAAATCTCTACCTTAGAAAAGTTAATACTTTATACCTTGTCTGGCATCTTTCCACTACCAGGAACTGAACACATTTGCTATTTTAAGTTTCACAAAGCATTTGAAGGCAGGTAAATAAGAGACATCAGAGAAAGCACATCTGAAGCCTTGCTATCGTAGCAACTGGATGCTATGGGAAGATTCAGAGCCCAAGCTGGGCATAACAGAACAGCTACTTGATTTCCTGGGGCCATGTAATTATCTCCTCTGTGATTTAAGCTTGGTTGATGTGCCCAGTTGTGTGAAACACACTTGACTCTGCTCCAGCTTCTGAGAAGTTGGCATTTCTAGAATGTGGTGCACTCTGCCACAACACCACCCATCAATAAACTTAGGGAAAAGCAGTCTATCTTCTTGGGACACCACCATCTCCTACAGTTCTGGGGGGAAACTGCTCATTACAGCTATCACAGAATGGTTTAGGTTGGAAGGAGCCTTAAAGACCATCTCATTCCATCCCCCTGCCATGGGCAGGGATGTCTTTCACTAGCCCAAGTTGCTCCAAGCCCCATCCACGGGCATTTGAGTGTGGGAAAAGAATCACAGTTCTCAGTGATGGGGCATGTACTCTTTACTGTATGTGAAAGTCTCAACTTCTGGTGAAGTTAGGCCCATGGAAACAAAGATATCTTGGGCTCATGGAAACAATGGTAACAAGCAGGATGAAAATATGATCGGATTAACCCTTTCCCTGAACATTCCTGCACTTATGAGTCCTCTCAGAAAGCGAGCCTGTGACTACAGAGTCAAACAAATTAAAGCCTAAACATGAGCTGGATGCACACCTAGCCCACACCTCAGAGTGAATTCCACTACTCCAGAGTCTGCATGCCCATGGCTATGACCTCCTCTTAGAGATGGAGATGGCCCAGTGCCTGGAACCTCTCTGCTGACACTTAGGAAGACCCAACTCCCTTAAAATTGTCCAAACTTCCCATGGCTGGGACATCCAGTTAGGGATGCCCTCTCTTTGGTCCTTGCAAGGAGCCAAAAGAGCAGAACTGTCATATGTGTATTTTGGCTTCATAGAAATACCTGCACCATGTTCCCAGCATGGTCCACGGAAATCTACTCAGCATTGTCAGTGGAATTTAGTAATTTCAGAGTCAGCTGGTATTAAAACAGGCACATGGGCCTTAATCCAATTTGGCTGAAACAAAGCACGTAGTGCCATTTGAAATGGCCTGAGGTAGCCAAGGCTGCCATGGCAGGGTGGCAAAGGCAACATGAGAAACATGGGTAATCTATGCTGCTGTAGGGCAATGCCTAGAGACCAGGAGGGATGGTGGTTAAATCGAGGATAACTGACCCAATTGTGACCCAGATAAAAATCTAAGGTTAGTGATCCTTACCTGCTTGCCTGGCAAGGCAAATGGGAAGAAGAGATTTCTTGAGTCATTACCCACGGGTAGTGAAGAACTGAACAGGATTATACCATGCATACAGCTGGAAGCTTTAATCAAAATAGGGGTAATTGCCCCAAATCTGTGTCAATTTAGCAGCAACTGCAATGGTCCCAGATTCCTTCTTCATGCTCCCGCATTACACTGCATTGTGCAAACTGAATTCAAGCATTAACCAAAGACTGCACCTTCAGAGAGAGTCTAATCCAAGACTGACACTGCAGTCACAAAACCCAGGGCAGCTGGTAACCTGAAGACCATAGCTGTGCCTGCCTCTGCCCCAGTACCAACACCAGGGCTGAAAAATGGCAATGCAATGGAACTCAGTATGAGCAACAAAACCAACAACCTTTATGTCTGAACAGAAAGCTCAACACTAAAACTACTGAGAAACATTAGTAGGCACATGACCAGGGATATAAACATGGGCAACCAAATAATGAAATAGTGGAAAAGCATATGCTAAGCAAGACTTTGGTATACACACATAATAGAGATGTAAGACTGAGCTGTAGGCATCCTGATTTATGCTGATTTCCAAGTTCTAAATGAGTTGTTCTTGCTCATTTATACGTCTCACACTGTAAACAAGACTCATAATTCTCAGTTTTTCTTGTACAGCCCTATTTGCACTCCACATGGTGATAAACTAGAAAAAAAATCATACAGATTTTAGCTATTCTTCTGGCTGGATCTCTTCACTGAGTGAAATAATTTATGTGTTACAACATACTGAATCAGGATCAGGTACACACTAAGCTGGACAACATAGATGAAGGAAACACGGACACTGATAACAAGGCCTGACAATCTCTCATGGTGACTATTGCTTGCTTAATCTGAAAATCTGCTGTATTTCAGTTCAGCTTTACTTGTGTACGCACAGAACTGCAGGATTAATTAATTAATGAAAGCACAGAAACTTATTCATTTTTCCTATTTTTACTAGAGCTTTCTAAGACAGAAGGGTCGAGAGAACTGCCAGAACACTGTTGGATAAGAACAGGGGTTCCAGCAAATACAGTTCTTCAGGCACCTTTGAGCTCTAAGGCATGGAACAAACAAAAGCCATTGAACCAAGTCTGAACATAAAGTGCAATCAAAACACACTGCTATTCGGCAAGTTATAATGGCACTACCCAGATCCATCTAAAATTAAAGCCCCAAGCTGTGGCACTTTTTGTGTGAGACAAGTTAAAAATGGGTTCTGCACCATTGAGTTTACAGAGCTGCGAGGGAAATGGAAGTCCGAGAAGCAAAAAATCTTCAAGGCCAAGGGACAACATGCCATGATCGTAGCACAGAACCTCTCAGTTCTCGTTTCAAAAGTAGCATCTGTCAAGTTAGAAGCAGAACAGGAGCTGAGACCTGTCATCTCCTTGTTTGCAGAGTAAAATGCCACACAGCACCTTGTTACTGGCACGCTGCAACTTGGAAAAGATAAGTGCAATATGGCCTGATATCCTTGAAAACATACCACCTACAGGTTTAGTAAATTTTGTCGATTAACTACACAAAATACTCCGAATGATATAACCACATTTTTCCCCATATTCAGGATTCCCACAAATACAGGTCTTACAAGTCTCCGTAGCCAGGTCTCTCCCATGTAGTTTGTTTTTCAGACAACCTCATTCACTGTCCCAAAGTTTGCAGCTGTCCCTTTGGAAAAGCAGAGCCTGACCAGAGACCTCAGCTGAACCACTCCTTTTAAAGAAAGAGCTTCCTGCCATGCCAGCTCTGTCCTCACCCCTGAGGCTGGTGAATGACTCAGACAACCATCACTGCACCAACCATCTCCCTTTCACCTCCCTGGGGTCAGAAAACTGAGCATGTGAGTCTGCCACTGTATGGATCAGGAAAGATATCTACATAAGAATGGCTCCCAGCAGGGACAGACAAAGGGAGAAAAATTCCAAGTTTAAGCTGAAATGGAAGCTGCCTACTTCAGGGAATAGACACTGCTACTCAACCAGCTGTGCTTTCATCAGAAATCTCTCACTTGTATGTCAGTTAATGAAAATACAACATTACAAAAATGACAGGACAGCTGAATGCACTGAATGAGTATAACTGACATCACCAGATAAGGGGAAGAAAAACCCAATCCAGTATTTAGTGGAAAAGAAAAACAGCTCTGTCCCTGCCCTGAGGACACAATGTCCCATCCATCACAGGATGCTACACCACCAGGTAGACAAGATGCACAGCCGTCTCTCTATACATGCACTCGGACATGGAACTTAGGCCACCCCACCTAAAGTTCCAAGGGAGGAAGTTCATTGATGGTTTGTTAAAAGCAGAGATTCCACCCAATTACTTCTTCTCAGATTGAAAACTGTTCATGTATGTCTGTGCAAGAAAATGAACTTGCTTAGAATTTTTTTTTTCTTTTGCGAAATGAGTTTTTCAGTCTGTATTCAGCAAGAAATGTTACATTATATGTGAGAGAGAAAACCTTTTGGTTACAATTACCTTTATATTCTGATGACCAGTGAAAGAAGATACACCAAAAACAGGACCGTGGCAAATTATCTTCCCACTTTATAGATTAAGTAGAGACAAAGCAATTTGTTTGGCACTGTGGGATGTGTATGTGCATGATTTACCTGTTACATAATCCAGTCAACATCTAAACACCCAGCAAGACAATGAAAGTGGAATTATCTGTCACTGTGGGGACTACAGGCAGGACCAAAGTGAATTGGATTCCAGAGCTACCCATCCATCACTTTTCCTACACTGCATTTATGAACATTGACCCTTGTAAACTGCCACCTTCTGATCCCTCACCACTGATGAGCAGGACATTCTTCTATCAAGGGAAGGAATTTGAAGTGTTTCTGTTAAATTTTGCACAGCTTCTAATTATAGAGAGGTTTTATTTGGAATTTAAGCACCTCCCTAGGGTACAGCTTAATTTCCATTAGAAAGGACTGACCCACACACAGCTGAAGTGATTCAAGCCTGTGTGTAGATGAGCTATGAATTCTTCACCCAGAAGAACCCAGGAAGGTGAATCACCTCACTGTTTATACTCAGGAAGCAACTGCGGTTGGGCGTTTTATCCTCCAAATTGAGATTTCTTTCCCCCTGGCATGGTCCAATCCAAATGATGGAAGGGCAGGAGGACACCAGTATCACACTTCGAGTAGCCTCACTATTACAAAGAATCATCACATCAGCCGAAGAGGTTACAAAAATCTATTTTAACACAATCCACCTGCAATCTGTTTTAAATGACTCCCTTAAGACTCCTTAAAGGTAGGCGCTTCAGATACTTCATAATAACCACAGTATTTTACCATCTGCTGATGATATCAGGTACTGTGAGTAAAACCTCTCCTGACTACAAAAGGCAGGCCATTTAGACTACCTCTTTCTGCTATACCAACTCTGAAAGGAGGTGTCAAGATTCCCATTTGCTCTTCCTCCTTCCCTTTCCCAAAGTCATTATTGCTGTAAAGCCTTGCAAAAGCACTTTTTATTTTAAATCGCACACAAGAACAACAATACCAGGTAACTGTCTGTAAGAATAGGGATATTTCTTGCCAAAAGGATAGAGGCCTTTTGTACTAAAAGCACAGAGCACATCCACCTCTTTCTCACTCCTCTACCCTGCCTTCCCGAAAAATACTACTTGGGCACTTACTGTTTCTTCACCCCCAAAAGAAAAGCCTACTGTGGCACTTTCTGCTCTTGATGCACTAGCTGTTGAAAACAACCAGTGACAGTCTACAGTAGGGAAGGAAAAATGAAACAATTTCATTTGCTTCTCCCATCCTCAATCCCAAAGAATCACTACAGATTCTATAAAAAAATAAAATCAAGATGAGACCAAGATGAGTGCTGAAGGCAAATAAAACACCCAAAAATGTGGTTTTATTATACTTTTTATCTCTAGTCATATAAAATACAACTGCTGGTCAAAATAAGCCCATGGCAAAATTACTGACTGATCTATTTCTTTTGCTCTGTGATGCTTCCTGGAGAGATTTTAACAAGGTGAGTTTTGACAAGTTACTCTGTGACATAACTGGTGCAGCCTGGTTTCCTACCACACACTGCACCATGCTCTGACACACATGATGGAGCTCACTGCCTCACCCCGTGCACAGCTGTGAGAGTGTGTTTACCTCCTGCTTATGCACTCACGCAAACAGAAGTGCAGGGTAAAACTCCTCTGACATCCCCATGGGGACCTTTACCCAGTTGGGGTTCTACCTTTGTGAAACACACAAGGATTTCACCTTTAAGAACTGTACTCCTTTAGACAGATTTTTGTTTACTTATTCAAGGGTTTCAGAATTTATTAGAGACAACAGACACATAATACACTCATGGAATTATACAGTAATATCAAGCCATGATAGGTAACTTATTACACATGTTAACTCCAGTAAGTGAAAGATTTAGATAAAAAAACAAAAAAAAGAAAACAAGACTCATAATTCTCAGTAGTTCATTTAAAACAAAGTAATTTATTCCCCCTCAGCACCTCAGCTTATTTTTTTTCAACTGCTTTATTTTAAATAAATGATGCCACATGAAGTGCTAAAAGCCATCAGATTTTACAAGTCAAAACTTTGTATAAGACTATTAAAACAACCCTATTGATGTTTTTCAATTTTCAACAATACTTGGTATTTAGAAGACAAGGCTTCAAGTATAAATTTACTTATATCTAGTATGTTGTATCAACCTCAGTGCTGTCCTGTTCTTCCTTCTCTAAGGGTTCCTAGGAGCTAGGAACAGAATGTGCACATCAGCCTAAAAAATGCCACTAGCTGGATGAGAGATATCCAATGAGTTTGTCAGTGATCACTGTTTTACAGAAGTCTTTGGAAAACACATTGAAACTATATGCAGAAACACAGATGAACACACTGGTTGGATTATCTTCCACTGATTCCGGCAAGCTTTTCTGTATCTGTGCCTGATATTCTCCATATAAAAAGTGGACAGTAAACTGAAGTCAAGCACTTCCTATGCCTTACCTACTGTAATCGCATTCTCCTTGGGTTCACATACTAACATTTATAACCTAAAGAGCACAGCTCTAATAGGCTGTTGCATAGTCCAGCATATGAACAGGTTAATTTTACAACACAAGACATAGTGAACAACCACACATTAATTTGTAATGTGTTTATAAAGGTCAAAAGTTAACAGTTTATAAACATCTCTGCAAAGTGAAATGTGCTGTAGGATCAAGTTAAGTCTTTTGGGTCTTAATGAGGAGACAACCTTGGCCTGCCTGGTCAACTGGTACACAGTGGGTCATGCCTATATCCTTCATAATTAGACTTGAGCAGGAGGAACAGGAAGTTTTCTTCAAAAGAAATAGAGGAAAAATCCTATAATATATACAGTTGAAAGGGCTAGGGGGTCGGAGACAAGAACTCAAGTCAAATAAAGAGTGGCTGCTTCATAAAGATCAGAAGTTGTCTGAGCACGTAGGATACACATTCAAAACTTATTAAAAAAACAGAAAGACCTTTTTTTTTTTTAGAATTCTCTCTGAACATCTGCAAAGTCCAGGCTCTGAGAATTACACTTGGAAGATACCACAAAGTACTGTACATAGAATAAGCTCATGCAAAACAGAGGCAGTAGAGAAATTTTTAAGTTTGACAGAAAAAAACCCCAAACCACAAGAAAATGGTAATTTCTATTTCTCCAAAGAAGAGTGAGCTAAAGCTAAGAGGGGTACTACTGTGGCTCCTCTGTGGCCCTGTGTGTTCCCAGATAACATGAGCACTAAGCAACTCGGATAATGCAGTTCTTAAAGTCTCACATATAGGGGAAACAAGGGACAAAAGCACAAAGCAAGATTGACTCACAAATACCAGTCAGATTCACATTCAAATCAGTCCCTCTTATCTTTAAAATTGGGAAGGATTTCTTCCTGACTTAAAATGTTATTTAAAAAAATACAGGCGGTATTAGAGCACCCTTTGAAAAGAGTCATACATTTATGAAGAGCTAATTACATCATTGATCACACAAACCAGATTCATTATGGATGCAACATGTGGCACAAAAGTAATTTCATGAGTGGCCTCATTCCAGCATCAAGTAAACTGAGAAGTGAAAATCCTTGCAAAAAGCCAGTAGTTATGAACATAATCCTCTAGTGTGCCATGTCTCAGCTGGTAAGATTAAAAAGACAAAACAGAACACCTCAAGATTGCAACAACAAAGGTTTTATTAGAGTGAAGAATATATAATCACTGTATAGAAAACATTTAGAATTGAAGCGTGAAATACTGTACTGCTCACTGTGCGTTCCCTGTTAGTGATCATTTAATTGGCTGCCTACAGCTGGGGAAACTTATCAGCACTTAAAAACACTTTTGTAAGCAGGCAAGAAATGATTGTCCGTTCTAAACGGTAACATTGCCCAAGGCAGGAAATAAAGGATCATATGAATTACATTTAAAACTTACTCAAGGAACAAAGTGGGTGGGGAGGGATGAGAGGGGATTGCCACAGTTTTGTGAGGGGTTTTTCTGCACCAGGGAACTGTAGCCTCCCTGCTTTAGCTTTGTATCTACTTCTATTTTTAAATAAGAAAATATATTAACAGGTACAAGAATTCACCATTAAATCCAACCTCTTCCAGTTATCTTTGGCTTGAGAGGAAGTAGCTTACTTCAACCTTTGAGGCTCCCACGGATGGTACAAACAAACATCTTCCTTTAAAAAATGGTTGGTTTTAAACCTTTAATGAACAGAGACTCAAAAAGCTTCTCTACCTTCTGAGTTCTCAGTTTTTCATGCTATTAAATCTGCAGCTTTTGCCTTACAAAACTGTTTGGCGAAGTCCACAATGGCTTGAGAAAGTCTCTGTTTTGAGCATTTGCTTGTTTCCACCATGAGCAGGCAAAAAGCTTATTTTCTCCAATACTAAAAGAAAAGAAAAAAACACAATAGCACAGAGATTACTCAACCTGGTTTACTCTCAAAGAACAAATACTATGCGTAAATTGAACTCAGTGTTTAAAAACATGGTGAAATGCCTAAGGGTAGATGATTTTCAAAACATTTCAAGGGAAAAAGCAGCATGGGAGCCAACTCTGTATGCCCCTTGACACACTATTTCATCCAATACACACAATCCTGCTGGTAGACATTCCTTATCTTATTTTGGCATCCAGTAGGAAGAAAAACAGAAGCCCTGTGCTGAGGTGCCTGCATTCTGTGCAGAAGCACTGGGATTACAGCCTGGAGATATTCTAAATCCATGCAACTTCTGCAGTTGAAACTGAGTTTGCTGCTAAACAGGTATCAGCCAAGCATTAATAAACCCCCATAACTGTACAGTTACACTTTAGGTGAGACACCCCTCATCCCACAAGCTTTCACTTTTCTAATCACTGCTTACCATTTCAGCCCTGAATGCAACTGACTTGATTTGTAAATTTACCAGGGAAATAAAATGTGAAATTAGACACTTCAACTGTAGATTGTTTCCTTCCTCTGCAGAAATAAATAATGCTGGTAAAATGAAAATGACTCTCCAGGGAGAAATGGCTATCCAGTCTTCATTAGTATCAACTAAAATTAGTATGCACTTTTTCCTCCTCTTGAGAACTATTGTACAACACCATTAGCTTATTCTAAATGCTGAATTTATTTACTTTTGAGACAACGTTTTTTTGATAACCATTAAGGAGGAGACAGGCAGTGCATGAAAAGGTCTGTAAAATATATGATAAAATAACAGATTAGAGACACATTAGAAACTAAACTAAAGGCTTCATAACACAGCTGTAAACTGAACTCAATTTAGAATATTGTTATAAAAGAACAATACTGAGCTATTCCAAAACATCCAGAGTACTTTATCTAAGAGCTTTACTTACTGCAGAGTGACATACAGAACACTGAGACACCTTGGTTACTATAATAACCAACCTTGTTAAAAAGCTCCTAAGTGCTGCAGTAGACTGCACAGATTCCTCGCAGGCCTATTTTGGAGGCAGTAAAAGAATAAATATCTACTGATAAACAAAAAAATGCGTTGAACAGCATTTGAAATGAAATATTGTGTGGCATTAGGCCAAATCTGTTAATTACACTTGTGTCATAACACCTGTGTAGTGTTGGGTTTTTTTCCAGACTACTTATAATACCGTGAAGAGCAAGGCCACTGGCAATTCAATGCAGAATTATAGATGAACAAATTGAAAACTTCAATTGGCCATTGAGCAAGATGACCCCTTAATGCAAATTCATGACCCATTAATTGTTCATTTGTTTAACGATTTGCAGACTCCATGAAGACTACAGCGGCAAATTCTTAAGACTGCCTCAGACAAAAAGGAAAGATAATGATTTTGACTGATGAAGTAACAAATATCGCTAAGAAGCATCCTATTTCACACATAATATAAAGAGAATAGACATTAATTACACTTGCTTTTGATTGGGTTTTTTTGAAGCATTTTTTAAAAAAATACATTAATAGAGCACAAATTCTTTAAACTTGTCAACTGTTGATTAATCAGTGTCTTTTCTTTTTGTATCCTCCTCACACTTGCAATCCAGTATCTTTGCAGGAGAAAGCATGAAAGCCTAAATTTTTTAGAGTGTGAATAAAGGCAATAACTGGAACTCCAAACCAGCATCACATGGAGTCAAGAGATGCCTTTAACACTCACAAATCAAGACACCTGTTTTCCATTCTGGGCACCAGATGCCCAAAGCAGAAAGGAAAGCTAAAAGCACACAGGTTGCACACTCTGCAGCAGTGCACAAAGATTGCTCAGAGATGCAGGAAAACATCTCAGTGCTGAAACTCAGCATGGGCCAGCTGGAGAGAAGAAAACCCCAAAATATGATAACTGCATCAGACCTACATTAGGGGCTATCACATCTGCTTATTGGGTATCCAAAGTGCAATACCCCAGTGGGCTTGCATATTAACTCCCAAAAATATGAATGGAAGATGCAATCAGTGCCTGCTGGAATGTGTATCAGCTTTTTGCTTAGAACACCATTCCTGGCAGCCAGAATCACAGAATAGGTTGGTTGGAAGGGACCTTAAAGGTCAACTAAACCCATCCCCTCTGCCATAAGCAGGAACATCTCCTACTAGACCAGGTTGCTCAGAACTCCATCCCACAGAAACCTGGAGTAACATTCTTGGGTATTTTTAAGTATTCTGAACAAATCTGTCCTGTGATTTTAAAAGCAGTGTTAAGAGCCAAAGAAAGATCAAGCAAAATCAAGTCCGAATGGAAAAAGAAAAGGTCACTTGAATCAAACATGTAAACTCTGACTTACTAATACACTTTCACAAATGCACTAACAATTACCTGGGAGAGTGGCAGTCACCCAAGGCCAATGAAGTAAAAAATGTCTGAAAAAAAGTGACTGTCACGATGTGACGAAAAGAAAGGTCTACACACATACTGGACAAACTTAAAACTTCAATCTTGAATATTTCTAATAGCTTTTTTCTTTGTTTGTTTTATTTGAACCCTAAGGTAGATGTCAGGCATTTTTCACTTTATCTTATGAAATTACCATCCTCCATCCAAAGTTCAAAGTAATCCATAGTGAATGACAAGATTTTGCATCATTGCCATATAATTACACTTCCTTTATTCACATCTCATAAAACATCACCTTTATTAAATATATACGTAGATGGAAATGACATTATTTCTTCTCATCCTGCACTACAGTGCAATTCTTCAAAATAAAAATAAGTATGAAGAAAAGAACAGATTCTTTTTAACAAAATGGATAGCCATAAAAATAGTTCTCTTCAGTTTATATCAGAATTTGATCAGCCTTTTGAAGAAAGAATCAATAAAGAAACAGGATAATGATTGGCTTTCAGAGCACTTTAATTTTTCCTCTTAATTCCATTTCTTGTCATGGTCTAATAGTTAAGGCAAACAGTGTAATATCTTAAATCCCTGATAAGCACAAACCAAATGTCAGACGGTTTTAAGGAAAAAAAACTACTGGAAATTCAAAGCAAAAATGCTTTTGTGAACACAGGTTTATTTAACATGGGAATCAAGTATTTTATTGTCTTACTACGCATTGTAGTAAGAGAGCACAGAGTAAGATGTTGGGTTAAACATTTCATTCTTCATACAGGGTATATTGTAATAACAAATATAACAGAGGCAATAATCTATTGTCAACCCAGATCATCAGCAAGGGCTGTAAAGGCTTCCTGAAGCCTTCTCTTCTCCAGGCTGAACAATCCCAGCTCTGTCAGACTGTCTCATAGCAGAGGTGATCATCTGATCATCTTGGTGGCCTCTCTGGACAGGTCCCAGTCCTTCCTGTGCAGGGACCCCAGCTCTGGATGCAGAGCTCCAGCTGGGTCTCACCAGAGCAGAGTAAGGGCAGAATCCCCTCCCTGCCCTGCTGCCCACGGGGCTCTGGATGCAGCCCAGGACATGTTTGGCTCTCTGGGCTCTGAGTGCCATGGCCTGGGCACGTCCAGCCTCTAATCCACCAGCAACCCAAAGTCCCTGTCAGCACAGCTGATCTTGGTCTGTTCATCTCCAGCCTGGACTGGCATCAGAAATTGCCTTGTCACAGATGCCAGACCTTGCATGATTGCTAAGGTGCTTCAAAAAAATTTTATAGGACCTCTACAAGCTTGTTCCCCAGTCCTTACAATTTAAACACAGTTTTATCTTGTAGTAAAATGAACTAAAACATCACAAACAGTGAAGTTATGCCTTAAACCTACCACTCGCAACCCGTTGCCTTACTCAGCTGACACAGAGACCAGCAACTGAGAAGAAAATACCTCACCTGTGCAAACTTGTGTATCTGCTCCACCACAGCTGCAAAGAGGGCATGGACACTTTCATCAATTAGACTCTGCATATAATGGACAGCTTCTTCATCAGACAGGTCCAAACGAAACTTGTCCTGCACCTGGAATGGGAGCAGAAATGGTTAAAATTAGTTCAACAGTTAAAAACATTCATTAATTTTTCCATGTATACAGAAGCAGATACTGTGATTTTGGCTGTTTAGTGGAGAATCTCTCTCTTATTTCTAAGCTACAGCAGATTGTTGGAAATGTACAATGCTATTTAAAATACCTATTTCAAATCCTTTAATAAAAAATATTGTTTAAATAAGCCAGAAACAGTCCCCTCATTCAAACCAATAATTGCAAAGATCAAGGTCAAAAAGTCAAGAGAAGCACTTGGAAATAGAAGTTTAGGCAGGCCTGAAATGCTATGAGAAAAAGAGAAAACATTCACTAGAGAATGAAATCCCGCTTGAGAAAAAACACACAACTTTGTATATTAAATATAAATTTGGAAGAGTCTGGATGATACTAATGATTTTTGAAAGGATGCAGCACTTTCTTACTCTAAGCCTATTTTCAGGTAACGTTTGTCTTTCAGAGACTGTAAAGCAGTTAGGAATACAGAATGGGAGGAAAGTGTGAGCAAATCAACTCTGTCAAAACTGACCTTTGTATGGTGAGTGTGAATTTCATTAACTTTGATTGTATCCATCGTCCATGAACAGTTGGTTGGAGACACTGCTACCCTCACATGTTTTTTTCTTTTGACAGCAACATTGTACCAGTAACACAGTCTGCTTAGTACTTGCAACTTGTAGATGAGTTAAAAGCTGAATGTACAATAAGAATACAGCAATACCTATACTTTCCTATTTCCATCTTGGCAATGACAAGAACATTTATGAAGGGGCAGAAGATGCCTTTCTATGACTTCCAACTAATTCCAAGAAAATTGTTCAGAACTGATCCAGATGGCAAATTTCCCTAACACACAGGAGGCTCAGCCCTAACTGCAGAGCCTGGTTTTATCCCTCTCCCCCCTTAAAATCTCTTCTGATGAGCCGAGATCCTAGCACTGCCTAAGCAATACTATGGCCATAATTTAAAGTACTAGTTACCTTGCAAGGTAGTGCTAGTACCAGTATGTAAATTGCCCAGCAAATTCACATTAGTTGTAGAAGATTTATTGCTGCCATGTAGTCACATGCTTTACTCTCAAAAAGATAAACCTCAAACAACGCAAGTTCCTGTGGAGATCATCATATTCAAGTATTTCAGCCTCCTGCATAATGAACTAGGTAAAAGGGTACCAAACGATCTCTTTCAGACTATCTTTATGCCAAGTCTGAATGCTTCACATCCTAAGTAAATTGTTTCAATGATTAATTGTCCTGTTTAACAACTGTGACTTATTTGCTATCTGAATTTGTTTAATTTCCATCTCAAAAAGTTGAGCTCATTAAAACTTCTTACATTAAAGAGCTATCAGAAATCTCTCATGTAGGCAAATATTAAATGATTTGTTTCTTAACCTTCTCAAGGCTGTGACTGTAAGACAGAATCAAGTCTGTCCTGAACATTTTCCATGAATTCACTATTTTTTACCCATTGACAAATATGTGAGCCAAGTTACTTAAACAATTTCCATAATGAGGTTGAATTTCTGAGGTGATACTACCTTCATGTCCTATTTTGTATGCTTTCTATGCACCAAGGATACCACATACTCAACCACCCTCTTTACGACAGCAAAAATGCTCGAAGATTTCAGTTTAATGTTAACTGATTTCAGTTTGGTATAACTGCATTTCTTTCAAAAGCAACATATTCCAAAATACTGTCCTTCAGCACTGTAATTAAAAGCCTAAGTTAGACACCACAATATGGAAAGATTACAGAAATATAGAATCCTTTAGATCGGAAAAGAGCTCTATAATCATGAAGTTTCTTCACTCAAAATACCATTCTAACTCTGTTGCTGATATCTTTGAAGTAAGCATAAAGTGAGTTTTTCTTCAACTTCCTCTCAAGAAGACGTTTGATCAGTATGAAAGAATGGACTAAACCAAGGAAGTTCGAACTTTCAATGAAGCATGTTACCAATGACAGATTCAGCAGATATTCCAAGAAGTTCTTGTTATGAAGAATTTTTATCTTCGTTAACAAACGGGATGAGAAGGAAGTTTATTAACACCCACATCAGAAGTTTTAGACAGGGAATGACGCACACAGCAGAATCCAACGGCATTTAATGGACTACTCACATGCTGGCAATTATGCAAAAGCTTAAATACAACCCCAAAATAGAGCACAGATTTCTTTCAGATCTATTTTAGTGCTCACAGAAAAGGTGAGTTAATGAGAATTCAGCAAAATCACTAACTCCAATTTCAAAAAGAGAAAAAACATCACCATAATGCTCTTTTACACTACTTCACAATGGCAATCTTCTTATTTGTTCATGGACAACCTTCTCAGAATTTTCGCAGCTAGTTATATCAAGATGCAGCTTTCATTTTAAGGAATTAATGACTAACTAAACCCACTTTCCACAAAACATACTGGCACACTGATATATGTGCAAAGAAGTTCACCCATGGTTAGATCTTGCAATCAGTTCGCAATTAACAGAAGGATCAAATGGTGCCCAGTATTAAGATCTTTTCATGGAAGTTTTTCAGCCCTGCATTAAAACTGATCCCTGAAACCTAGATGAGAAGAAACATGGCAAAATTACAAATTGCCTCTTGAGCTACAACAGCAGCAACAAGATTAATACACACTGACTTACAGTTCCTGTAGGAACGCAACAGTAATTCTTATTTGAACTCTCTTGAGTTCCAATGTGGGATGAGTTCTAAAAGCTGATTGTTTCTCACAGAGGAGGTCAACAGGAAGAGATTTTTGCATGGTGTTAAAAATAAAGGTGAACTTGGGGGGTGAAATTCTGATGAGATATACAATTATCTCATTCTACACACTTATGAATGATGACCACCATGAAGGCATCAAAGATGTTCCACCTGAAGACTTACTTAGAGCTCCCACTTTGATACTTAAATCAAGTACATTGTTATAGTTCAGGATTTGCAAAACAGAGAAGAAGTAAGCTTGATTAATCTAGTTGAACTTTTGCTTTGTTTTCTAAAAAGGAAACATTAAACCCCACACGACATACTTTCGTAGGTATTGTTTTGAAACATTAAGTCTCAACACCAGAACTTGAATGTTCCAAGGATGAAGGGGTTCAAAAAGTAAGTACAGTCTACCAAAATACTGACATTCAACTTGAACCTAAATTAAAATTGTCCACTTCCTACCCATCTGAACAGAAGATAGTTTAGTATCAAAGTGTACAAGAAGAGGTTTGAAAAGTTATATGAAACTGACTAGAAATTTTGCTATACTTCAGTTAAACTTGAAGCACTTTGTAAGGAAGTTCTGTCAGTTGCCCTGATAGTGCTTCTATTTTTCAAAGGGGAAGATAACATCAAGGACAGTTCAGAAGAAAATATGAAGGAGTGAGGGTGATGGGAGAAGCACTTAAATGTAACTTACTTGTGGCTTAACTGTTTATCATGAGAAAAGAAGCTGATCATCACTTGCAGCAGAATCATACAGAAAATAAGAACTTAGCAAGGTAACAAGTCAAAGAAAGGGAAAAAATATTTTACAGGAACAAAAAGAAATAAACATTACTTCACACCATGATTATCCCAAAATGCTAACTCAGAGGGGAGGAGTACAACATCTATCAGAATAATAGATAATGTTAATTGATGGTAAACTCAGATTCTGGTTTTTCCCTTGAAGTGTCTTCAAGGAGAACTAAAACAAGTATTGTTTGGAAAATGGCATCAAAGATATCCTATGAAACTGATTTCATAAAAAACTCAGAAAACTCACAGTAAGCCCCACAGAGCTGTGTAAAGTACAAAGAAAAGGATGACAAAAGGAGGAGATGAAATATTCAAGAAAACACTAATCATCTTATTAAAAAAGGTAGTTAAAGGTCTGAGAAAATGGCAGGCCACTGTCTTCATTCAGTCGAATGAATTTTCAAGTTCAACCTTTTGTCTTTGGCTATTCTGTATTTCTGGAAGTGTAACAGGCTCAGGATTGAGAAATCATATGAGAACACAGTTGGGAATAATACTGCTGTGGGTAAGTACACTTCCCTATGCAGTTCAGAGATTTTCACTTTCTGCCTTTTGTTCCCTAAGCACAAGACCAACCTCTCCCTTCCACCATGGAGAAGACTTGTATGGACTTCTTTTATCCTCAAATCTGACCTACTGTACAATATGGACCACAGTCACCATATTAAACTCAGGAATTTTTCACTAGCAAGTGTCTTCTCACTCGCAAAACATTACCTGAAATAGATTAGGTACTTAAGGCTCAAGGTTATGACAAACTTTTGAAATTCTGTGGAATGTTTTATAATCTTCAGGGCAGCATCCAAATTCATATTTTATGGAAACCTGTAGCTCTGTTTTTCCAAATTACTGAAGGTAGTAATGCATTTTGAGGTGATATACAAGATGTACATAGGAGAACCCTTTTCCAATCCTGTTTAGTTTTCAGACAAATTGCAAGTCAGACATTCTGAAGACTGGTGGCTGCTTTAGTATTTATTGTTCCAGCAACATTAAGCAACACTGCTTATGTTTAATACAATTTTATCACACTAGTATGGGATTGCTTATTGCAACTTCATCTGCTTTAAAGAGAAACTTCAGTGTTCTTTTCCAGTGGGTCACAATATACACTGGATGAAAGCACTACTAAAATGAGACAAAGATCTATTAACAGCAAAAAAAGAAAAAAACAATAGCTTTTTCATGATTATTTTTATTGTTTTGCCTTGTAATTATTACAGGAGTCAGCATCCAATATTCATGTGGCAGAAATTGGCATTAAGTGCTTGGCTTAATCCTTATGACATTTCATCTTTTCCAGTAAATAATTTCCTGCTATCCCTGTTGCTTGCAGTCCAAACAACTCACACCACAAACTATTCAGATGCTTTATTTGCATGAACAACTTCATTTGAGAGACTATGCCGACAACAGTCTTTGTTTCCAAGGATTCAATTTGAACAAAATGTGGTTTCTAAACAAGCCCATGTAGGCCTCTCTGATTTTTTTTTTAAATAGAAAATGACAAAGATGTTAGTGAGTATCTCTAAATTGAACTTCTGTGAGAACTGGGGTTTCAGCCGCTATGGTATTTCAAGATGACACTGTTCCAGCTCAGAATTTCATCATACTGGCCAAAAACTTACAATCAACTAGAGACTGTGACATAAAGCAGCAGGAGCACAAGAGAGTTCTCACACTTGGTTCATGTTTTGGTGTTTACTCCAACTTCTGTATTTTTTCAATATTTTGAAATGAATTAATATGCATGAAAAATCAACAGCCTAGAAACAAAAAAGCTGGGTGTGCAGCTGCAGCATCATTACCCAAATGGACAGAGAGATGAACGTCTGCCAAAGCAAAATAAGCTCCGTGGCAATGTGACACTTTTACAAAGCATAAACCTCCCTGGAGCAGCAAGAAAATACTTCTGACACAAACACACTCTAATCAAGCAAAAGTGACTTTACTTCTCCTGTAAATTTCCTACTGGCATTAATAAATTTCAGGAAGATTTCCTGAGATTTAACAAATACTGCTGTTTTTGGTCTGGTGAAAAGGGACAGATAGACACTGCCTAAAAAGGATTATCAAATTCCAACTTAGAAAGTCCTTTCCATTTCACTAACCTGGGAACTCAACTCTCATTATACTTTGGCTGACTGGGGGATGCAGAGGAGGGGGCAGAGCAGTGTGAGTTTTTCCACAAGTCAGATGAAAAAAAACCGGAAAAATTAGCTAAAGTTTAGAAACAAGTTAGCTCAGAAGCTGTCTGTACCTCTAGTCACATCTCTACTTTAGCTTTTATACCTGTAGAATAAAAATAATTTTACTTTGACATATTTAATGTTAAAAGAATGTCTGCTCCCTCTTTTTGATAGTTTTCAACCAATTAGACTGATCACTTTCTCATCAAGGGGGGGTGAGCTCTCGTTAGTGTTCACGCAGCCTTGGAAACACAGAAGGTGCTCTCAGTATTACAGGCCACAGATAAATGACCTGCCTCTCTTCTAGACAGTTTGATTTTAGCCTTTTCTGTGTCTGCCCAAAGGTGCAACCAAAATGAATGGGGCTACTTTCACAAACAGCAGTTAAGCTCCTGCTTATGGGAGCCAGGTATTTGTGCTGTCTGTGCTTGCAATAACCTCGCCTGTAACGCAGCATCTTTGCAGCACCTTCTTTAATCAATGGACATCTGAAACAGAGCTCAGTCAATTAGGACACTGTCCTTTAATGCCTGCTGAGTCCTTTGTCTGCCAATGAATCACCGGTCCCTGATGATTTCTCATTTAAAGGTCAAATCTGCAATGAAGGACAGATAGAAACCATCTGGCTTTCCTGTAGAAAAATATAAAGCTCTTTTTGTCAGGAGGTGACAATGCTGAATCCATTAGCTACATCTGAAGAGTGATGGTGCACCTCTTCCTTACGCAAAACTGGCTACATAATTGACTCCAGATTTTAGTCATTACTACTTAGAATTTATAGCACTGGCTAATTTTAAAAAGCCCAACAATTAGCAATTAGCACTGCAGCTGTGCTGGAAATGGAAAAGCAAGAAGCAATGGCAGGAAAAAAAGTGAGTGTAGCAATATCTTCATTGTATTATCCGTTATGCATTGACAAGTCAATATAATGATTTCAGCCCAGTCTTTTTCCTGAAATCTGAGAAATGGAAAAGCGTATGTGAAGAGTGGAAAATTTAAAGACAATTATCTCAGAGGCCAAAGAAAGGGAGACAAAAACTGAGGAGAATCCTCAGCTGCTTTTCAATTTAATTTAATTTCATGGCATTTTTGAGCCAGGTTTTCAGAAAAGACTAAATCAGACACTGGCAGTAGGAGATGGTGTCATGAACTGTGAGACGAAGCACACTATACTGACAGCTTTCTTTATAAATAGTATGGAGAGGACAAAAGGAGATGAAAGGATCAAAAAGACAACTAATTTTAAGTTTTGTAGTTACCTTCTGTTTGTCAAAAATTGACAAGCTTTTTACTATAAAACTAAACACCAAGAATCTGAAAAATATTTCTCCAGGTTTGAGGATGGAGACAATTTTGTGCAGCTGGTAATCCCTGTCTTCTAGGTTTTCCTATGGGGAAAGTAGTGATCAAAACTGAAGTGAGGGAAGTGAGTCAGTATATTTCTTGCAAGTGGAAGGTACTAGCCCGTTTTTCCATAATTAGTGGGTATACTCCCTGAGTGATATTGTGCAAACCCACTGCAAGCAGACGGCTGGTTTAGAAACCAGTTTTCCATACGCTCTTCAAGAACAGTTGAGAAACTTCAAACAGAGCTCTGTTTGTTTTCAGGTCAATGCTGACTCACTCATTTTCAGTCCAGTTTTAGCTGTGACAATGTATTGTTAAAGTCTGCACTGATTTAATTTCTGAGAACAAATGCTGTGCAAAGCAAGTAAGAAGGTACTGCCAAAATCTGATGTGCTCCAAATCTGTATCTGGAGTTTCTGTTTCTTTTCATGTTAGCAGGAGAAAGTATCCCCATTGCCATCTTCCTCTGGTAAGTAAAATCAGTTTGTGTAGTTTGCTCTCTTTAGAACAAGAAGAATGTGAAAGTTCCTTCAGGGAGGACAGGAACAGAGAGAGCACCCAGATGTGCCCACACCATCCTGTGCCAATAAGAAGTGCAATCTATCCTTATTTTACAGAACGTTGTACATGACATAAGCTGCTGTTCCAATTCTGCCTTTGCTTGATCTGTGTTTCTCCCAAGACATTTTGCAACTTTTGGACAGAAACAACACTTGAACAATATGCCTTCTGTTAGATTTTAAGCTTGATTATACAGCTGCATTCTGTCAGTGAGCACCCTGGGATGTCACGTTGTTATTAGATGGTAGAGGATAATTTGGGGAAAAAAAAAGTCTGCCTTTGTTCCTCAGGTTAGTAGTTATAGTCTTTAAGAATATTTTCTGCACTCAGATTTTTCTAAAAGATCTCATTGAAAGTATCAGTATGAAATTCTTAAAATAAATGTAATCACAACTCGAATCATCCAAGGCCTCACAGAAGATGACATGTTTCACTGAAGTTTCCTTATGATCTTACTAGGTTTCCTTCTTTGACTGAATGTAAGAAAGTCCAAGGATGCTCATTTCCAGCATCTTCTCTTAACTATTCTAACTAGTGAGCATCCCATTATCAAACACTACAGGAAATGCAAGAGACAATACAAGAAATCAAGACATGAAAAATCTAAGTAGTGTTCTTTATCTTATTTCAACTTATTTTATTCTAGCCACCACCACCATATGGTAGATGCAAATTTAATTTTTATTTAGAATATGTATATGATTATTAAAATCAAACCTTTATTCTGGCTTCAAGACCACAGTAGATTATTTCCTGAATGTTTAGAAAAGGGGAACACAAAAATTATTTCTGAATGAAGTTTTTACACCCTACTGTAACCAGCAGGCAGACACTTTGTGCAAAGCACCTTCCTGCTTACTGGTGGCACAGGATATCTCTCTGTGATGACAAAGATTAGACTGGGAGTTCAGCTACCATCTAACCTTGCAATGTTTTTGCTTCGAGGAAGCAAAATTGTGGCCATTAAAGAAGTCTTTCATTAGGAATGACCTTTAGAATAATTCATGCCTACTTTATAACAGCAGTATAGATACACCTACTGCAAAGTTCCCGTATCAAAGATCTTTATACCAAACAAATTGTTTGACAAAATAATTTCAGTGCAATATTTCAATAGCAATTGTAATATATATACTACTTCAGTAAGCATTCCTTTGCTTCACAAAAAAGGAAATTACTCTCCTTGCAGTTTAATCATAAAACTAATACTCTGAATAATCTCCAAACTGAGATAAAGGTAACCTATTTTGTTGTCTGTGAGCCCAAGGGCCTCACTGGCTCCAGGCCCCTAATACAAAATGAGGGCTGTACAAAAAAGTGAGCATGAGTGCTGCCACAACAGCACCAATGAGGAAAATGCTGGCTATGAACTTCACCTCCACTCTCACCAGGACACCTTCTTGGATATAGAAACGTTTGTAAATCTCCACCTTTGTCTTCTGTGAAAGTGATACCATGCTTGAAATGGCTATTGACTTGTCTCACATATCAAAGGTAATTTAATTTTGCAGGTCAGTCCAAAATGGATCTTTACCTAATTTGAGTCTGTTGAAATATATATGGATTTTTTGTTAAAGCTTTAAGGAAAAAAATAAAAATCAATTGAGATGCTGAAAGCATTTATTCAATTTTTCTACAACAAGGTACAGTATTACCTTGTTAAATAACTGAATCAACTTGCCACTCATCCCAGGAGAGGCAAGGCACCTTGTTCCCTTTTTTTATTAGTTCTAACAAAGCTTATAACTAATTTCAGATGGGCTAATGGGTATTTATTACCACAAACAAGTTTTCTTGCACATTATTTTAAAAAAACCTCAAACAATGATCTCTTCACTATTATATAATAGGTTAGGATGATTCTGATCCTAGCCCATTTATAACTATTTTCTGTTTCTTTCGTTAAGTAAAATAGTAAAATGAAAAATTCAGAACTAAAGAAAACAATTACTTTCACAGGAGCTTTGAACATTGTCATATGCATCCAGTAGAACATGATATCAACAACTGCTTTATGAAAGGCTCCTCTGCTCACTCACTCTTTAGGAATCCCAGGATGATACATTATTAGGGCACATATTTATGGAGTATATTTAAAAGATAACTTTGAACCAAAAAGACCAAATCTGAAGTGTCAACAGGGGTCAGAAACAGCTGAGCTGTCAGAAAAAAAGAAGAATGATTATATAAAATAGCAAAACTTGAGAGAGTTGAGCAATTTGGCTATCTTCCTGACAATACCTTACTGTGTGGGCTTTTAAAGGAACCAGGACACTGTAAATTAACTTAAGAGAACCCGGGGAAGTAAGATTTTTGCCTCTCAAAGTGATTTGCATTCCTTATCAGAAACACTTGTCTCACTGCTTCAGTTCTATCTGCTTTCACATTTTAAAGCTTCTCTGAATGGACAGCCTGGAATCTCCCATGACAGTAAGAGTCACAGTTCACCAAGCTGCAGCACTGTCAGAGCTCAGGATCCCAATAACTAATTGCTGCATTTTATCTCCCATGTAACAACTAAGCTTGTGCTCTCTTCGTGCAAAGAAAGCACTGTTATTTCTACTTTGTAATGGAATTTAGAAGTAACCACATGGATCTAGTTCAGAGTTCAGGTGGTCAGAGAGCGAGCTGGTAACGCCACAGTTGTGGGTTTGATCCCACATGGACCACTCACTTAAAGAGTTGGAATTGATGATCCTTGTGGGTCCCTTCCAACTCAGAATATTCCGTGATTCTGAATTTCCTTTTAGATTTTCTGCCTTCCATGACCTCCAAACACACGCAATACTTTCATTCATTACATAATCTTGATTTTTAACTACTGTACGTAAGTGAACTGTAACATATTTCTCAGCTGTAGAAAAGACTTTCTGGCTCTCAATTCTGTATCTTGATTTGTTAAGTCAATAAAATTACACTGAAAGTTTACAGAGAGTAAAAGAGTTTTAGAAGTGTCTGAAATACTCAACTATTGCTATATTAAAAACATCCTTTACAAGTAGTTTACAGAATCCAACATCCTATTAACATTAATTCCTGAAAGCATGTACCCTTGGACAGCATTTCTGGAGTTTTCCACCATAAAATGCAATGCTAACATACTAATAAGAAACAAAGATATTGCATGTTAATTAGAAGTAAGTACCAGAAGACTCCTGGTAAAAAATATCAGAGCTCACAAGAACACATTCAAGGCAAAGATACACAACACTGTAACATGAGCAACCTGGCCTAGTGCCCATGGCAGGGGGATGGAATGAGACCATTAAAAGCCTTCCAGCCCAAGCCATTCTGGGGTTCTGTTATAAAACGGCAGGAAGCTCTGGACTGATAATGAGTAAGATTAAAATGCATTGTAAGTCTCAGACTTACTGGTGCAAACATTAAAGAACCAGCACGTCAGAAGTTCAATGAAACCACTGGTTTGAGCTCCTGATGACTGTTTCAGTCAACCACAAACTTGCCCCAAATTAGCCCCTGCTCTACCTGTTGATGCATACTTCAAATCTTGCTAGGATTTAAGGTGCATCTCTTAGTAAACTTTGCAATCCAAAAGATCTTCCCCTCCTTACTGTATTACACATGCTTCCAACGGGTAGGCAGAGCCAAATACATCTTCTTTATAAAGATGAAATTCATAAGATAGGACTTGCATACTATTGGGAAGGTCTCTTCCTTGAAAAGAAGATGTGTCTACAAAAGTGTTTTCACTTCCAGAATTTGAAAGGTATTGAACCATTTCAGTTACCTATTTTAGGCTATCTCCCATGCTCTATATAATTTAGGGACATTTAGGGACAGAGGTGAGGTTCAAATATTGATAAGAAGAAATAATTTGCTGTCATTTTCTCAGGAAAACAGTAGAGTGGAGGGAAGACTGTCATCTTCACCACAAAACACAGCACTTGTAACTACCTTAGCTTCCCAGATATGAAACTGAACAGCTACAAGAACTCTTTGTATCGATTCGAAACCAAGAAACTCTAAACAGAAATGCTTGGATCCTTGAAGAGAAGGAAAAAAATATGCAAGTCACAATTTAGTTTTCTTTAAGGAAATTATATTAGAACATGGAATATTTACTTGAAGATTCTGAATCTCTGCTATCACAGCTTATTGAAAACAGTGAAGAACAGCCTATCTGAGAGACAATCCACTGCTCGAATAAAAATTACACTGAACTAATTTCCATTGGATACACAGGCTCCACTAAGTCTTTTGGGGAATTAAAACAGATAACCCTTCACCATAAATCAGGTTATAAAACCCCCAACATTTGTCTAAAACGTTAGTGTAATGAAATCTCGATGGAAATGTATCCAGTATTTTTCATGTCAACTATTGCTCAAACACCAAATGGAGAAGAATGACTTAAGCAGGTGTAAAGGACAAAGTTAGAATTATGCCACACAAGTCTGTCTTCACAATAAACAAAAATTTCTTGTTGATGAAGATATACCAGCCTGCTGGTTTTAAATCTTCAGTAGACTGGTTTTATAACTAGGAGAAGACTGGTTTTATAAAACCACCCATGATTTACAAGTTTCTAGACAAGATGGAACAATCTTTCATGATACAGGCAGTGTTGACTACTTCACTTCTCCTAAGTTTGATAAGGTGGAAACACTGTTTTTAGCTAAAATACCCATTAGAACAGAGTGCTAGAGCAGAGTATGCAGCATTGCATGGATGATAAAAAGCCATTCTGTATTCACAGGCACATGTACTAAGTGCTCTCCAAGTACACTCTCCTATCTTTAATTTCAATGATTCTAGAAATTGCTCAAAGCTTATAGGAGCAAGTATTTTCAGGTGAGACACAAATAAGTCATCACAAGTGACTGAAAATTTCATTATGAGATGACCTGGGTTACTGAAAGACAATGAAAGCTCCCCAGTTACCTTTTTTACAGTCTTGTCAGGTTCAAGGGCAATATCTGGAATGTTGGCATCCACCATGAGGGAAAATAAGTTCAAGATCAAGTTGGAATACCTAAGCAGAAGAGTAAATTAGGTAAAACACTTTGCAAACTGTAAAAAAGACATTTTGTAAACAACCTAATTTAAGAATTCATCATCATCTTACAGTGAACTGTTAATACTTCAGAGATCCATTTATAATAATAATTGAAAGTACTTATGTTAAAGAACACAGGATACTGACATTAACTATCAAAGTTTAACCTTCAAAATCTCAAACTGCCAAAACTGAATTAAGTGATCTGATTTTGTTACAATTTTCTAAAATTGAACATTTACTCAGAGATACATCAAATATAAACTAAGATTTCATGTATTTTAAGCTTTAATGTGATTTTCTACCTCTGGTACGACAAACATATGCTAGAATACTAATTCAAAGGTTATTTTTTATTAAGAAGTGATACAGCAGCATTATATATATTCAAAGAGATGAAGTCTTCCTAAGTACAAAAAATTATTTTTCCAATCACTGCAAGGGCTTTTGACATAATGAGTTAAATATTTAACCAGATCCAAGTCTTCAGTTGCTCAGTTAAGCTCCAGTAATAGTGATAGCACAGTACACTTAGGAACTACAAATGTCATCTATAACAATAAAAAGAGACAAATCAGAGAACAGTTTTCAACTTTAAAATGGTGTCAGAAGCACTCATGACTATTTTTTTTAAAGAACACCATTTTGCCCTTGCAGAAAATTAGCTGCCAGTCTCTTTTTCAAAGGATAGTTTTCAAGCTGTTCAACACAAACTGAAACTCCCCTTCCTCTGCAAAAAGATCTAGCTCCCTTTAAGACACAAAATATGTAACTGACTTCACCATTTGAAATATTACTTTGCTGAGGAAACCAAGAGCTTCACAGATGATAAAAAATGAATTCTTAGCAGCAAAACTTGTTTATTAGGAAGCTGCTGAATATATATCAACTGACAATTGCAAGGAGTATGAAGTATTTCAACTAACAAAAGGTCTGTTTCATAGCTGTATTTTACAAAGTAAATATCACTCTAAAGGACACCTCTCTAGAAAAGCTTAATTCCAACAAAAACTCTTGACAGTAAATTATTATCTGGAACTAACACTACCTAACACATTCCAATATAGGGTTTAAGACATTATAAGAAAAGCATTAAAATCAACTGTTTGGCTAGAAATATTCAGTGTCTTATTTCTTTCAGCAGTTTTACTTCACTTCCCCAAGGGCAGGGGGCTGGAGTCAGGAAAAATACTTTTATGACAAATTAAAAGCAAAGAGGAAAAGTTAACTCTACCATTTTGTTTCAGGTCTAACTAAGAAATCTGGCAGTCATTTTGCTCTGCTGCTAGGAACAGATTCCACAGATTTTAATGAATTTTTTTTCTACTTGCCTGAAACTAGCAAATTTCTTTTTAAACATGCTTAAATGTTACAGGTACATGCTCTCAAGTCTCTTCCTAGGTTACTGGTACCTTCTGTCACTAGTTTTCCCTTCAAACTGACACAAAATCCAAAGTCTCAGAGTTCCTTTTGTTCTTCAGCTGCATAGACGATAAGAGCTTATAAGCACTACAGGTTATTGGAGCTATTTATGTGATGGAGGTTTGTAAGAAAAGATTTTAAAGGTCAATGCATCATTGTTAGATGCCAGTTAAGAGATGGTTCTACTCCACACAATGAAGTCTTCTAATTCTTGAAGAATAAGATCATCTGAAGAAACTAATTTGAAAAAAAAAATCAAGAAAAGATAATTTGGGGGGGAGTATGTAGTGGAAAAACCCTAAAAGTTAAGGAAGAATTGCTTACTATACTATCTGAAGGTCTGTCTGCCCCTCACCCCAATGTTTCTGTAACTCAGTAATCAACTGCCCTCCTTCTTACAGGCAACATCTTTGGCAAATATGCCATGAGGTTCACAGCTGCGGAATTGACAGCCCAAACTCATCTAAGAGGAAAGGTTTTGCTGAATCACCTGAATTAGGAGTCTGACTTGTAAAATACAAACACCTCTGTCAAGCAAGGGATATCACTCATCTTTGACATCTACATTACAAAGGCCTCTGGAATGGCTGACATCCATCCACAGCCAGAAAAAACTCTGAGCTAGGTTTTTCTAGTTTTAAGGAGGTTTAATGAAATACCTAAACTCAAACCTATATACTGCTCACATAATTCTTTGCTTTCTTCGAAACCAGTACAAATTAACTCACAAAATAAATGAGGAATTAGCTGCACTGAAGGTTGATTAACTTCCGGTTTGAACATGAAGTACTGTTAAAGAAATCCAACAAAAACCCTCTATTTCTACATAGAAGAGGTTTCATGTATCAAGAAAGAAACCCACATCAGACAAAAGGTCAAATTTTCATTGCTATGTTTTCTGAGAACAGGAACTTTGGTTTTCAAGCAGCCAATATCTCAAATACCTGCTTGATCCTAAGCATTCCTTTATTTTTTTTTTTCAGTATTTCCCAGTCTCTTTGCACATAGATCTCCTTAACAAATCAAATATTTAGGCTGTTGACTTTGCAATACCCTACCAAATTTGAAGCTACAAACATCCACTATAAAGATAAGGACAGGAATGTATACAATTATCTGCAGTCCCAAACTAAGGCCCTGCTTACCTGGTCTAACTCAAAAATTCCTAGGTTTAAACTGCCTTAAGGATATTACCTTTCTTTCAGTGGAACATGGGATCCCCTATGACTCAATTCTCTTCTCAAGAGTATGAATACTCCCTAATCACTGTCATTCAAAGTTAGCTATAATAAATTATGGCATTTATTCTGCCTAAAGTATTTTCTTGCAGTAAAAACTCAGTGAATATGGACCTGATCCCACCCAGCTTCACTTTTGCTCTTCCCTTTTTACAATGTAAGCCCAGCTTTTAGAACACTATCCAAACCCTGCACAGCCTAGCTACAATCTTTCCAAAGGAGCAGCACTTCCCAAGGACCATCACAGCTTTCCACTTGTTGCCCACAGTGTTTCCATTCAAATCTGGACAGCACCGTCAGCCAACAAAATGAGAAGAGACTGGGGAAAACCTGCTCCAGCCAGCTGGACAACCCCATTCACACAGATAAAAAAATCTCAAACTACAGCTTCTGTCTCTTGTTACCTCCTACTCCTCTGCCCTTACCTATGCCCACTAACTGAAACTGAACAGCAAGCTCCTCACAGGACTAATGCAGCTCCTTACTTGGAAGGAACAAAACAATCTAGAGCCTCAGTCTGAAAAAAAACTCTGAAATGCTGTGACTGGATTCTTTATTGACACAGAGTGCCCAGAACACGTAGAGTCTCCCTCAGTGGAGATATTCCAGAATCTTCTGAACATAACCCTGTGCCACATGCTCTGGGATGACCCTGCTTGAGCACGGAGGTGGGACAAATGATCCATTTTGTGATACTGTGGAACCTGCTGAAGATGTGTAAGCAGGGAATTCGTGGTGGAAAGAAAATGCTGACATGTAGCAGGATTTAAACATCTTTAAACAGGCTCAATGTGTATAAAGAAAACATAAAAGGCTGCTACAGCCCAAGTGAAGATACAAGTCCTGCTGACAGCCACAATTTGCCCTGCAACACATTCAGAATGCAGCAGCTGCTCCTCCACTATGGCACTGCTGACAAACACACTCGACTGATTACTGTTGCTCAAAAAAAGAGAAAGCATCTCCTTATTCCTACTCCCCAGGAAAATTTCCCAAACTAACTAAAACACATACAATAATGATCATATGCCAAACTGCTAACAACCAGAAATGACAAACAAAACTATTCTTTCACTTGAAACTTCATAATTCCTCAGGTTTTTTTTTTTCACTGCGCAACATCCATTCCACCAGGAATCCTGATACATCGAGATACAGTACTTGAAATATGCAGAGATCTGGTTATTCCCCAGGGAAATAAAGAACTGAAATAAAGTACAGTCTGATGGAGATGACAGAATTTGCTATGTCATAGCTATCAGAGGTTATGATTTTACACTATTTGGCCAGAAGATGTGTCTGTGAGTGGTTTTCTGTCAATATGCAGAACTGTTAGAACTGTTCCACATCCAATTCTTTTTTCAACAAGTAATCTTAATTATTTTTAGTTCTAGCTGCTTAAAGTAATACTACAGTAATTCTAATATTATCATACAGTATTGTTGTTGAAAGCCTTAAGGATATTTATCCAGAACCATGTAAAAATATTTTCCTATTAAAGCGAGCAAATATTGGAGATACTGCAATTACGACTACAATTCCAGACATTAAAAATGTAACCATCTTGATTTACAGTTTAGTTGCATACCCAAATTACCACAATACTACACAGATAATGACGATCTTTGTAGCAAATCATTACATAAATTAATTCAATGAATAATCTTTCACTGACACAAAAGACCTTTCCATTGAAACAGCTAGGTTTAAACAATAAAAAACAACTCAAGTATATGACACGTAAGAAATATAGCATGACAAAACAGCTTTAAGCAAAGTTCAGAAGTTGGACTGTTCTCTGAAGCCACTATTGCTCGCTGATAACATGCCACTGTTTTTCCAGATTGCTTTTTAACCCATTAATAATGTCAGTTTCTAGACTAACTCCTCAGTCTTCCTCCTTTTATCAAGTGGAGAACTACAAGCAGCATTTTATTTCGTATCACTAGCTGCTTTCCATATTACACGTACTTTTCACATAAGCTTACCATATTACCAATTTCTTACACACATTTGAAGGTTTCCATTAGGTAATCTTTGATATTAAAATGACAATCTTTCCTGTTCATTGAAGATGTGCTAAATCATATCCCTGGAGAGATCAGGAGTGCTTACCTGCGCTCTGTTCAAACAGAACAAAAATGAGCTACTTGGCTCAGAAAGTTAATGGGTAAGTAATAGAGTTACTGCAAAAGAAGGAAGCGGATTCCAAATTTAAAAGAAAGATCTGTTGGTTCATAGACACAGAGTCTAAAGAGTTTTTAGCTGTCACAGTTCTGGGTATTTAAAGAAATTTCTAACATGCTTGATTGTCACTACAAGTTGGTAATTTTTGTCCCACAGGAGCTGAACTGAACTAAGCATATGTGTGTGTCATCTTCAAGCCAAAGAATTTGATCATCACTAATTTAAACTGGAGGAGGATAAAGCAGCAAATGAGTAATGACTTAAATTAAAATGACAGTTCCTTGATCATCAATAGAGGAAAAGAAGCTTAAGGGCAAAAACCTACCCAAAAAGAAATGTAATTTAATATCCCACTTGAGTTACGAAATGAAGCTATTTAAGCTATTAAACAAGCAAAATTGGGGGCTTTAACTTGAACAATTACATTCACCCTCCGCATTACACCAACACCACGATGTTTTCATTCCTTTGTTTTATACAACTTCTTGTGCCCATACTTAAACAAGCTTTGAATTTTCAACAGAAACACTTCAGCAATTCATTTACTCGTCTCCTCTCCTGCTTTAGGGTGGCTGTAATGAGTTTTGGCATGAACCCAGCGCTGCTACCTGCGGAGGTGGAGAAAGGCTGTGTAGCACTGCTTGCGGAACTCCTGGTACTGCTCGCTCTGGGTGCCTCCCATGCCTTCCACCATCTCCTTGTTTAGCTTCATTGGGGGAGGAAGGGGCTTGGGGTCCCGGCCCAAAATGTAACCAAAGTCAATGTGAAACAGTTTACCTGTAGAAGAAGAAAAGACAAACACTGCACATAACACCAGTTCTTGGTGCAAAACTTAGAAAAATAGCATCATTAAGAAGACAGTAAGCAGCTTCCAGAAAGTTTTCTGTAAGGTTTATTACAGTATATTTTTTATATTCAGCTGTTAACTAGAAATGGTGGTTTTAAAGAAGCAAAGCTGATTTTAAATTCATTAAGAGTTCTAACAAGATCAGTTTGCCTGCTTTTTTGCTTTTTAAACATGTGGAGTATGTTCACAAAGACTGAATCAGTACTGAAACTGGTCAGTAGATATTAAATGCACAGTTTACATAATGGATACTACTAATTCTTTGCACCTTCTTTAGAATTTGTTAGCAAACTTAAATATTAATACCTAAAGCAATGCAATGTGTGTTTTTCACTTGGTTGCTGTGGCATGAAATATGGCAAATTTAACATACAATTAATATAAAAAAGAGAAAGTGAACTCATAATCCTATAAACAACCTTTCAAAGCCATCGAACACCAAAGAAGAGTTCAATGATGTTTCAAAAGTCTTTTGAATTTTTCAAGTAGGGTTAAAAATTATCAATGGTTTTGAAATACACTGAAGAAACATCACTAAAACTCTAAATTTGAAACTGAATTTCAAATCCACCAAAAAGTTTGTCATACCCTTTTTCAGTATTAAATGAATTGCATCACTTGATCACTACCTTTCCCTTCTCAGTTCAGCTGAGTGCATTTAAAACCCTTCTACGAGAATTAACTCGACAAAAACCTGTATATGCTTCCTGTCTTCAAATGCTCAAGGCAACTGCCTTTTCTGTCAAGAGCCTGCTGCACTGCTCACCATAATGCTCACACATTAACTAGGGAAAATTCAGAGCACTCCCTTTCAGCATTACTGAACTATGCACAAGACATTACTGGTGGCAAAATGAACAACTGAACTTCTCTTGGTAAACTCCAGTTTACCATCAACTTCAAAAAACATAAAAAATTTAGATTAACTGAAGATTAAATATTTTGTAACTACACAAAAAGTACGTAATAGAAATAAAAGTAAAATAATTCATTATTCTTAGGTAGCCATTTCTTTTAGCAACAATCTTGACTCAATCAAATACTGTCCATGTTAGCAAGAAAATATGTCTCTGAATGTGTTCTGCAAATGTATTTTCAGTTTGGAATGTCTAATTTAAGCAATGACTTGAGCCATATCACAGCTACATTACAGAAAGCTGGTGAGATTGCAGATACGCATGTAGATACAAGCTAGAAGATCTTTTAAACAAGAAGGTAGAGAATTATTAGCATGATTCTAATCTAGACAAACACAGCACAGAAGATACAGTCTTGTTTCAGAATTATGGAACTGAACAGCATTACAGATAAGAGTGTATTTGCTGTGGGGTATTTTAACTTGCAGCATCTGTTTTCATTTTAAGATTTCATAAGATTAGGTTCTTGGTGCTCTTGGGAAAAAAATGGAGCAGTCACATTCTTCAGTTAATCACCACTCTTTGACTGTTTCATTGAATAATAATGTAGTATCAATAGAAAAGGCTGTTTGAGAACTGTCATTAAGCATTCTTCTTCAGTCCAAGAAACAAATTCCATGACAGTCCAATTTCAAAGAGAGATCACAAGTATCCTGAACAAGAGACAAAGTATTTGCCGACTGATAAATGCAACGACTATTACACTTTGCATAACTAACTGGGCTATAAAAATAGCTTTCCTTCAATACATTCTTTCTGGGCTGTGGTGGAGATACTTTTAGAGCTCATTTTTGTACACCAACTTTTTGAGGCAATCACATACAGAACCCTTCCATCATTAAGCCAGATAACTCAAAAGTTTTGTGGACCTGCTTTCTGTTCACTTATTCAAACCTATCACCTTGAAAAGTCAAGTGACAACATTTTGAATAAAACAGTAACTCTTGTAGCAGCATTTTTTTTTTTCGGTTTGCTCTGGAGATAGGAAATAAAAGATGATAATTAATAATTTACACTGGTAACAAAGGCATCTAAAACACTCAAAAATATTTCAATAATTGAGTGATAGACACTTAGAAAGTGAAATGAGGCCATCCTGCATTAACATTACTGGTTTCCAAGCTCAAAATTCAGCTGATTTTTAGGCTGACTCAAAATGTATGTACACACTCATATTTAAATAAACATATTTAAAACCTTTCAAATTTATGTGATAAACATATACTTGACTAATTTTAATCCAGCTCCTGTAAGATCAATTAAATCAGCACACCATGTTACAGAAAATGGATGAAAGGTTCTCCCTGGTGCCTGCCCAAAGCTGCTACACCAGGAGCAGCCCAAGGGAGCAATGCAGGTCTAGAGATTTCTACAGTGAGACCCGACTCAAGTTACCCTCGAGGACTTTACAACTGAACAAGTGAAGAACAAGCCTGTACTGGACAAATTAAATTGGCTGTATTGATAATACTGAAAATCAGGTGATGTTTATATTCTTATTTACGTTAACAAAAAACAAATTTATCAAGTTAATAAGCTCAATGACTACAAATCTTTTAATACCAAGATAAAAAGGTTGCAAGTATCTCAAGTGATCATCCCAAGTGCCATTTTTAACAGGGTGTTGTTGCCCTGGTTTTACAGGGCCCCATAAGTTGTAACACTGTAACTGTAGTTTCCCATACTTGTTCTGTAAACATGGTCCTTGTTTTTCTTAACCGACCGGGATTGTTTTGCACTTGTGGAATTGTTTTTCATTCCTTTCCCTGGAGTGGAGAAAGATGATTGACCATGTCTTTGTCCTGTAAACCTTCAGAGGTGTTGACCCTTTTCACCAATCCTTGATTGTCCTTAGAAACATATAAAAATAGGCAAATAAAGAAGGGCAGGCCTTTTGGTCGGTCCTGCCTGGAGATTCAACTGCTGCTCTGAGACCCACGTGTTTCTTCTGTTGCCAGCTGTACAACAGGGTGTAACACTGAATATTCCACTTTCATTGTATTAATGAATGTGACAATTTTCACTAAGCATAACCCTAACTGCAAGAATAAGGGGACCTCTGGAGGACACCTGGTCCAACCTCCTGGCTGAGCAGAGACACTCAGAGCCAGGTGTCTTAGCCAGGGCCATAAATATCATATTTATATACAGTAATCACCTATCCTCCCAGTAATCCAGCCTTCATGTGAACTTCATGCAACATTACTTTTTCTAAGGCTTTGAACCACTATGTTTTACAAACCAATGCTATGTCCTTCCTTCAGTGTACAGTGTGAATGTCATAACACATACACTTCTATCTCTTAGACCATTATGTTTCAACATGATCCAACTTTTTCAGATTTATTACATCTTAATTAAAAGGGCTCCTAATCTTCAAGACAGACCTATAAACTACAGACAAACCTGGACCTCTACTTTAGTTAACTACTGTTCCCAAATGACTGGTAAATTATAAAGGTGAGGGTTTGTTTTTTTTTTTTCAGTCATGATTTAAACTAAAACCAGGAGTAACTTAAGACAACAGGTGAAACAGATCTCATCTTTAAAAATAGTGCACCAAAAATCACCCTGCACTCCCCATTTATTTTCCTGTAGAAAAAGCAAGATACAAGGCATTTACTGACAGGAAAAGGATGAGAAGCTTCCAGGAGTAAGCAGCATGCACATGTAAAATAGTTTAATTCAAAATCTAAAAGCAGATACTGTTGGGTACTTTTGAGCTTTGTTTTTCTTTTTTAGTTCTTTTAATCTATGAGTTTGACTACCTTTTTCCCCTCAACATCTGGTTCTCTAACATACGGAATAAAGAAGACAGGCCACTTGAAACTCCAAGGAAATGGCATGAAATATGGAAGCTATCCTGACTACCAGCCAGGACATCAGGGATTTCAAAGTTCATCTGACTTCCTTTCAGCCTTCAGACTGATGTTTGATTAAGGGAAGCATGGACCTGTAGAGACTAAAAACTGGTACCTGGTGCTTGCAATAGCCAGTAACACCTGACTGCAGTTGGAGAGGGTGATTTGTCCATCACTTTCACTGCTAATACCTAGATTTTAATACAGGAGAAAGTTCCTATACAGCAACACAGAAATTGTTTCATTTTGCTAGGAAAAACTACTGAAAACCAGACAGAATTCTGAAAACCTTAAACAAAATGCAGACAACAAAGCAAATTAGATGCAATTACTGAAATAAAGCAATTCTGATGGCAATTGTCTCTTAACAGTAAAAAAGCAAATAATTTCAAACTACTCTGTTCACATTGTTGGGGAAGAATAAAAAAAACAACCAACCAAAACACAAAAATCTACCAAAATTTCATTATTTCTTTGTAATCCTCAAGGACCGCTATTATTCTAACTTGCCCCACATAAAAAATGTACAATGTAGCGATTACTTTAACTGAATTTTTATTTTAAATTTGAAGCAACAGGATAAAAACTCCTCTGATGAAAACGACTGCAGGGATGGGGTGTTTTTTTCTAGCTTTCCCAGCAAATTCTGATGTTACTGTCAAAATTCCTCTTTTGCTAACAGAGCATTGCCATGATGAAAAAATCGGAATTGCTAATTTATTGTGATAATTTTCAGCAGCAGCATCTTACAACTTTTCCAAGACTACACAACAATGAAAGGAATGTGAATTTTTAAGAACTTATCCAGGATACACGTTTTGAAGTCAGTATGCAGCAACAGATGGAGGTGAAGTTTGACATTGTCACCCATGTAACTGGTAAGAGCCCAGCTTGTCTTAAGCATTATAACTCACCTCCCTCCCCCAAGCTGTCCATTCTCAAAATACATTTCATTCAGGCATATTATAGGAAAAAAATAGGTCTGATACGTATTACTAGATGACAAATGCTGCTCAAGGTGCCTAGAAGAGAAAGTGTTTCAGTAGATCAAAAGTTAAATGTTCTTTTTGCAGTAAGTACCACAGAAAATGGAATTCTAGAGAGAAATCTAAAGGACGAAAGCATGCATTAGTTTTTATTTTTTAAAAATAAGAGTGTCCCTCTATCAAGACCAGTAACCTTTAAAAACATCTTTAAAAATTGTATTTTACATACTATCGTATTTTGCAATATTAATAAATGTATTTAACAACATACTTAGACAAGTACTGATACAGAGTGAATGTTTGAATCCTGCAGGTTTTCCATTTCTACCATCTTCAGACCTGCTCTGGGACAGATTTTTTTGACTGAAAAACACAGGAAGTACACACACATTATGTCATTTCATATATGAATCTGTTCAGGTCCTTGCTGTCTTACGTGGCAACCCTTTCTAACCAAGATGAAGAATAAATGTAGCGTCAATTGTTGCACTTCACACTAAAGAAAGACCACAGTTATACCTCTAAGCATTAAACGAGAATACAGCTCAGTTCTTTCATCTATTTACAAATGATACCAAAAGCAAATGTGGTTTTTCAAGTTCTGAGCACCCAGTCTTTGACCTGCTCTTGGATATAAACAACCTAATTTTCTCCACGGAGCAATTTTCCCTCCTGTTACAGAACAATTCCAAGGGCACGGCTCAGGTCAAAGCCCCTGTACCTTGAGAACTCATACTGGGAACTCGAATTTTCATGCAGGTGACCAAAGGTCACTGAAAGATAAGCTGGCCATCACTAGGGTGAGAGCCAGTTGGTCAGACACATACATAAGCAGTGCTATCAAGAAAGCCATTTGAATGCCTAGGATGTCCTACAATATCTACACATAGCCTGGACCTTTGTGAAACCTTTGCATGACTATAAGGCAAGTTGAAATTAGTAAGATACCTCAAATGGGACAGGAGACTTCACTCATCTGTGAAAGCTGAAATACTTTCGAAGTCTCCTTATGACTGTACTGACTGCCTCATATTTATAAAATGCTTAGCAAATATGAAGACATCAATATCTGGATATTTTATTAGTACCTAGATCCTGACTCTACACTCAAATCAGAGTGTAAAGACTGAAGAATGAAGTATTTTCAGGGGAAGGCATGGCATAATTGCAATATACCACCCTTCATATTCCATGGAAGTTAACTGAACATGCTACACTTCATCACTATTCAATTTCACAACCACCCAGATCTTCCTTCCAAGGCAACAAAAGGAACATTAGCTGTTAAATCAGATGCCAGCTTCAATATATAAACCAGTCTGTAATCCTAAAAGGAGGAACTGATGTTGCCTAAACCTGATCATGCAGCTGAGAAACAGTGTCTTATTTACAAATCACCGTAATATCTGCCATAGATTTAGAAACAAGATGTTACAACTCAGAACAATTAAAAATGCATTTTGTCTCCATGAGAAGTAGAAAGTTCAAAGTTTTCAGAAAAAATAAATACCCTTGTCATGCAATACTGACTATATAATGTGAACTTTGGGCAACCAGCCAAGGAACACCTATGACACTGATGCAAGTATTTTTGTACTTTTTAACATTACTGACAGATAGGGATGTTTTGAGTGAAGGTTCCCCACATCTCTTTCCAAACACACTTCTACAGCTATCCTTGAAGCATAATGACACAGCACTTAAAAACCTGAAAATCCAGATGTCTTGTTCAAGACTACTACTACAAAAAAGTTGCTCTATTTTTAGAACTACAGGCATAAAAGACAACAGAAATTATTTCATCAGGCAACTGACATCTCATGCAAAAACCCACATTTTTAATGTGTAGAAAACAGTATGTTTTTATGAACCTCAGTATCTAGTGCTTAATATTCAAATTATACTGTATCTATTATAATCATAGACATCTGTATGTCACAAGATGATGCACCAAGTGTATTGGAAGGAGTCTAACAGATGTGGCTACATGCACTAAACTGAAAGGTTGAGCCAAAAAAAAAGGTAATCATATATAAGAAATATATAAACCCACAGCTGGTACCCAGCATTCTTTACCCTTCTGGAAACCTTGAATTCATTAAATAAATATCATCAAGAAAGGATGCATACAGAGTCATATGATTTTGAAGGAGGTACTTGGAGCATGCATTCTTCAAGAGAAGAATGAAATTAGCTTTTTCCAACTTAAGGCCAAGGGATTCTCAGTAGCAAGAAATAAGCCTTGGTAGGAAGTCTTTGCTGTACTTGGAACATATGGATCATAAGGATTTCTCTTGATAGATCACAAAAGCACTCAGTTTGTGGCAGAGCATGGATTTTCAGACTCGGAATGTTCAATGGATATGCACTGCCCTCTGCTGTACTCCCCAAATTCTTCCAGTAAAGCCATCGTGCTGTACTTCTTAACAGACAGGTAAGAAGCACTTTACCCCAAATCAAAACACTGAACTATTACTACTCTTAGCATGCTAGCAGAGCCTGCTATGAAAAGACTTATACCCACCACCACACATAAATGAGAGATATCTGAAGACAGAACTTTAAATGACTGTTTGTACATTTTCAAACAGATAAGGTAAAATACACTTGCTTTAGTTGTTCCCCCATGAGCTTAGAGCAAGACCTTTTACCTTAATCAAAGCCAATTATTAATTTTCTACTCTTCCAGACAGACTATCATGGTTAAAAGCAGCATATGCTTCAGCCCTACCTGTAACTAACAAGCCTTCCACGAGGATGGGTCTCTTTTTCCAAATAACATTTTTTATTTAAACGTTTCTCATTGAATAAATGTTTCACTTCATAATAAACACTTAACAACAACTCTTAATTCTCCACTACTATGTAATGAAGGCACAAGCAATCAGAACTCCTAGGGAAGCTGTAGTTCAAAAGTAAGCAAGCAAGTAAAAGAAGCCAAACAAAAATTCAAAACTACATTCCCCTATAAGAAATGTTATTTGTCAAAACTTTGTGAAGTTCATGCAGCTACACATGAACTCATTTTCAATGAAAACAATTGAACTTCCTTCTATCCCAAAGAAGAGATTATAATAGTTGAAGTATCTTTATTTCCAAATCCTTCATTTCCTCTAGTTAAGAAATCATCCTTGTATTACATACTGGAGCAAATATTACCTTAAATGAGACAATATAACTTACATTTTAAAATATCACCTAGTCTGTAATACTCAGTGGGTTATATTCACAAGGAAAATGAAACAAAAAATTACCAACACATTAGAAATTAAACAACTGCTGCTATAAAATTGTACTGCTAAAAGGAATTACCTGTTTTTGTTAGCAACAGATTATCCAGATGTCTATCTCCAACTCCAAGAATGTAAGTAATCACACAATAACCAGCTGTAACAAGTAAATTGCAAACATCAGTATGAGTACCTTTCCTGGAGAGCAACAAGTTCCACACAATTAAAAACAACAGACTGTTAACACACACATTATCTTAGCTCTAGTTCACTAGCAATAAATATACCACAGAGACTCGGGGCAGGAGTGGTGCTGGTGAAGAATAATCAAGATTATCAGCACTGTGAAGAACGTTTGAAGCAGTAGAACTTTGAAACTTGTTCAGTACTGTCTAGATTTTAATTTCTCACTATACAGTTACATGCCTCACCCTAAAAGACTAAATTTGTTCAATATTGGGATAAAGGTACTTCAGAGGAAGCTGAAATATTTTGAGCAAAGTGAATATACACGTTTTGAAATGAAGCTATTTTAAGGCCACTGTAAACAAGTATTAGACATTGATATAAGCCTGGACATCCACATCAGTAGCATTCACAAGATCAGCAGTGATAAATAGCAAACTGTTTTAATCGTTGCTTTCACCCACTAACTAGAACAGTTTGAAGCAGTTCTAAAGACTGCACCATCAGAAAGAGAAGGGCAAAGGAGAAGATACTGTGGAGTCACACCTGAATTTTCTTTTTTGTTGTTAGAATGAAGGTTTTTTTATAATTTTACAGACAGCAAATGTGATATTTTAACACGGCCATCAGTTCACTGAATATCAACTACACTACCACTTTTCCTTGTCATACAAATGTAACCACAGACCCCAAAACACCTGAAGTTTTCAAAACCAATTAGAATTTTTATACAGATGATTTATCATTATAAAAATGCTTAACATGCATCTGCATTATGAAGACCCCAACTCACAATGCAGATGGGGCAGAGGTAAGATTATTGCTGCAAAGCAAAGAATATTTAACTCATACTTTCCTTTAAGAACCAACAAGAGCAGACTTGTGTTTGACATGCCAGGCTCAAAATGATTATTTTCTCTCGATTTCTGACAGCAAGTATATGCACAGTGCCCTGTTTGCAGTCACCTAAGCTGAAATATCTTAACACCTCATCCACCACACCCTTCAGATTTCACCTAAGAAGTTACAAGCTGTTAGACTGAACTCACCACAGCTCTTAACATATGTGTCCATCACCTCTGCGCTGATTCCATGAGGGCCAGTCTCACTAGGGGCATGTTTCCTGAAGAAGTTCTGGAGAGAATGTCATGAAGATATTTAGTTATTCCACATGATATGAAACTGGGTCTTTAGGAAAAAAAAGTATTTAAATCAAGACCACACACGGCCGGTAGTACAATCTCTTAAACTAACAACCAACCCCAAAAAACCTCGTAAGACCTAATTAAATCTTGCTTTATTTGTATTCTGTCTCAATCATCACATTCTTGTACTTGATAAAGAAATTGAAAAGCAGTTTCCTTTATTAAATGTTTCAGAAAATTAACAATGCATTCAAAAGTTACTAGTCAGGAACTACGAGTGACAATAATTCCAAAGCAAACTGTTTAGGTCATATCAACAAAAACTAAAACAGGATTAACAGCCCTGTTTTATAACTACATTTGGGGAACATGTTCTTACAGGATTTATTATCCTTATATGTCTCCCTATTCCTCAATAAAACCAGTTGCTGCTATTGTGTTTAAAAAGAAAATAAGCTCAAGTCATCAAATGGAAAATTCAAATCTCCTGTGAAATGTGGACAGGGCCAAACAATCCTCCCACCAGCCAGAAAAAAACTGTTAATCTCTGGAGTATAAGAGAAAACTCAGTTATATCCAAGCCTTAGCAAAGTTTCTTCCAGTAAGCAAAACGTAAGGAGGCACTGCAAGAGGACCGTGGTAGTCCCCTGGATGGTATGCAAGTTACTAAAATCATAATGAAAAACTAAGACACTTATGTAAATGAACTTCTAAAACATGAACTGTTATTTTAAGTTTGTTGATAGAAGGTAAGTAACACTGAAACACCAAAACACCTTTTCTTTCTTGCAGATCTGTGTTTCACCAGGCAGCATTGATTCACTTGCTCTAAAGTTTTTCAGTAGTTAATGTTTATATACAGTGTTCATCTTTACCAGAACAGCTGTGAAATCCAAAATGAACATTTACAAAAAGAGTGAACCAAATTTCCACAACACCTTAAAGTGTTCAATTACTTTTCATTTCCTTGGCCTACAAAGCCCAGCTATTTTATCATGCCTCAGCACAGGAAATCTCATTATTTTGGTGCGCTGTCTATTTAGATTAATAATTCTTCAGAGGAATAATTGCTCCTTACGTCTGCACAGCAATTGAAACAATATGGCACCTATTTCCAGTCATAATATGATGTTGTAAGTAATTGAAAAATAACAGTTTCCCAGGCATTTCTAAACATATTATTTTATAAAAACATCTATTGGACTAAATTATGAATAGCACACTTCCAAAATTACAATGGTTTGTCAAAAAGCACTTTATGATCTGTAAGATTATTGACTGCGCATATGTACCTTATCATAGTCTTTGTGGAATGGAAAGCTAGAAAAAAACTTATGAAACTTGATGCTGGTCACTGATTAGTGATAAGCATTTTCTATTTGTGATAAGTATTTGGAAAGGTTATTTTTTAAGCAAATGATAAAGAAAAATGATAAAAAATTTAAATCTTCATATTTTTAACATATGTGGTTTATAGGAGCTGAGAGGTAGTTTGCTTTGGCTCCCAGTTACTGAGCTACAAAGAAATGTACACTTAAGTATCATCTACAAAAAAGGAGAAAAGCTACCATGACAAATCAAATCCAAATAAATATACTCTATTTTCGTTAAAAAAACTATTAGCTAATCACCTCATATAGCAATCTGGTATGTTTTTACCCAGCTATATCAATCTCAACCAGCTGAGCTCTGCTACCTAGCTTGTGTGCTGTGCTTGAAACCAGAATGGGTTTTGTGTGCCACTATTCAGTTGTGTGTCCCCACTCAAATCCACAAGAATTAAGAAAATCTGCTAACAAAACCAAGTTCCAGCACCCATACATCCACTATTGTAGGGAAACAGGCTTCCGAAATTATATGAACGGATTATTTAGTTGTTTCATTGAAAAAAGAAAAAAAAGTCAAAAAGTATTTTGAGAAGGTCAAAACTAATGAATGAAAGACAAACACTCTGAAACAAAACATGCAGCAAAAAGTGTCAGGTATCTTCCATCCGTCATTATGGCAAAGCTGGGATTTCAATATCATAATTAAACTCCACTGTAATTTATTTAAATAGTGTTACTTTTAGAACATGAGATACTTGAGTGGTCATTTATGTATACCTTTTTAAAGCTGAACATCTGACGTAATAAACCCAAATGTTTCTAGCTGTAATTTGTCTTCTAACAGATCAAAAAATCAGCTGAGAGACTAAAAGAGTTTTGCACAATATCTAAGCCTACAGCTTACACTGAAGACAATTTAACCCCCCATTACATACCTGTATTGTTTCCTCAGTAGCAAGAACTTCTGCAACTGGTACTGATGGAATAAACTGCATGAAACCTGTGACAGAAAACAGCCAAAAGAGAAACACACAGAACTTTCAAGCTATTTGGTAATACATGTTTATGAATGGACAGAACTAACACATGGTCATTCAACTGCTTCTCAAAGGAAAAAAAACCCACTTTTTTGTCCCATGTTCCAATCTCCTGCCTTCAATACATTTAAAACAACTTGCCATTAACACCAAAATAACTAGGAAAATGTGTGTTTTCACAGCTTTTCAAGATGAGAGAAAGTACATTAACGGCCTTCTATGTATTTATCCAGAATGTGTCTACAAGTAGCCAAGCTTGATTTTTTGTTTTTCTCCTCCACTTCATGAAAAGATCTCTAAATAGGACTGCTACATTATTTGTTCATGATCATACTGGAAGCCAGCAGCAAAGATTGGTAAGTACTGATTGTCACCTACTCCTAAATCCAGACCAGGCTTCTTTTATGGAGATATTTGAGACACCTATGGGATACTGTGGTTACTCAGCTTGTTTACTTCCATGGTTTACAATCTAACAAGACTTTCTTACACACCAAGAACACAGGGAGGAGATTCTTCTCCACACTGTATTTTCAAGAAATAAACTTATTCATACCATGTTTTGTACTTGTTGCCAGCACTTTATAGGGTGTCAGCTTCAAATCCAGATTCTCTTTTCTTAACAGCTGGAAAAAAAACAATATACAAAAGCAAAGATGAATGCAACAGAAAGGCAGATTCTATTACTAGAAGGATGTGTATTGGACATTGATCTCCACTGTTCTTCACTGAGACTGATAATGAGTGGAAACCTGTTTGGCATTTCTTTATTTTTTTTTCTCAATCTACACAGGATAATTGCATGTCCATATAGAAAAGAAAAAGGCCACCTAGAGATCTGAGAACTTTGGAATTATTAGCAATAAAAGCTGCATTAACAGTGTTTAACAGTCTTGTTTAGACAGGGAAACTCAAGAAAACAGAAAGACAAGGATGTCAATTAATAATTCTCACCTTATCCATGAGTGAAATAATCTGAAGAATAAGCTGATCTTGACGTAAATCATCACCATGCTTAAAAATTACAGGATATTTTCCTCCATCTTCTGTCTTGAAGAATAACTGAGCAGGCATTAAGGCACTCTGGAAAAGGAAATATTCTACTGAGCTGGTTCACAGCAATGCTCGTATTAACACATTGCTACAATGGAGCTCAGAAATACAGTATTTGCATTGTATTTTCATTGCCTCAATGGTTAAGAGTATACCATTTCCAATTGCCAGAAGAGTAACTGTATTTTAAAAAGAAAAATACTTCAATGCTTTCCTTCCTTTACTATCATGGATACATTCTCCCTCCCTGCACCCCCACAGCAGCAGAAGAGGAAAGGACAGAAGTATTCAGTTTTTTTCTGTGTGCATGTAATTCCAATTAGCAAAGAGGCACTATGCAAAAGGTCACAACAAAACAAATTTAAACTGATCAGATCAAAAAGGGACACAATTATAGGATAAGCTACAAAGAATTCCTAGGGGCAAGTCATCTTAAACAATTAATTGCTTCCTTAATCTATTTAGCAAAAGCAAAAATGCCTTTTAAAATTATTGATGAGAAAGCCCATTTAATTGTTTGCAATTTTTCTGCATAAAATGGGTGAAAGGGGATCAATTACCTACATGAACAATATAACTTATTGCAACTGACCAAGTCACTTCCCTCCAAAGCAAACCAAACAAATATAATCAAGGATATAGAGTTTAATATTGAGCAGTTACATTAGATTTTCCAATTAATATTCCAAAATTAAAAAGTTCCATAAATAAAGGCAAAATATTTCTTTACGTAGTCCTACAAAAGCTAATGTGACATCCAAGGGCACCAAAAATTAGTAGTTCTTCCCTTTTTAAGTCTGTTTGTTTTTTCATCCCATAGCCCAGAATGAGAAACTAAATGGAAATATGTAAGCTGTCAGAATTAGGAGAAGAAAAAAATCTCTGATTTTGAAACAAGTTACATCTTGTATTTTTGGTCCTATATTTTTTGCATAGCTACAGAAGACCAAAATATGAAAGATTGCCTTGAATTTGTCCTGAAGAACTTCAGCTATTATTACTGATAGGAAATGTTTAGCTGCTGTTCCAACAATCCTTTTGTCCACATTCTTTCCCCAACTCTTAAATCATATTCACACGAATTGATAACCCGAGTTTGCAAAAGTTTGCTTTCCTGACAAAACTTTTTCAATGCTGCCTCCAACCAAAGGTGCAAGATCATGCAACTGCAGAAGCCTGTCCTTCAAAGGAACTAACTTGGTATAGAAAGAAGCAAGCTAAAACTGGTAGATAACTATGCAAAAAGTAATCATCTCTGATTTTAAACTCTAATTACACCACAGTCAACAAGCAGCCTGATGAAACTACTGTGCATAATAAATCTGGGACCTATTAGAGATGACAGATTTACACTGGCTGTCACAGCAGCCTGTGTAAATTTAAGTGGCAGACAAAGGTCTCCTGAACATAGGCCCAACTTGTGTGGCAAATTTTGGTCATCCTAAAATTAGATTGCAGTCACCTATAGAAATTAAATGCAAATTTATGAAATGGTCCAACACCACTGAGCGCAGGTGATAACCTACACTGCAAGCATTAACTTACATTTCAAGCAGTAAAATAAACAAAATAACTCCAGCCCTTCCAACAGTATGTGGGCTGTTTTATGGTCAGAAGAGCTGTTACACTTTGGTTTAAGGAATAACCAACAATGGGGATACAGGATTTACCTGTCAGCTGACTGCAACTGCATGAAATGGACCAGCACAGTGCTTTCCATTCTCTGTGAACTTAAGTTTCATTAAGCAATGGAACAGACCCACAGATCTAAATATGACATAGAACATTTGCCTTGATTTGCATGATTTTGATCTTAAAGTGGTACTCCTGTTAAACACAGGAACAAAATTCTGGGAAATTCTGAACTTCATATTCTGTATCGCTCTTATAAAAGCTGCTTTAAAGTTTAAAAATTTAAATTGAAAAACAAAATAAAATTAGTTGTTTAACCACTTTAAGAGCATGCTAGAGTTGCATTTTGCCTTGACCGTGTCTGTCCCTTTAAATCTTTCAACTGATGTTTCTAAGCTTAGTGCTCACACACCTTGTTTATATTTCAGCTATTCAGAGGATCTCATTTACCTTGAAGAGTGTGGCTTTTTCAGGGATTATTCCTTTAATTTTCACCTGAGGTTCCAGAGGAAGTGGAATAAGTTCCATATCTGCTAAATTCATCTTTTCATTATCAGCTAATAATGCCTGAAGCCTCTCATTCTAAAAGAATAAAAAGTTGTTTAAGAAAAAACACATAGTAGGTATATATGAAGTTCATAAACAAAGGATGCATTACTAACAAGTATTCAATTTATTCAGTTATGTACAAAGAATCAGGGTTTCACTCCTTGATAATCCAGGAAAATAAAAACTCTCTATTTGCAGTAATTTGAATAAAAAAGGATCTATGCCATCTAGTGTTAGTATAATCAAGCAATTTTCTAAGTTCCAGATACAACAGTTTTAAAAAAGCAAACTTCTCATTTGCCTGCACAAAGGACAGGACAATTTGTTTCCATACCAAAATTAAATGTTAGTTATATTTCAGAAATTGAGTCAAATCTAATTCAGAAACTTTATATCCCCCAATTCCACCAAGGCATTCCCAACCACCAAAGAGCCGAAAGCTTGCACTGATCTCATTTCCAGGCTTACTCTACATCCCTACGTCTGTAGTTATCAGAAACACAACACTCATCAATTTTTGAGTACTTTAGACTTGGTGTCCTACACAGTAAGGGTCAAATACATTAAAGACTCTAGCCTCTTTCCTTGCTGAATATAACAGACACAAACAGACACCAAGGAGGCCCACAGCTACTAGGAATAGTTCTAGTGGTTAATTGCTGCTAGCTAGATTGCAATCTAGAAGTCATGTGATTCTTAGTTTTACAGAAATTTCCTAGAAGAATATTAAATTGAACACCACCTTCACAAGAAGGAAATAAATCCTACAAACTGAAAAATCCTCCTCTTTTAGTCCTTGTTACTGATACACAGAACAAGTTGCCCAACTTTTTCCTCGTAAGTATCTTATTTTTCTGCACAGATATATCCCATACATTTAAAGAAATCATCACACTGAAAAATCTGTGTTTAAAATTACTGATGTGTGTCAAAGGAAAAGGTTATACGCAAACAGAAATCCATCTGCCATTTCTGCTTTCTTTCCCATACCTGCCTGTTACGTTCACTTAAAACACTTTAGCTAAGAAGGACAAAGCTTCTTAAAATGTATGTATTACAGAAAGCCTTTTCCTCAAGACCCAACAGAAAGCAGAGTTCTGATAAACAAATACATCACAGAAGAACAGTTCTGTTGCTCTTGTAACAAATGACACCTTGCTGCTAACTGTTTTTCACTGTCTATTCTGGCATATCACTCACATACCAATAACCTGACACTTTCCCATATCCCCTAAAACATGTTCAGCTTTATCATCAACTACTTAATTATTCTCACATCTTTCTTTTGCCAAAATACCCCAAGAGTGTTCTCAAGAGCCTCTTCTATTTTCTATCTACAAACTTTGAAAACACATTGGAACTTTGAACTATCAAAACCTTTCCACAGTTTGTTCACCACTAACCAAAATTATTACAGAAGGGTGGACATCTGTTATAAATCTCAGTACTAAGGAACTTTAATGGAAGGCTAACATTCCTATCCATTATCAAATTCAAGCCACAGACAGTCTTTCCAATCCTTTAGTTACCTTTTTCTTACGATTCCCACTTTCACGCTGCACTGCCTTCATTACATGAACCAACCGATCTACAAATGTCTGCTGGGCTGCCAACAGTGAGCGCATAACTCTGACAGACTTATCACCCTAAGAGAATGAAAAGAAACAGAATTAGTTCCTTGTTCTGCAATTATTTTATCTAGAAATCATTCCTTTGTTCTTAGACTTTCAGGCTTTTAAGAGGTTAAGTGAATAATGATCAATTTCCTGTCAATTCAAAAGGCATTTTCTGTAAAACACAATCACAGTCACTGTAGCTGGCAATCAATTATCTGACCTAACAAGTGCACTTCAATTTGCTTCAACAATTTCAGTGGTGAACAGTCATGCATGACAAACCTATTCACACAGCCAACATAAGTTAGTAAGGATAAGTGCGAAATATGAAGTGCAAGAATCAGATTCAAGTAACCCCCCTTAAAACTGGAAATAATATTAAGTGTGAGATACATGAAAATCGGGAAAGACTGCATATCATCTACTATAAAGTGAAACTTCCAATTCACAGAAGTATTTTCGGCTGTTTTAGGTTTTTTTTTCCCTGCTGCTCCAGCACCCTCTGCTGCCAACACACAGAACAGCAAGTGCTGTTTCTGAGCTTCAGATCATCTCTCCACTTGCACTTCTAGGATAGGAGCTTCCAATAAATAAATAGTAAATAAACCACACCGATTACACAAGGCCTTTAGAAGCTTTTAGATCCAGTGTAAGGCAGACGATTTTAGAACCAGTATGTTACTAACAGGAACAAGCAACAAAAAAGAAGAAAGAGTTCTCAATATTTGTTCTTTTCCTTTTTGGTAGTTACTTCAGCTTACTACAAATTCAAAATTCAAGCAGAAGAGGTAGCTTTTTTAAAATTTCAGTGCATGTGACATAGATACACAAAAAAATCCCAACTCATCCTCTTGAGACACCTGCACCTTTATAGAAAAGGACTATCCCAAACCATTATGTACTTCCTTATACAGTGGCATTACCTTCAGCAAAGCCTGACTGAATCTTCTCATCACATTTAAGTACATTTCGTGAGTCTTTGGGTCCCTCTGCTGAGTATCTTGGTCTTCACACTCCACTATTACATACCTGCAGCATAAAAACAACCCAAGTTATACCATACTCTTGTAGCTACACAATTTCAGTGAAACACATTAGCGCTGTATTACAGACCTGGAATTAAAAATGAAGACCATCTTTGAATGAAATCTTCAGCTCAACCAACAGTTGAACTCTTTTAAATCGCACAGTCCCCAATCCCATTTGGATTAGGAGACTCTATCAAAATTTCTGTGGTTTTTCACTTACAGTGAAGTGCCAACACTCAAACAGGACATACCTGAAGTCCAAATGACATGAACAGTCAGGGCAAGAAGTACAACTGAGCATGTTTTCCACTCCGATACTACTTTCTACATAATATAGTGGCTGAAGACATGCTATTTAAGTGCACCTGCAATACAAGGAGAATCTCACCCTATCTGCTCCCTATTTTACCATCAGAAATGACGGAAGGAAAGGTATTGCTCCTAAAGAAGCTCCACAGAGTCTACATGCCAGAGTTTCCATTTTATGAAATCAGATGCAAAACTTAATAGTACAATCTGAAACAGTTATACTGAAAATTTATTTTGATGTTAAACAGTCATTTGGAATGCTTTTGTGTAAATTTCTACTTGTAGCACTGACAAGCAAAAAGTAGCTATGTATTGAAGCTATTTATTGATAGCTATGTATGTATCTTCATTCTGTTGGGCAAAGTATCTCCTAGTACTACCCAGCAAAAACATGCGATAAACTTACAATGAAATAAAAACATATAATAAACACTATTTAAAAAGGGAAGAAATTAGCATGTCAGTCAACTTTCAAACACTGCATTGGGAATCAAAAGTAACTAATTCAAGACACTCTTTTGGATGTTACACTGTCAGCAAGAATTCTTGTAGGGTGTAATTACATCTTCCTTATGTACTTAAGCAGAATCTCTTTGTGATGGAATAATTGAGACAAGACTAGAGGTCTGTCCCGTGCAGCTCATCAGATTTAAACAGTCTGATTTGTAAATACACAATATATTATATCCACTAGAATAAAGCATATGTAACTTATTCCATCTGTACAACCCCAATGAAATCTATAACTAAAGATTCTTTCTAGGGCCTTGCAGCTAAAGACTGCTCTCTCACGAATATATGTACAAAAGTAAGTCCGTATTTACAAAGTCTGTGCACCTACACTTCAAGGAAAAGGGGAAGTAATGAATTGAAACATGCCATTTTCATCTTCATTTGTTAAAAAGCCCTCGACAGTTTCTCAAAGTTATCTTGAAACAAGGAGTAAGAGCAATGTTTCCTACTTGGGTAGGTGTCTTGTATGTCCAAAGAAGAGACAGAAAAAGCAGTAGCACAGACTTCTGAGGCCACTGTTAAAGGATGGGATAGCTTTACAATGACAAGTGACTGAGCAGAAGGTTTCATTTTCAAGGGTTATTGTACTTTTTCCATTGATTATTTTAGGTGCATGCTGTGTCTGGGTAAGTGAAACATACAATTGATCAGCAGCCATGAGGATTTATGGCTACGTCAGCTCAAACAGTGGCTGCAACATTTGTATTTTGTCACTGAGAAATTGAGATGTCTGGAAAGAAAACAAAGAATAAATTGATTAGGGTTTTTGGCTTGGTGGACTTTTGTTGCCTGTTTTGTTGAAATTATTTTTTTTTTAGGTCGTAAGTCAAAAACTTCACAGAGTTATGAATGTTTGAATTTTCTGTACACTGAGTGTCAGAGATGCTGCTGAAATGTAAGAGAACAGTTTCTACCAACCTGGTAGAAATAAGCTAAGTTACCACTTATCTTAAAGAAGAATATTTGATTAGGTCAAGCATTTGGTTTCTACTCACACTAATTCAGCCTGCAATTATTTTATTCATTTATGTTTAATAGCAATTCTTAATGAAATCAAACATTATCTTTGGCCACTGCAATAGAAGTAACTACTGCTTGCAAACATACATAAGTCATGCACTTAAATATCTTAAAATTCAACCTACTAAAAATAATTACACAATAAAACTTAGAAAGTTATAAATGGAGTCTCTCAGCATAGTTTGCTAGTTTCTTGTAGGAAATTTGTAAGAACAGTTTGCTATGTTTACATCACATATCGCACTTAGTTACGAATTCATGCCCTATTTGTGGTTAATGCTCTTAACACACTAAAATATAACCATATGCATTAGTATTTTTAGTTAATTGATGCAGATACAAAGGTTACAAATGACAATCATATGACTTAGGTTAGCCATGTAAAGGGCACCTAAGCTCTTGCTTTTAAAATAAATGTCTATATACAAGTAAATAGCTGTGAGTGTTGTGCATGTGCAGATATTTGTATATTAATACACACATAGACTCACACTTTCATACAGTACAGATCTACTCATCTCAGCTTGCTTCAAATGAGAAAATTCCTACCTGCAAATGCTTGCTCAGATTGCTTGTAGATTACTAGTTTAGGCAGCTAATTTAATTCTTAAACCACTGAGCTGAGACAAGATCCTAAGCTAAGCAGTCCTACCTCACTACCGTATAGATGAACTAACATTTACAACTAAAGTTTCCCCTTAAGAATGTGTGTATCTGCAATGACATTTTGTTTGTGCTCATAACCACAAATGGAAACAAAAATTAGGTTACAACAAAAAAATCAGTGCTTTAGGAACCTTCATAAAATACACCTTTGATTAATATTTAAGTGTATAACTTCAATATTCTAGTCAACACCATCAAAAATTATAAGCACACAGCGAAGCAGAGCAAAGGTGAATTTAATCTCCTCCCCAACACCATAAACAACTTGAATGATAACTTTTAACATAGTTTGACTGCTTTTTGTAACACTGCACTTAATGTCCTAGACATCGCCTTCTTTTTTCTAACAGTAAAGCATATTTCTGCATTTTAAAAATGTCCTTTCATAAATTAATATGTTCAAATGCGTATTGTTCTGAAGGTACTACTTCACCCTGAGAAGAATTGAGATTCTGAAGACCTCAAGACAGGTCATCTTTTGCTGAGCATCCTTCTGGGCATTGTAGCTTTGATTTCAGTTACATGTTGCTACAGTATAAATAAACAGTTTCTGACATACCAGTACAAGTAGTTTGCCAACGTGGAATTTTTGCATGCCCGTGATATCAAGAAAGTGCAAAGGTCTTGCTGGAAGGGATTTAAGAAGAGCAAAAAAAAATTAAGTTATTGAGAAATCTAAGCATTTGAGAGAGAGACAAAGTTAAGGAAAAACACCAAGTAAATATAGGAGTTGTGAGAGATATATTCCCTTCTAAAATCTGAATCCAACCAAACCTAATATTTAAATCACATTAATTTTAATATTCCTTTAAATCCAGAAACACCACTATAAGTAAAAGGTCTGCTACTCCAGTAATGTATTTACCAACATATAAAAAGCACAAGATGTCTGCAAAAAGAAACCTTTAATGTGATTTCTATTTACAATATGTTACTCTTTCCTCCTATGCAATTACATCTTGCTGTAAAAGCTGTAAAATTCAACCCCCAAAGAAATTTCCCACTCTGTTTTCTATCCAGAGCATCTAACAATCTTGAAGATGTTCTACATTTTAAGACAACAAATTTGTATAGGATACACAGCATTTAGCTGCTTCTTTTAGGCTTAACAGTCCAGCTAGCAAGAAATCTGTGCATCTTTACTGATGTGCTCAATTTGAGGCTTATTTTCTATGCACTATTAAGACTCATATAGGACAATTTGCAACAGGGAATGGATCTTTAGTTTAAAGACCAATTAATCCACATATCAGATTAAAATCAGATTCCTTCAAAATGTCTTTACCTTCTATCCTTCCCTTCCTCCAGTCCTATTACTATTACTTGTTTACTTCTGGCATAAACTGAATATAGTCCTTCACAGAAGTAAATCAAGACAGTGTCTCTCTCACTTAGGTTCAAAAAAGATGACATGCCAAAGAATACGTCTACAGAAATAACAGACTGCAGAGACTGAAATATTTGGATAACTGTTTTCTATCAAAAGACTGTTTCGGTACGCCTCAAACACATGTCAGTGTCAGTGTCTAATCAGTATGTGATAACCTTTGCTGTAATTTTCTCCTTTACAGAAGAGTACTTTAATTTCATGAAGAATTCAACTTCCAGTCCCCCAGTTTTGGATACTGTGATCATGGACATAAATAGATGCCCTGTAAAAAAAATTCAATTAAGCTATTGCTATTTTCTTAGCATTTAATTTAAATGTATATTCTTGGGCACTTTAAATATTCAGTAAGATACACCCAAAGAATCCAAATATTCACAAGCAAAAGCAAGAAACAGTATCAGGTCACTAGGTAAGTACAATACATATAAGGTTAATAATCTGACTTACATCAAGGTTTTCATTTTCTGCAAGCTCCTTTGTCTTAGAAGTAAGAGGTGGAGAGGAAACAGGTGGAATAGGACTCATAATCTGGGAACTGCACAAAGGAAAGCATGTAATTGGCATGGTTCAAAGTTCTTGCTTAGGGGCCAGGGAGCATGCAAGGAAATCACAATGAATTTTACTTCCACAGCATAATAAACTCAGAAAACTGGAAGAGAAGTATCTTTGAAGGTAGGATTCCAACCCTGTTTCAGAACAAACTGCATGAACAGCAACTTTGACAGCTGCAGTTCCTGAAAACAGCAAAAATCTGTGCCTGGAGAGCTATACAGTTTATGCCTTTGAAGGACATATGCTTACAACAAACTTTGCATTTTATTTCATCTTACACAGAAAATAAGCAGACATAGATAGGAATTCAACAAATCTGAATTTTTCAGGAGCTTTTTCAAATGTTCTAAGATGAAACTGCTAATGCAGAACACCTGCAAGCACTAGTCTCTGGAATGCAACTACACATAACTGAGTAGATAAATGCTTATTTGCAAGGCAAAGTTTTCAGATGGTAAATTTACCTGAAAGGAAGTAATTAAATAGCTCTCCTAATATCTAAGTATCATTGCAGCCTCAAAATACACCACCTTTTCCACCACACTCACTTCTACAGCTTTGCAGAAAGATCAATGAAAAGTTGTAGAATGGTAACACAAAAAAATACACTCTTGTGTTACAAGTCATTAGAAGCTTAAGACTGAAAATCCTGAAAATCTGTAATAAATATTCACAGAAGACTTTGGTTACCAAGTTTGTTTGCACTTTGCTTAATACTTTATTAGGTATCTCAGTTTTTCTTTTGGATTCCTGCAAGTATAAGAAGTATGCTTCCACAAGTCTCCCCCTACACCTTCCTTTGCAGGAGAAGGATGAAATTTCTCTCCACTTCAAACTGACTGGACTTTTACATCCACATTCTCTGATGAAAGTGCAAAGTGGAATCCCACATAACTTCAGTGAAGACAACTTTTTCAAGTACAGAAGGACGCAATGACAGAAGAAAACTTCCGCTCTACAGAAGTTTTTTTTCTTTTGTGTAGTAAGATCGAAGGCCACAACTTTAACATTGTTTGCTCCGTGAACTATATGTAAACAGGAAACACATTTCATGAATGGTCTGTATTTGTTGGGATTGCTTTTATTCTTGGTGGTTTTTTTAATGTTCAGGTTATAAAATAACATGTTGAATATGCAATACACTCCTAAAAAGACGAAACAATTTGATGGATTAGAATGTTACATGTTTCTGCCTTTCTGCTCGAAATCTGAGCTTCTTACCTGTCTATTTCTGGAGCATTAGATCCAGATGTTGACATAGTTTCTGACATAGAACCTTGACTGTCCCTCTTGCTAGGCTCCAGGCCATTCTTTATGTCATCAAAGTTTTCATATTTCAATGCTTGGACTAACTGTAGCAGGTACATCAGCAAATCCTTGTGGAGGAAAACAAATCCAAGTGAAACAAGGGTGTCAGTCAAAGTGAACTAGAACTCCTTCTGTTTACAAAATTCTAATTTACAAATAAAGTCAGTCAGGATTTAGTGACCTCTAACAACACAGAAACTGAGGTCTCCCTAAACAAGCAATATACCATAGCAAAACTGGTGTTGGATGAAGTTTGACTCCCCTAAGATACTGGATTATCATTCTACTATTCTTTGTTACTCAAAGACAATAAGTGCTAATTTAGTGAATATTCAATTCCTGCTTTAAAATTCTCTTTAGTTAAGCTGCCCTAATTGCTTCTAGCATCCACAGAATAAAGCTTTCAATTTGCATCTCACAAGAAGAAAATTGAAAATTCAAGCATAAAATCTGGACTATGATATCACGAATGAAGATTGTCTCTTCTCTTATGGATTATTTTTTTATCCTTCCTGTAGCTGGGGATCTAAGAGGAAAAACACATATCTAATCTATTTTAGATTGAAGAACAGAATTTTAACCTCTTGCTGCTTAAAATCAACTTGTTGCCTTTACTATTCAACTTCTTCTGTTATTTACCTTCCAATACTTTGTTAAAGATACCTTTTTAAAGTCAAAGCAGTATGATATTGGCTATTGAAGTAGGCTTGAAAAAACATATTTATGCTCCCTACTTTAAACTCTGTTGATTGCCAAAGATTAAAGAGTTATGGCAATACATTCAAACCTGTGTTTGCTTTTTTTTTTTTACTGCCAAAATAAAATATATAAATTACTGAAATTTAACATACTAGATTCTATTAAGTGGGCTCTATTTATAATCACAGCTCATCACATTCTAATCAGTATACAATTAGAAAGACTTCATTTCTACAGATATTCTTCTACTCATTTTCTTCAGCAAAAGCGTATGATGATATACTGCACCAATTCACCAGATGGATCTGCTGAAAATCCTTCCGTTGACTATTTAAGTTCAGAGCACTTATGCAGGTTAACACTCAGAATTTATCACTGATTTTTGGTGAGAACACACCATTGTTTTACCTTGTTTAACAAAACCAGCTACTACTGGCTGTTCATGCTAAGACAATTATCAATGTGTGAAGACCGCTCCCCAAAAACCTTACAATATATAGCAACACAGTGAATTATTTTTTGTTTTCCTTCACTTAAATGTCATTTCAAGGATTGAATGACAGTAAAAATTCTGAGACCAGCAGACTTTTCCATGTACCCACAGAGCAGTGAATACCTCATCATCAGCCTGCTGAAGCCTGGCGACAGCATAGCGCCGCACCGTTGGGTTGGTGAAGTGAGATGACAGAAGTTCCAGAGAGTCTTCCACATCCATGGGCTTCCATCTGCCCAGCAGCTCCAGTGCTTGCTTTGCCTCTTGTGGCAGATCCCAGTTGACACACTTCAGGAATTTTGTCAAGGCCTAAATAGGAGATTGGACAATGCATCAGTAAAAAGCTAGCCAAAAGAAATTATTTCAAAAATGAATGTCTCACATGAAGGTAGAGTTAGATTCAGATTATATTTACATAAGCACAGACCTGGAAAAGCTTACTGATATAAGTGACAAGGTCCCGTCCAGCCCAAAACCATTCAACAACTCAACTTACCTTCTCCTGATGAGTAAGGTAATATCTGAATTTCCACACCAAATCCTGCTCCTCATACGTTAGTTGCTTTGTTGGTGGATAACTCACTATGATCTATTTGATACATAGTCAGAAAGTGAGTTTAAAAATGTGAACAGGAAAAATCACCAAGTTAATAAAGTATACTGTGAGAAAGCACAACACTGACAACACAAAAATAGCTAGGAAAAATAAAAGCTTTCCAACAACACAAAGTTATGGTATCATGGTGATGTTCCTCAGTTACATGGTAAATTGAACTGACAGGGCAGGCAAACACAGTTGCTTTAAGTGTACCATTCACACCTACATGACATGCACAAAATACACATTCTTAACCTCCCAAAACAGTTTAAAAAAAAAAAAAAAGAACAAGCACCTTGTGTTCCTTTCTGAGCTGAGCCCTTCTACCTAAGCACTTTTAAGAAACACTGAAACATTTCATTCATGATTTTCCATAAACTGAAATTAACTACATTTTCCTTAAACTGTCACCATATATTGTCATCAACCTACCTAATAAAATTGAACTTAGCCATCATATGACTGACTTACATTAAGCTGATCTCGTGTAGTTGCATTAGGCTTCAGGTCATGATCAGAAGGTCCACTTCTTAAACTTCGAGCAAGTTTGTGATGTTTGCTTTCTACTAAGTTCTCCTAAACGCAGAGGGTAAGTCGGTATTTATAAATACTAAATTTCAGAAAAAATTACTATTGAAACAAAACCATCCAGCAAAGACTCACCAGGCTCTTGAAAAATGCATAGCAATGAAAATTCAAATCTAAAAGTATAGCATCTTCTGGCATTTGTTTGTTTTACAAAAAAACCTCCTTTAATAATATGTGGAGGGTTATTTGGAGTTTTGAGGGTCTATTCCAGTTTATGACTTAACATTAACAAACCCTACCTTGCCTTTCAGTGAATTGCTGCAACATGTAAGCATTTCAGTCAACACATCCGTATCAACAGCACTCAAACGTGCTAGACAGTTCATAAACATTTTCTTTAGGATGTTTGCAGCATAAAGCTTTGTATGCAAGAAAAACATCTCAAAAACTTGTCCCACTGTTAATACCATGTTAGCAACAGTAGGAGCCACAATAGGAGCCACAGTGCCAACGAGTTTTCAGCAGCCAAGGCAGTTTCCAGCATTGTCAGACTTGCTCTTGCAGTGTTAGATTACACGGTGCTCAAACAGTGTTGCCAGTACAAGCCCACTTACATTAAGGTTCCCAAAGCTGCCAATACCAGTCCCACTGAATTGGCATCCATAATAATGGAAATCTTTTCTAGAACTGTACTTAGGCACTGTCTACATGAAAGACAACATACAAGAGAGCGTAGGGAGAAAATATTTTAACAGAGGAAGTGACCAAGAGTTATTGCAGTAGTCTCTAAATTCTACATTTCTCTTATATTCCCACCCTCTGACTTCTTTTGCCAACAATATCCCTTCTCTATTTTCTTACACCTCAGACATAAGCACATTAGGTATGGAAAGGAGGAGGTGAACATAAGCATTTTAATCTAGCAGCAGCAGAAATAGAAAAAAATAAACTTAAAATTCAAACCCATTGATATCTCTCAACTGGTCAAATATATCTTCCCACCGGAATTTTAAAGTATTTAAGATGGCAGCTTTCATCTACATTTATGAAAAGTTCAACAGTAACTCTGTAGTACAGAGTTGGCATTACATGGAGCAAGCTTACCATAGACATCTGGGGATCTGGAATCTTAACAATTTCAGGACTTGTTAAAATTGGAGATGACTCATCACCGTCCTGAAAGACAAGAAGTTGAAGGCATATTATACATCTCAAGTTTTAGGGAAAAAATACATCACATTAATGCATTGTGAACTCTACTATGGTGAAAGAATGATGCAAATGCTGACAGCTTTAAGGGGAAAAAAGAAAATAATAGGTTATTCTTCTTGTTTGTCTTTTTCCCAGATGATAAACCAAGTGGCAAGACAGATGGAAATTCACCAGAGGAGACGCAACTTGGCAACTCACTACCATGCTGGCACACAAGTGAGTGGAGAAATTTGCCACTATTGTCACATGTGTCCTCTGGAAGCATGAAGAGAAATAAAACCAGGCTCTGTCTTTCCACCAGACCCAAATAATTTCCTAGAAAACTCTACCACACTGAAGAAAATATCTCCTAGAAGTTCAATACAGACAAATATAGCAAGACATATATAACCCTACCTATCAGAGGTTCTACATGCTTAGAGTCTAATGTGTGCTAATAAGGAAGAGAGGAGCTAAGATTCCTGTTTAAACCAGACACAAGGAAAAAAATTAAAAGCCTGCCACCACATAACAAAACTAGCAACTCTGTCTTCCAGACACACAGCACTGGGTTTGTGCTTTGTAACTTCAGGAAGGTAACTAAGTATTAATAAGAGCTTTGCAGAAACATTTCATTTAAAATACAGAATAAAACTGTCGAATTCAGAACTAAACAAGATCAGCATAACATGGGCTCTGCTATATTTATACTTAGTCTGTTTTAATTTATTTTGCTGTAAATTTCAGATCAGAATAAAATTTTTTGACATGCCAACATTTCCCCCAGTAACTAAGTCTTGCAGTAACTTGCTCAGGCTTCTTTCTGACCCTACCCTCTTTTCTTCCTGCTTTTCCAATCCCATATGCCTCTTGGAATACCTTTACTTTTATACTTTTCAGAGGTAACTTTCAAAGGAGAGGCTGTTCCAAAGGAGAGAATCATTCATCACTAACAAGATACATGAGTTAAAATTGCCATTAACCTCCCAGGAGAAACATCTTTTTTTCCAATTACATAAATTTTGTGTTGTTGATCACAGTAAAATATCTCTTATTATTAAAATGCTTCTTCAAAAAGACACTTTTAATTGCATTTACTAGTATCCTATCCCTTTCGGAAGTAACAAGTTTGACAAAAGTCGAAGTAAAAACCATAAGAACACAGATATCCTTCCTAGTTAAGGAAAATAAACATACAGTCTGCCTGTGGCTGGTGATGGTCCCAGAACATGAGAAGGTTGCTTTTCTCATTAATCTTTAAAAAAAAGCATGCATGCAAACATTGAAGAGGCAAAGATGATGTTTGCTTACAATATCTCTGCTCTAAAAGCATATTGCCTAAATAAAGAACTTAGCTGTGACCTCACTGCACAGAAATAATAGTTTCAAAGTATTTCCATAATAACAAAATATGCTGCATCACTAACAGTAAACTGGGCTGGAGTCACAGTGGCAGATCTGCATTCACATTGTACTAAACCTCTGCAATCTGACCAGGCAGAATGCTCATATCATGTTACAGTAGTTTCACAAAGCCAAATAATATAAAAACCAATTAAATTGTTGCAGGTGGGGGGAATCCTTCTTTTCATAACCACATCTGATGACAGACTGACTTCTATCTACCAGTACTTTACCTTCCAATTCAAAACTATAAAGCTGCAATCTGACTTTGCCTTTATAGAAACACCGAAAGATTCCAATGTCCCAGTGACAAGTCTACGCTCTGTTTAGAACCTTCACATGAAAACCCTGTACAGAAAACTTGACACAAGAGGGGATTCAGTAGCAACAAGCTACTAACCTGCTACTAACAAGGATTCAAACTCAGGCATTTATAGCATCCAGATCCCATGAGGATTCTCTAGGGATAAGTTAATAGTAACACCCATTGCTGTATCCTCCCCTCAAGTGAAAGAAAAAAAAAATCAGATACATTAACTAGTAAAAGGAAAGGTTTCAGACTGGTAGAAGTGGAACGCCTTCCCCAGAATTAGAAACCTATGGCAGCCATTAAAAATTCAAAACTCACTAGGATGAGAATGACAAAAGCACTATTGTCTAAAATTTGTTTGCTTACAAAACTAAAAAAAAGAATGAGCAAAGCCTTCCAGTGTCATGTCAAAATGTTTATAAATGAAGATTAAGGAGGTTTTTTTCCAAGATTAATGTTAAAAGAGTGGTTTGTACACTCATTGCCGGGAATTCTTTTTGGAACCTTTTAAAAGAATCATGACAATGACTATTTATTTTAAACTCTTTGAATGCAGTCAGATCATGTTGAAGAGTGAAGCTGACAAGTTCTAGCTATTCAGTTCAAGCATCAGGAAAACCATTCCCAGTATTTCACTACGTGACAGAAAAAAGCCTTAAGCTCAACCAAAACTTGCCATGAAACCAAGTTTTTCCAAGCATTCATGGGACAAGTTACAGTGTCAGGAGTGAACATTTTGAAAGAGACGGTTTAGTGAAATACTCAAGAAGGCACAATGACATTACTTGTCCTGTGAAGGATGTCAGCTGTTTAACCACCCTTCTGTAACTCTCCATTATACCTTGAGGGCATCATGTGCAGTACCACAACCCTGAACATACAATCTCACTAAACCAAACCAGTGCCTAAATTAGCACTTGAATTTGGCCAAGTGCATCTTTTTGAAGTGTCTTTCCTGATAATGGAAATCTCAGAAATCCCTGACATCCTCCAACTGCCAACAGCCACGTGGGATGTGATGAAAGACAGACCTGAGCACAAGAATGCAGTGCAGACACTGGGCCTTCAGCAACCTCTTCCCTCAGTGAATCTGCTCCTCTTGGCTGCAACACTTCCTAGCACTTCCTGCTATTTTGCCACCAGGAAACAAAAGCAACATCAATACTAAACATCAGTAACTTGTTTTCAACCGCTGTGTTACAGGGCTCTGGAGATATTTCACTACAATAAGGTGTGTGTGACTTAACATAAATATCAGAGTCCTTTAAGACAGACCACAAAATTTGCCAAGTTTTCCAAACCAGGAACATTCTTCTGTACTTGCCTGAAAATCTGTTTCAGAGCATAAATAAATATGCAGGTTGTGTTTATCTTATTCTTTAACCAAAACACCATTTAAAGTAACACCCATGCAACCCAACATCTCCCCCACAAAAAATAGAAGGACAGACAACCAGTGGTGTAGACACTACTTTTTCTTCCTTTAAATTCATGAAAAGGTCTCTGATAATCAAATTTATTTATGTTTTTTTAATGAACGGGATGCAGCAGTGCAATCATTTACCCAAAGACACATTTCACTTGAAACAAAATACATTAGTGATAAATGCTGATGTTATTTGTACTTGGTAAATCACACAGAATTTCTGTCTAAATGGAGAATCAGAAGTGATGCTGTCATTACTAGCAGACCCTATCCTTCATGTCTTGAATGCTGTATTTAAATGAAGTTAACACAGAACATGGAAAGAGACACTGCCACCACTTCATTGTAATTGAATGTTGAGTTGAAGAACCTCAAGTTCTATCAGTTGCTGTTTAACAGGGTAGTTCTTTCTAAACACTTGAAAACAAATATATCAACAAAACTGTGACAAGTAATCTCCACTTCGACTATCGGTCACAGGCAGGTGACAACAGAACCTTCTTTCATTATGCTCGGTGCACTGGATTGGTGATGCCCGATACAGAGACTGGAGACTGTAATTGGAAGCATGACAAAATTGAGAAAACAGGCACTAATTTATGTACCATTTCCTACCGCTGTCAGAAAAGGGTCAAGAACTTGCTGGAAAGCTACTTGGTAACAACAAATCCCTCAAACTGCACTTAGCTATAGCTCTAATATGTACTATTACACATTCAATTACTTTATTTCTGCAAGAGCAACCAATTCATAGTTATTCTGTTCCATGCATTTTTAATACGCTTCAGAAACATCTGTTTAAAGAAAGATGCATGCTTGAGTTTGAATCTTCTTTCCTGTATTGTGCACATCTATAAAATCACAATGATGGAAAAGAAAGAAGTCATATGCGTACATCAGGAATAACTCATCTATAATGGCAGGTTGCTGGAGGTAAGGGAGAGAAGTCATTTTTAGGAATGTCATGTTCATTTATAAAAGGAAAAGAGCCAAGAGGACACAAAGCCACATGCTCAAATGTTTGCACCTGTAAAAAGTATACCATGTTCTCATGTAAAAAGTGAGGTGTCAGCAAGAAGTTTTAATATTTTGATCATATTCTGTTATGCTCTCCAGACAAGTATTTCCTTAATGTCCACAGAAGTAAATAACCTTATTTTGTTCATGGGGAAATCTGACACACTGTAGGTTTCATCGTGCTTTGTAACACAAGATAGTTTTGTAACAGCACAGACCTCTACAGTTGCTGATTGTAGGATAAGCCTACAGAGGCACCGGGAAAAAATCTGTTCTAAAGGCAAAAAGATTTTGAAACATGTAGAGAGGTCTCCCTGTCCAGTACAGACCCCAAAAAGAAATGCTAAACAGCTAACCTAGACAGCTGCCTAAGACTTCCACTCATATTACCAAAATTCACTAAGAAACTAAACTGAAAGAAAAACAAAATCAAATTAACTGTCCCCCCTCCAGAAAACCCACAAAAAGGCTCCAACCAAACACTGCCCTCAGAAAACACTTCTGAAAGCCAAAAAAGCCTAAGTCTTAGCTTGTAACATATCAAATAGTTAAAGCAGATTCTGAACTGTCTTCTTTTTTTTTTTTTTAATCCTACTTTTTGCTATTTATTACTGTATTTTTCACTGCCTTCTTCAAGAATTTAAAGTTAGAACACAGTTCTTTCAGTCCAGGTCAACTGGTAATACTGTCACATACACAGAAATTCTTATAATCCATTTTCCATTATGTTAACATTTTGTGTACTGAATTAAGCTCTTGAAAATTCTCAGAATAAATGTTGCTTAAAGGTGGTGCTTCTGCTCTCAAAAGCACACCAGTTTCTTCTTCCGCCTTTTTTCTCTTTCCCATAAAGCTACATTATTCAGTTACTTTCTGACTTCTTAAGAATCTAAACATGCTGAAAAATTAAAGAAATAATTTCATTTGAAACCAGGTTATAGATACACAGCTTTTTCCATCTCAGTGGGTCTTTCCACAATACACAGGTCCTTAAGAGTGACAATGCATTCCAATACCACACTGACATCTGTTAAGTTCACTGATAATCATTCATCCCACTAAATTTTAACTTAGGAAAAATACTTAAGGCAATGCTTTGCAGATCTGTTTCATAAACAGCAAGAAAAGATTCAAAACATTCCAATCCAAAGTCTTTTACTTAATTACTCTACAGTATTTTCAGTATGAAAGACTAAGCTTCTATATTTGTTCTTTTTACAGAAAATGTTCACCAGCAGAGCTTCTGTGTAAAGTTTTAATAACTCATCTTTTATAAAGTTAACACTCAATACAGGTACATTTCTTCCAGATCTAAGTCATAATTTTACATACAGCTACTCTGAAAGTACTGCTGGATGACTGAAGGAACTATAAATCAGAAAGTTTTTAATCACTCACACTTGTTAAATTCTGTAATCTTGAACTCTATTACACAAATGACTGACATCTGCAATCTTGTTGCATCTATACTATTTGATTTGTATGTACATAAACAGTTGCCACTGACAGCTGTCTGCTGCTATACTGCAGCAGAATATTTCATCTCAGCAGAAAAACCCATTCATTTTAGGTGCATATGCTGCTTTTTAAAGGCAACCATAAAGCCTGCAGGGCACATACCTTTTCGTAGTAAACTATTCCATATTCTTTATCATCACACTTGACGCAACGGAATTCAATCATCAGGTACATAAAATTGGAGCTTCGTTTTTCCCTCTGAGGAAAGAGCCACCACAGATGTGTATCATTTATTGCAGGGCATCAATCTTCAGCATTCTCAGTACAGCAATTACCCTACTTCCTTTGTGCTGTAACTGATTAATCAGGTTATCAGCTGTTGTAGCAATTACTTAATCATTTCATAGAACTACTTGAGACCATATCACCTCCTTCCTGACATCTTCCTACCTCACTTTCCCACTTCATGATACATATTCACACTTAACAGATGAAAACCTGTTTTCATCAGCAGCTCCCAGTTGTCGTCTAAAGGTATAAAAAACGCAATGCAGAATAATCAGATGACCACTGGGTAGCTGGTGCATGCTTTTTTTTCTAAATTATTACCTATAATTATGCACATCAAAGAAAAAAAACTGAAGATATGGAGAAAGCAAATAATTTTTTTAAGCCAACACCATAAAAAAGCCAAAATGAACTTGGACTACAAGATTAGATTTGCAGCTTACTCACTTTCAGAGAAAGATTTGCTCAGGTATGCATTTTTTAAATGCTTTATCTAGAAAAAGTGTTTAGAACTTTAAAATCTAGGTGGGAAACTAGAAAGAAGTTTAACAATGAATAATTTCAGTTCATTTAATGCATTCATAATGGTTTGACTTTCCACCATAGGCAAAGTGGTTCTCTATTTAAAGCACAAGTCTCGGAACTTTTATTTCACTGTACTTTTACAGTCAGTGAAGAGGAATAAAAAAAAAGGAAAAAAATGGGATAAAAAAGAGGATAGGCTTATTTCTAAAAAACATCAAGATATTTATTGAGGTTTATAGAAACACAGATTTCAGTTAAAAAAAGAATTTGATTTCCAAAACTCTAAAGCTCTAATTACAAATAAGACAACAAAAATCTCAGGACACAACACAGGGAAAAACAGAGGTTTTGGTGCAAGATGAGTATAAAGAAATCAAACAGTTGGAGCTGATTTTGCTCAAAGAGGTTTAAAATCTCATTCAGGCATTAAACTACCAGATTATACTCCTTTTTAAAAATATCCATTCAAATCTTACAAATGTCTTTTCTCAGCACTCAAAGTTAAAAAAATAAAGTTGAACAGGTCTGAAGCCAAGGAACAGGCCATAAGTCTAAAAAGCTTCCCATCACAATCTAAATCCTAGACTTAAGTTAGTCATGCCTAACAGTGTTTGTTCCAAGCTGTTCCAAATTATTAATGAAGTCTGTCTGCCTGCCATGATCAAGTTCACCTGAAGCTGAAAACAGCTAAGACAGCTGTGTACTGTGGTGGATGAAACACTGGACATAACCCAGCCATGTGCACTGGCTGCCCCAAAACCAACTCTGGACAGGGCTCAGAGCATCCTGGTCCGATTAAAGATGTCCCTGCTCATTGCAGAGGGTTGAACTAGATGGCCTTTAAAGGTCCCTTCCAAATCAATCTATTCTGTGATTCTCATTATTGCTAAAGTAAAAGCAACTTTAAGCTTCCAAAGAATTACTTTTTCCTTCATCATATGCACTGGCAGTTGAAGAAAAAAAAACCAGGCAGTTAAAAGTCAGTCTCCTAAACAAGTGAAGGTTCATATTAGCAAGATAAAACCCCCCAAAATTCCAAACCTGATGTACAATGACTTACCTCATTGATCATTTCTATTTCTCTAAAGGTGAGTCTGTCCAGCCAGTCCACTTTCACCATGTGACCTTGCCGATGAGACTTGGTGAGCTGCAAGAAAAAAACACAGTAACATTTAAATTCCTCAAAGCAAGGAAAAGAACACCAAAATTGTAACAGGGACACTAATATGAAATCAGAGGAAAAAAATAAAGGAACTGAAAAAAACCTCATCTTCTACAGCACACACATAGTACATACCTAGGAAACAGCCAAACCATGCCATAAAAATAAGTCTATCTAAAATACCAATCCCAGCAAAGAACCTAATAATTATCCAAGAACATCACCTCTGCATTTTTAACACAGCAAAAACAGGACCTATTTCTTAACTAAAGTCACATAAAGAAAGACATACCGTTTTTTAATTACTGTGTTTCCAACAGTAAAACTCACCAAGCCAAACAAAAAAGGGTATCCAGATTGAATAATTCTGCCTATGTCAGCCTTACTTAAACAGGTTTCCAGACTGGGATTGTAACCGGGTCAACTGAAGTTCTTAGAGCAAGTCATAGACAGCTTGCTCTCTGTTTAAGTAATGTGGTAAGTAGCCCAAGTTTTATTCCTATGTTTACAAACTGCTGTAGCAATAGCAAGGATGTTGTTTAAAGGACTCATTAAGAACAGAAGATAAGATGAAAGCTTATTACTCGTAGTTTCAGATACACTAACACAATTGTTTAAGAAACATCCAGCAGCAGACCACACAAATATGTGTGGCTTTTCAGCTCCTAAGAAATCACAAGTATTTGTCAAAAAAAAATCAGTAATTACTGCAGAATGCAAGAGACGCAGAGGGACTAGAAGATACGAAGTTCCTTCATCTCTCAAAGAAATCAGTATCTGTCTGAAAAACGGATAGGAAAGAGACCTCTCAAAATTATTCTTATTAGGAAAAAAGTTACAACCATGATTTCATTAACTTGATTATTTAGGTGCACCCATGAGCATCTAAATGTGAACAGGTCATACAGTCACAACTGTCACTTCTTGCCCAGCCATGGGACAGGCAATATACAGAGACCTAGGAGAGCAGGAGTGGGAGGTATTGGATGCAGAACACAACAGCAGCCTGCTGCTTCCACATAGAACTCGACACGGTATTAGTACAAAAAAACAACACAGAAGACTTAAGGCTGTCAGATACATGCACTACACCTTCCACAGCTCAACACTAAGGTACACTAAAAATAAAATTGACTATGAAGATAAAGAAGTGAAGAGTTTACACCAGTTGCAGTATTTCATTATCCTTTCTCAAATCCCCACTAAGCTGAAACAGTACAGGCACAAGTATGTTGGGCTAAAGTCTATCTAATCAAAGTCCTGAGGAAAAAAACTCAGCCACAAATTCTTAGTTCATTTTCTTGTTTGCTGCACTAGAGAATAAAGAAAATAAAAGTAATTTTCTATGTTTCAGAAGAAAATTATTAATATTTTAAACATTTAAACCTCCCTCATAGAGGAAAAAAGTCATAATACTGCAATTAATTAGATCTGCATACAAGACCTGGAAGGTCTGTGGGCATATAGATACACATGAAGAACTGTTGTCTTAGATTAATATTTAAAGCTTAAAATAAGAGAGAAGCTAGTATAACCCCTTCAGGGAAAGAAGCATTCATCACCTGCTACTAAGTAAGATGCATCCCTTTAGATAGTATCTCAACATTATTATTATCTAATTTCATTCAGCCAGCAGAAGGTGTGAGGGAAATGAATGGATCAAAGAGAACTTAAGAGTACTTTAAGTTTAAAGTAGAATAAATTAACAAACCACTCATAGGAGAAACATCTTAATGTCCTTCATGTCTGAGCATTCTAAAATATTCCACACTCTTCCCATTAATATTCCTCAGTACGCAAAAAATCTGTATTCACAATGCCTCCAGAATGCAAAGCCATGGTTTTTTCATCAGTAGCAGTTTTACTAGCAAGGTCCAGGTGTTTTGTGAGAGAACAATCATATGGCACCTCGACATGAAAGGGCAGACTTGCCATAATATCACTTAAGGTAAAAGGATGCAACTTCTTGACCACCCAGCCACTGGTTTTATACAAATTCTGTTTAATAACAGAAAACACATACAGACATAAATTCAGAAGCATGTCAAGAAAAGAGTTATCTTTTAGACAGAGAAAAGATCCTTCACAGGCTCTTCTCAAAAGTTATCTGCTATTTGGAGGACTTTAGTTTGGACTCTGGTACCAAGTATCAATCAATAGCACAAGATTGGACAAGTCTGTTCAATAAACAGAAAAAAACCCAAACCAAGAACAACAAAGCCCACACAAAGCTGCCTAAGCATCTAAGTCCTAGTACTTTCACCTGTTTTAAACATACCTTCACACAGACTAGTATGAGGAAACATTCAGCAACTGATGAATAAGTCACAGAAAAACTGAAGTTGATTGTGTTTGAGTAATGGCTATTTAGGAGTGACACATGACAAGAACCTCCTCTGCTGTGTAAACAGCTGTGCAAATGAAAGCTCCCATAGACATACTACCCAGAAACCCTACTAATTTCTCTAGCATCTGATGGTAAAATGTTTTTAGAAAAAGGACCACAACAAAATATCAGTGAAAACACTCATCTTTCAGAAATTAACATCTCCCAAAACAGCTTTCAGAAGAGAAGAACGGGAGCAGTGATGTTATTAGCTTTCTGTTAGCCATTAACTGCAACAAAAATGGGATGTGAAAGAAATCCCTCCCATTCCTCAAAGGCCTTGAGCCATCATCTTCCAAATGCTAAAATAACAGGCTAAAACAGAATGAGCTATTTTAACACTGAAGTACTGTACTTTATTTGTGCTTTTTGAGCTGGAGAGTGTGAGTAGTAATACTTGCATAATGGAAGTAACATGAAAGGGATGGCCTAGACTCTCAAAGCCTTTCTCAGAAAACCACTGCATCCATCATCTAACCATGTGATGAACTGGAAATAAGACTTGATATTCAGTGTCTGTCTACAGAGACTCCTCAGGCCAGAGGGCATTTACTCTGCTATGATCAAGAAATGGGGCACCACTGGCTTTAAGGAGTTTTCCATTATGAATTCAATGTGAACTACACTAATAAAACAGAGACCCTAAATGAAAGTTAGTTTATAACTGCCATAAATCTCTAGATGAGGAAATGGTTCTATCTTTCATTGGGAGTCCCACAAAAGTCTGGATAAAATCTGGGAGACCAAGATTAAGAAGAAAGCTTACTGAGTAAGTGGACTGAGTGGTTTGGAAACCTTGGGCTAAGCTTACCTGAATAATCAGAGATCAGCTAGTAAAACAGACCAGTAACTAACACACTCTGATCAGTTCCAGTAGTTTTGATGGCAAGAATATACTCTGCCATCAAAAGCTTGGAGGTGAAAATACTAATATACATATTCACAAGCTTAAATGAATGAAACTTGGGTTAACTTTTGCAGTTCTTTCTAATGTAGAGGCATGTCACACACTTCTGAACACTACACAGCCAGCCTCAAAGCTAATGGATGGCTTCTGAAAGAAACCAGATTGTCCTCATAAGTTACTGTTAGGAGATGCTCTTATTAAATCTGATGGAATTTTGGCTTTAAGCATCCTCAAGGCATATTCACATTTTCATTCCTTACAAAGAATTCAGATCTTAAGTTGTTCCAACAGAATGCTATGTGTATTAGAAGGTACTTACATGTCCCCTTTCAAAAAAAGAATTCAGAAGCAATTACATATTACCTGCTTTACTCCTTTGTATAAATCCTGTGAAACACCTAAATAACCAAAGGAAAAGAGCTCTCACATGAGAAAACAGCACAGGAAGCTGTCTTCATTTCTCTCCAGTGAATGCATGCTTGTCACATACATTTTAAAGGTTACTTGCTATTCCATTACCTTTGCCAAGCGGCTCATTTGATCTTCAGAGACTGTGCTGCTGGTTCTCCCAGGAGTTTTGGTGGGCTCTGAGCCATCAGCTTCGACATTGGGCCAGACTTTCAAGTCATGCATTCCTTGTCGAAACATACTGCAGGGAAAAATGCAGAATCACGTCAGTAAATTCAAAATAATACAGCTGTCAGGAATCAAAGTTCAGCAGCAGCTGCAAGAAAATGGAGTGGTTTCCTTCGCTGAAACCGTGAAATTGCATAATTGAACTCTACTGCAAAAGTGCCTTGCACCTTGTGCCCTTTACAGCCTTTACGGGCACATGGAGTTTAGAAGAAAATTGGGAAGTCTGAGGTAACTTACTTGGCAAGTGGAATTAAAATGGGTAATTCCCAAAGTCAGTGGGGGGGTACGAAAGCAAACTGAGGAGAAAGCTCAACCTTCATGGTTTCATTATTTGTAATGAAGCAGAAATATTCCTTTTGACTTGCAAATTACAATAGTAACCCTAGGTCTGCCAGTATGGTAAGAAACAACTGAAAAACTATCTAAGCTGCATTTGAAGATCAACAGACATAAAGCAGCCTTCTGAGCTGCCAAATTAAAAAAAAACAAAAACTACCAAGCAAAAAAATGCCACAACCCTCTACACACCACTTTCTCCATCAATGCTTGAAATTGAACTGATAATTGAAAGTGGGCAGTGAACAGAACTTTGTAGGATAACTGACCACATCTTTTCTCTGCAAAATCCTACTTCCCTTCAACATTTGTGCTGATCCACCCATAAAAGATGCCCCAAGTAATCAAGTGAAATACTTTTGTCAATAAGAGCTGATAACCTAACTCTCTGACAACTTCAGGTAAATACAACTGACAGGAACATTTTAAAAAGTGAACTGTTAAAAATGAGAAATATCAATTAGAAAGACCATCTGACCTTGAATTTACACATCACTTCGTGGAATACTGCTACAAGGGTTTTCACTTACAAAATTCAAAACATTTTTGTTGGTTTCTCTCCATTTACTTTGTCCAAGTCCCACATGCCGGAAATAAGATTTGTAAATGAAATTTATTTTAATCTTTTTCCAGGTGCTGTGCTCAAATACTTTAACAGATACCAGCAGTCTTTGGGGCACAGTCCAATTGACCAGGTTGAGTTTTTTGCCCTAAGGTAATGTCATGCATTTTTGTCAAAGCAATGTCCTCAATGAGAGAGATACAATCTCTCTCTACAGTCACTCTCTGCATTCAAGCATCATTAGAGCCGCTTTCCTAATGATCTAAACTTTTCCTGCACTTCAGTCTAACCTTATTACTTCTCATCCACTGTCAATGCTGTTCGCACATTTTGCAAGAGCAACAAGATGCTGAACCACACAAAACTTAAAATTCACTCTAAACTACAAGTCTGTTCCTCTGTTTTCCTGGGCAGCTGCTCCCCACTCTGTATGTGATAACAATCAATTGCAGAAAAGTACCTGTGCTTCATAATCTTCCTTAGACCACAACCTATTTTTTCAGCCTCCTTTGAACCTAGTCAAGATCCTTTCTAGGTATTGTTCATCTTCCAGCACACTTGTAATCCTTCCCACCTTAGTCTTACCACCCACAAATTTACTGACCACACCCTCTATTGGATCACAGCATATTAACTTTGGAAAGTGCTGATTTACTGAGTGATATTTTATTCCCTATAAATTACACTGCATTCATAGCCTAACTGCAAGCCAATCAAATAAACTGTTTTAAGTAATCAGTACTGGTATCCATGCATTACAAGGGTGTAGATGTGACTTCCACACTTGCCATTTTAAAATCCAAGCTTGTAGATCATTAAAAAAAAGAAAATTGGTGTTATACAGAAGATTTATTTTATACAACACTGCAGCAAGTGTGAAATTACACTCAGGAATAAGTGGAGCAAATTACCTACATATCTGATTTTGCAAACATGGAATTGTTAACCCAGTTTAGAAAATACTTAAAAACCTGTCTCTCATAACCCATGCTATGTTACTATTCACATTGGAATTTCAGATGTGCAGCAGAGAAGCAAAAGCAGTGTACCCATATTTTCCGAAGAGCGAGACCGTTGTTCCTCCCACAGGAACAGCTTTACCAGGTCCATACACATCCCAGATGGTCAGAGCCACCTGAGCATTGCGAGGCAAGTCTGGATACTTCACAGGCAGTTTCAGCCACTCGTTCCAGCTGCAGAGAAACACTGTTTATTAGTCATAAAGCCTTAAAGTTCAAGGTACGCTCTACTAGTTTACACAACTCAGATTCTCCTCAGAATAAAAATTTCTTAGGGCAGATGAACTATTTTCCTGTGGGCTTTAACCATTCAAACACCTGTCTGGAGCATGACTAAAACGTTACAGACCAAAAGAAAAATACTCTGGCTTGATGACTGAATAGCAAGGATCAGGCTGTCAGCAAACAGTATAAAAATGTGTCACTCCGGGCCCTAGAAGTTACTTCAGTAGCAAGACATGCCCAGAAGCACACAAGTAGCAATGTTATCACTTACCCTTACACAAATAGGTTTTGCGCTGTCTGGATTACACTAACCATACAGATGCTTGAAGAAATGTAAGCCATTTTGAAGAAGACAACAGAAAACAAATCTTTCTGACAGAAACAAAAACTTGATGCCCCAGTGAGGAATATGAAATAAAAGGCAAGACACTTACTTCCATCTAGTACTAAAAGCCTTGTAGGAAGTTCTAACTGGAAGAGCAAGAGGCTTCCCCTCTGCAAACACCTGACAGGTTACATACAAGTCAGAGCAAGTCTCTTGGTACAGTCCCGAGAACTTCAGCATCGGATCTTCTAGGAGAGCTTTGTAGCTTTTCTGTTCTCTTTTCCCTTCCAGACTTCCTCTGCAGGGGAGGGGGCAGGGGAGAAAGAAAAGGAAAAAACACGAATAAGCCTTAATTAATTCTATCCATAGCAGAAATCCTATTGCATTTCTGTGGCTTATATTCAGATTACCCAGTAGTGAGGCTATTCTCACTTTGCATTACTTGCTTGTAGTGAAATCCAAACACCAGAGAGGAACTCAGGATGTGAAATGCTGAGCAAACACGGAATGTACTGCTGTACTGATTCATGCGGGGGTGGGGGATGAGCAGGGAAGGCAAGAATTACTTGTCTGTCTTTTAAATGGAGTTAACTTCTTCTAGCACAACCCGTGGATCCTCAGACATCCCTTAAGTAGGGTAACAATAAATGAGAAGATATATGCTGCTATTATTAAAAAAGATAAAACAAACATCACATTACATGCGTTCCAAATACTATATGGGAAAAATGAAACAAAACCCAAAACAACCAGGGTAAGTAAATCTTAATTTTTAAGATCTGTGAAGTGTATGACTGGTTTTGGAAGTCAATCATCTCCCAAATCCACAACAAAATAAAATTCACTTAAGCAGAATGTTCAAATAAAATTTGGTTAAAGCCTTAAAACACTTAGCACAATGTTATTGTTAAGAGGACTTGATGTAATTTCTCAGGCTTCAGCTCTACCACAGTGAAAACAGTCATGTATATTAGATATCTGACTGTGGATTCACAAGTTAAAACAAAACAAAACAGAAGAACTGAGGTGGTGGTGATGGGAAAACATGTAAGATCAATCCTCCACCAAACAGTAATCTATTTGTTTCACAAAACCACTTCAGAGTAAATGAACAAGTGACTTGCAAGGAACTGGCACTGCACATGCTAAGGATGACACATACTTCTATGTGCTAAAATAAAAAAAAGGTTAGTTATAACTTTGCTTGGTGGAATGAACTATCAAAGAGGTCACATGAATCTGACTCCTGATGGCACAGAACAGTGTGGGTTGGCAGATCATCCAGTTTCAACCCTTGTCATGACAGGGTCACCTTCCACTACCATCACCTGTTCAGAAGTTAAACAACCTTTAATAAGCTTCTCCAAGTTAGTTTGCCAGAAAAGTGGAATGTACTTTAATGTACCACCATTAGTTACACTACGTTTGAGTCAGTCACATCCCTCCTACACCGAACTTCCCATTGCTGTGATGAAGAAAAGTAACTCTAGAAACAAACCAAAAATTACATCACTGTGTGGAAACTTCAGCTTCAACAGAAGTGCTTCCACGTGCTGAGAGGGGAATATATTTACAGGCTGCAGCACCTGGATCTTTCTACAATAAAACACCCCACTAAGAGCACCGTGATTTCACAGGAGCGTGGAAACAAGCAGGAACAGTGTCACCAGTTCATCTCCACCCCTGAACACTTGAGGAATGAGCTGTGACACAGTGGTGGCCCTCCATGTCCTGAAGGGAACTTACAGGAAAGAACAGGCAAGGTTTTTTACAAGAGTATGTAGTGACAGGGCGGGGGTGGCTTCAGACAGAGTAGCTTTAAAATTCTTCCCTGTGAAGGTATTGATGCACTGGCACAGGTTGCCCAGAGAAGCTGTGGCTGCCCCATCCTCGGGAGCGTTAAAGGCCAGGCTGGATGGGGTTGGGACCAGCCTGGCATAGTGGATGGTGTCCCTACCCATGGCAGGGAGTGTAACAGAATAGGCTTTAAAAGTGCCTTGTAACGCAAACCAATCTGTGTTTCTGTGACAGGTGAGAGGCTGTGGGAGCCTGCACTGACAAT